>JAZEWT010000012.1:7253764-7284208 GCA_036362905.1 Mordacia mordax
CAAGTTCCGACGCCGAGCCATTCACTCCAGCTACTCTCTTTGGGCTGAGGTCAACATGGAGGGGGAGTCAGGGAGTAGCTTGGATACCGACTGGCACTTGCGCACACGGCATGGAGTGGAACTCCGTGTCCGGACAGGTTGGTAACGGTGGTGCGCGGAGTTCCCGGCTGCGCTGCGCACTCGCAACGAATGCACGGGCACCGAGGCACACGCATCGGATGTGTACCGTACGAATAATGCGTAGCTCCCTGCCCCACCGCCCCGATACCTCTCTGACATGGCGGCGGCGGCGGTGTGGCCATCGGCGTTATTAACTTTTCCGCGGTTTTAAAAGAGGTGACTTCCCGCGGCTCCCTCCACCGACCGGCCTAAGCAATATGCGTGCGGGTTTGTGTTTGCGGCGGCCGTAAATTGGTCGCGGGCAATGAAACACGACGTCGGGCGGTGTTTGTTAGCCGCTCGAGACTTCATTAAGTAAGCCTTTATAACGTAGCGGCGGCTCACGTATTAATCACGAACGCCACTCGCCACTTGGTTAACGTTGGCCCGGGCCTGCTGCCACTTAACCCGATCCCTTCAACCACCCCCCCACCCACCACCATCCCTCCGCTGCACTGACTTGCCCTGCCAAATTACACGATGAAAATGTGACGATGCCTTGCCAGATTTCACGTTCCTTGAATCGCTGCTAGTTGTATTTTTCTAGATATTCAGTCACAAAAATAGGTTTAAATTTACAATGTGACGGCTCTCCATGCGCCGTGTAGCTGTTAGTAGATATTAATGTGTATATATATATTTGAATAACTACATTTGGAAATGACTGGGGTCGTTTTGATATGTATGCTTTGTTCTGAAACGTATAGTAAATAATAGCGTAAAATACTTCATCGTTCCCCTGTAAAATGAAGGTGTTGGCGCAATGAACAGAGATTGGAAATACGTGGACGAGTTTCGGAGTGCAGTACACAAATAGCCGTACCTCGAATCCACTGCTATTCTCTAATTGCGATTTTTGAGCTCAGGCTTGAAGCTCCAACCTGCTCAGTGGCCTGCGGCAAGCAACAGAACTGAATGTTCGGCATTCTGTGACATGTCAAATGAGATTGTTGTGCCAAGAAAATTAACGATTTTTCTGCAAATAGGAATAACATAAATATGACGGGAGGAAGTTGGTAATGTCACCTTTTTTGCGCTATTATCGTTGACTGAGATGTTTTGTTGTTAATAGTGACCAGATATTTATATTTGTAACACTCATTCGTGTATTGTTTTCAATATAGCAGTGACAGTGATTTTAAATTAGCACAATGCGCCAGGCGTACGTTTATTTGCAATATAGTGGCCCACATTGCGAAAGGAAGAAACTAATAAGTCATTAATAAAAAGAAGAAATTATATTAGAGACAAAACGGAGCCTTGCGTAATTTCAAATTAAGCACTTAGCCTTTGCCACTTTGTGTCTCTTTGTGATTAGGATGTTTTGCACTTATTGACATCATTGGTGACTTTCAGTTGAAGTGCCCTGGTGTTGTTGACATGCCGTACTCTCCACAGCTAGGATATGTAAAACAAACCAAAAACGTTATTGTTGCTGATTTTCCGTTCTTATGTGGTTGTTGTTGACATTCCGTTCTCCCCGCAGCTCTGTGCAGCGCTTTGTGACCCTTGGGCGAAAGTGCTCTATAAATGCAATTATTATTATTATGTGCCAGGTGCTTGCAGTGGTTTCGACTGTGGCGTTAGGTTGCATGTGTGCGTTTTACTCATTATCTAAAGTGATTGTGTTCATGATTGTTTCGTAAAACTAACTTTGGGAGCAACAATAACAACCGCCATTCCCCCCTAAATGGCAGTGACGTCACCACGGCACCTGTGCCAGGCCATATGCACTTTGCAGCCACGTGAAGTGTCGAAGGCTCGGTGGCAAGTCAAGGGACAGACCCAGGTGTTATGGGCTGCCTGACTGAGATGACTGGCAGATGCACCACATATGCTCTCTACTGTGCATCAAGCAAACACACACTATCAGCAACAACAATAACAACCACCTCCATCTCAACTGCACTTGCAAGTTTTCTACAGATATCAGGTACAGGATAGCCCTGAAATAGAATCTGGTGTATGTGCTAACACATCGTTGAAGGTCCTGCTCAATTTACAAAACATCTGTGCCATCCCAAGCTTTACGTGGAATGGAGCCTAACTGCTTACTAGACCCTTCCTGCAGAAATAAATAAAATCTAACCAACGTCTGTTTAGCTTGGTGTCCAGCTTAGTGTTTAGTGTAGCTTTCCTGCAGTTGTATGGCTTTAGATTGCATTCGTTCACAACACAAACTGTCGAACGCCATCATGAGTTACTTTATATATCCAGTCAACATGCCTGGTTTTAAAATATATATTTTTTTTTTAAACCTTAAATGTTTCTTTTGACGTAACTTAATTGGCTTGTCTGAATGTTCTCATTTAATTGGGCGCTCAATAACCTTTGCAATGTTAATGCAGTTTCGTTTCTTACATCGATGTGTTTCATATTTGAAGTCGGATTTTGACATCATGTGCAAAAGGAAATAATGCACAATATTTCAATGTTGAAATTGTGATTAATCATTGCATTTATTGATAGTGAATTGAACAATGGATGCAAACAAGATCATCTATAGTAATAAGACAAAACATTAAATTACCCGTGATTTAGCTTAAAATCAGTTTTGTTCGAACATTTTCCTTGGAGCACTAGATTCGTGTAATGGTCAGCACAATTACACCCAAATTAAACAGATTACCAATGCAAATGCAGCCACGTAGCTTTAATCATGTTACATTTAGGAACAACATGCTGCCAGTATTTTTTGTAAAACGAATAATATGCATGAGATTATAGACTGTGTGGGCTATCGTGATTGTGCCAGTCCATGCAGCGCTTTGTGACCCTCGGGTGAAAAGCGCTCTTTTAATATCGTCTCAGATATTAGGACAAATTTTGCTATTGTTATGGCAAGTAGATTCACACTCACACCTGTGAGTGTGTACCTACATGCGTGGAAATTAATGTAGGAGGCAGTTCAGCAACTGTGTTTATGTTCCATCTGTGTGTAGTTTGAGTCTTCTCTCATAGTATGCAAGTGCTTTCTCTGGGTTCTGTCATTTATTTTGTGTCCATGTGCAAATAGAAGTTCAACAGTCCAAAGCTAGAGCCTCCTGACATCATTTGGATACCCAGTGAGGCTTTCGTTTACATACCTCTGTTCTCTAAACTCCCCAAAGACATTATTCTCCTTTTCTACGCTACCGACGTATTTGCTCCGATTATCCTGAGCAGGCATTCTCTAATGCGATCTCGCAATCGACGATCAGCTTGTTAGCCTTGGTCTTCTCGTCGCGGCGGTGCAAACCATTCTCGGCACCGTGGATATGGATGCTTTTTGCTACGTGCAAGATTTGTAAGAGTACCAGGAAGGGCCACGTGTATAAACACTCCAATATAGAAATATTGACAAAGTATCCTAACTTGTGGAACACATTGCGGGGATATTTTGTGCCGCAATACGCTCGACGCAATTCACAAATAGGCGAAGCAACCACCGAGGCCGCACAACTGATGCGCAAGCACGTGTTCGCCTTATAGCCGCGACGTGCCGACTGTACGTCGACAGCCGGTGTTCACCGCGAAGTGGTGGCGACTTCCGCACGCCGCCTGGGCCCGTTTGAATTCGCGCCGAGGTCATCTTCTTCGCATGGCTGATGTTGATGAAAAGTAACAGCTGTTATTTTACACTGGGGTGGTTGAGCTAAACGATTGTCCCTGGAGTAGCGGAGTGTTGCTGTGACGATGCCTCCTCTTCCTCCTCTGTGAACCCAGAGTTGTTTTGTGCTCCAGGAATTAGTTCTGGGTGAACACTGTTGCCGCACACCGGTGGAGAGTTTTAACCTTTTCAGTTGTGCTTGATCATCTTCAGATATCCGCATCTGCTGCCATGGTTTGTGCGGTGGATGCAACCTGGAGTTATCATAAAGTTTGCGACAGATTGATGCCAGGTATCCGGTGCTGCTTGTCTTCCATGAGGTGCTTGTTTGTAGCAGGTAATGAAGTGTAATTGATAAGAGATCTTGGGACAGACTCAGGTGTTACGTTTGGAGCCGCGAAGGCGTGCTTATCGAGGTTACTCAAGAGATCAAGGCGTTATAATAATAATTGCATTTTTATAGAGCCTTTCACCCGAGGGTAACAAAGCGCTGCACAGAGCTGTGGAGAGAATGGCACGTTAACAAAGCAATAAGAACGGCACATCAGCAATAATGGGTTTTTTTGGAGGTTTTTTTCTTACAAATCCAAGCTGCGGAAAGAACGGCACGTCAACAACATCAGGACAGTTCAACTGAAAGTCAAATAGTAGCAACACATTTTCGGACATTAAATAAGCGATTAAAACAATAATAATTATGCAACAAACAATGAAGGAATAAATGTTCCCAAGCAGGCGCAAGTCGGAAGGGAGCCAACATCCTGGCACGGCATCACTGAGTCGCATCAACAGTCCTAGCCGGAGAAAGGAATAAATGTTCCCGAGCAGGCACAGGTTGGAAGAGAGCCATCATCCCGGCACGACAACACTAAGCCACATCAATGGCCCTAGCCGCAGGATGCGAAAGCCTTACGAACAAGTGAGTCTTGAGACGAGATTTGAAGATGCCGAAAGCCTCGGCTGAACGCATCTTCAGTGGAAGGGCATTCCAGAGTCTTGGAGCAGCGCATGAGATTGCTTATTCGTTTCACTAGAAGACTAAATGACAGGACTTAAATGAGACAGAGCCAGACTTGTGTATAGTATAGTGTAGCGGTTAGTGTGCTGCACTACGAACCTTGCCACCTGAGTTTGAATCCTGCTCATGGCCAACACCAGTGACGATTTTCTCAAATCAGTCCCGGCCCTCCTCCAGGTTAACTGAAAATGAGTCCCTGGTGCCATGTCTAAACATTGAACTCGCGAGACAACGGCGGCTGGGTGTGTGGTGCTGGCCACCACGCTGGCCTTCATAGTTGTTCGCTTACAGCACTGACCTCACCACCCTGTTAAGGCTATACGTGTGATCTTCATCTTTGCTCATGGAGCTCGCTCAAGGTTGTGCTAGGCACTTAAGTTTTTAAATGCTGCTTTCAGAATTAACAGTGTGATGTGAGCGGTGTTCTTCAGCCGTCAGCTCTAGCTGCGTGGGCGGCCGCCATGCAGTTGCCTGGTGGCACCGTTCACGACCCTCTCCCCACCACCGCTGAAAATTCACTCATCGCCGAATGCGGCTGGCCCTGTGTTATACACATCTCATCTCATTGTCAGAAACCGCTTAGTCCTCTACAGAGTCGCGGTGAGCCGGAGCCTATCCCAGCAGACACAGGGCGCACGGCAGGGATATACCCACGATTGAACGCCAGTCCATCACCGGCCCTGAGGGCAATTTATTCTGCGAGCCAATTAACCTATACAGCAGCATGTTTTTTGGACTGTGGCAGGAATCCGGAGTGCCCGGCGAAAACCCACGCGGATATGAGGAGAGAACATGCAAACTCCACACAGAAAGGCACCCGAGCCGAGAGATTCGAACCCGGGACCTTCTTGCTGTGAGGCGACAGCGCTACCCACTGGGCCACCGTGCCGCCCTCTTTACACGTTATACACATAATTCCCACTTAACAGACAGTGACGAATATCCCTTACATGGCATGGGTGCAGCCACGTGGGCGAGTGCTGTTAATAAGAACTTGTTAGGTCGAGCACGGCACACGATGAGGGAGGGTAGTAGAAGCAGCCGCATGCAAACCCAGATACCTGCCCTCGTTGTAACTTTCAGGTTGGGGCGACCTTGGGGACTGCGACACTGGGTACACGGGATACAAATAAGATTAGCAAAATGCAGTGTTAATAATAATAATAATAAATAAAGTCTGTAAAACACATTCTGCAAAGTACTCACTTCACAAAAAAATATGCATAGGCAGAGGGGTGATTAAACTAGGGAGACAAATAGAAGCTATTTTCCAAGAACCTCATGCAAGAGCGAGTAAACGTGTGGTGAGGTAGTGGTGTCACCTCTGCCACCGTCACTCAACCACGAGCAGCACTGGGCAAGCAGCAACTAGAATTTATGACCCTGGTTATTAAGGATTCGTTGTAATTTAATTTTAAATTTGCAGGCTGCACATCAATGAAACCCAGGGGAAAACCCACACCAGCTACACGCACAGTTTTCGCCTATAACGTCGGCAATGCCGTCGTTATGATAATGCGATTGTTGATTAATTTATTCTCTAAAGGCACGGCCCAGTACAGTCCGTGCCTCTTGCTAGCTTTGCTCCGTGCCCTAACATCAAGAATGATTGACAGTCCACCAGTAAGCCACTACCCGGGTTACCAGTGAATGATGGAGCTGCTTTAGCCGTCAGCCCGGCAGAACACTTCATTGCAGGTTACATTCATACTAACTGCAAGGTCCTATGGCCACGCTTGACAAGCGATTGACAACAAAGAGAAATCCAGTGACGGGAACGTGCCAGAGGAGGCCGCGATAGGAGGCAGAGGAGTGACATTGAGACGTGTCGGGCAGGAGGCGACAGCACACAGTGCGGGTGTGGTGAAGCGATGACAATGGTGGTGATTATCGTGACGAGGGTCGTGATGAGCTGTGATTGTCATGACAGTCGCGATGGTGAGAAACTGCGTAATTAATTACTCTTGTCATGCCGAGTAGCAGATGTACGGGTGGGAGATGTATATACTGGGAGTTATATAAAGTAAGAGATGTAGAGATTGGGAGAAGTAAGACCAGGAGATTCACAGTTGCAGACGTGCGGAGGAGGAAATGGAGGTCATGGTGACATGTGACTGACGTGTACAGCCCGTTCCATGACGTCAGAGCGCACGCCAGGACTTGGAGAGCCTCCAAACGTGAGCAATACACGGGGAGCCGCCTAATGGACACCGCCTTTATTCACAAAATGGAGATGGGAAATTTAATATTCTGTCTGGAAGATTATCGGGGACAATGGGGGACGATCACTTGTCAGAACACGAAGGAAACGAAGGAAATCTGAACACAGTGACGGAGTTTTCCGAACTTTATTTTTCGAGAAGAGCCCTGCCACATTCAGAAATCGGGTCTCCCTCTGCCCGTGAGTTTAGTCGGGGATTTTTCAGAGTCCAGAATGTTCTGTATCACGATGGCTTTAATTGGCTTGCTGTCCTAGGTAAGCACGGTCGGTCTCTCCGAGTTTGCCGAGGTGCATCTGTCTGGGTGCATTGTGTTCTCTCCCTCACTCATTCACGTGTGGTGTTAGCAGCCACCTGTGCTGTGTGACGTGCAGGCTCGCAGATGATGAAGCGTTATCCCCATGCCCCGTGTGTGCCTTGTGGACATTAAAGACCTCGCGTCTACCTTTGATAGAGAGCAGTGGGTTTTATTCCCAGCGTCACTATCCGTAACTTAACCACCATTCAATAATGAGATATCTCGGCCTACTAAAAGGTCCCATGTCGTGGATAATTTGCAGTATAAATTTTGCTGTGATTGCTCTGATGTCCCTGAGAATGCATTTTGGTAGATCCACCCTGAATGAATACATTTCCCACCTGCACGCCACACACGCACACAAAGCCCATAATAACCCAGTATAATACCTTATCATTTCACAAACTCGCCGTTATATTTCCCCCTGCAAACAAATGCATTGGGGCACCTTGAATTTTATATTTGTCAGTGGGTGTTTTTACAGCTGCTGAAATGGGTTTGTAATTTTCTTTCTTTCTTATGTAAAATATCACTTAATGCGTTGAATTAGAAAGGATATTTTGTATCAGAAGGGTTCCTGTACATCAAAGCAGGCAAGCTTATTCGGAAAACATGCAGCTCACACGTAACTGATACACATTTACGACAATAATGAAATAATACACTCCGGGAATATAAATAACTGCAGACCTTGTGGGATGGCTTACAGGCCTTGCGTATATCATCCCAAAACGTTCACGAATAGCCTTAAGGTGCAGCAGAAGAGACCAAAATATCCAATAGTCATACGCTTCGTATAGACGGGCACTCGAGCATGCTGTCTATAGCAGTGCCACTCACCGTGGTCAAGCAGGCATCTTGAGTTTGAAACACCTGTGCCTTCGGATATCCCCGGCAGATATTCCCGCAGACTATCCCGGCCGATTATCCACGCTAGCTGTCCCTGCCGACTATCCACACAAGATACCTCTGCTGAACACCCCCACCAGCTATCCTCGCAGATTGTCACCACCACGTGTCCTCACCTGCTATCCCTGCCGGATACCCCCGCCGACTGTCCCACCAGCTATCCCCGCAGGCTGTCCCCGCAGGCTAGCCCCGCAAGCTGTCCCCACAGGCCATCACCGCAGGCTGTGTGAGTTGCGAGGCCTTCGCGTACTGGGTCCTGTAAGCGCGGCACTCCTAAGTTATTGTTTACTTAACGACGTAACGAGCGCACATTTCTCTAGTAAATGTGCCCGGCTTTGAATAGGTGCAACCCATGTGTGGATCTAATTTTCGCATGCACGCTCCGTCTGGAGCCGTGATGCGGCTGGAGCCTGAAGCAACGCCCAGAATAAAATAATTGCCAATTTACGCGCTACATGTTGGTTGGTTTGGCGTTATATATAAAAAAAAAGCCACACACACACAAACAAATGATCAACTGTTCGCAGGAGAATTTTTATTAAAGATTAATTTTATCACGAAGTTGCTCACGTTTGCCATGAATAAACTCATGAATTCAAAGCAAAATATGTAGAGAAACGAATTGTGAGCTGTTTGGTTTTTTTTACGACATATAACTACGGCGCATAAATTATAACACTGCCAAAAGCAAAAAGGTAGCAGCTGTGAGGCCATGAATACAATCTCACATTTACACAACTACATGCAAAAAGGCACGAAGCCTTCAAGGGTTTCAGAGGCTCTGAATCCAATCACATGAAATGTCAGCAAATGCCTCGTGTAGTCACATAGCTTTTTGGAGCTGTGATCGCGATCATATATTACAGCTGACAACGTTCGCTGTTAGAGGTGATAATGTGATGCTTGCATCCGTGTTGAATGGGTTCTCACTCTTGGTACTGATAATTAGCAATCATTGATGCTGCAGTCGTGAGTATTCGGTAAGCGCCTTGTTCAGATTACTTTACAGAGCAGAGATCGGATCGATTCCGCCGAGGTGTGGTGCGAGAGACACCCGTGTGCAGATGCAGCACAGAAACTCGACTGCCCGTCTGTCTGTTGGGTTCGAGTGTTTCCTCCACACACATTTCAATATTTTCACTTGTACAAAATTTTTTTAAAAGGTCAAATTGTCAAGTAAGGTCAAAGTGCCTCCTTCCTCAAATTAGCATTCGGTGGGAGGTAATTTCTATTCCTGTTCTTAGTCAGCGCTGGAAATTCCACATTGCTGTGGCTGGGACTTGCTCTTCTACCTGGTTCATTCGTACAGCCCCTAATCCCCACAGAGTATTCATTTCATGGACTAAGAATACTAACTTCCAAACATAACTCTCATGCAACTGAGGCTAAATGCTCTAATGCATACCTGGGTAAATGAACCAGTTATTACATTAAAAACTGGTCTTTAGAGCTGCGCTTTTGGGATAGCCACGTCGAGCGCTCACCATGGCTATCCAAACAAAGCATTTCTCATACATCGAGCCATAAAAAAATTACGTGAACGCAGTGATTAAACGAGCGGAGCATTGATATTATACCTCTCACTCCACACTTGAATGTGAGTCGTCTCATGAGGAAGGGGCCCTGCTCGGAAATTCGGCTCCCCTTCACATTCGACTGTGGGCCCCTATAACTGGGCCCCGTGAGTGCCCCCTCCTTGCTCCCCACTCACTGCCTAATGTGACCCCCTGTCCGCGGGGAGCAGCTCCCCGTGAATGGAAGGCCGCGCTGAGGACGCGTGGATGCGCCGCGCCGAGGCTTGCGCCACACTCGCAGGTGCATTAGCGCTGTCAGCGTGACAAATGGGAAATATAATTGAGGCAGATTGAGTTTTACAAGAGCTTGCGTGTCCACACGTACGCCTGGATATGTGTGCGCGTGTGTGCACGCGTGTGCGCACGCGTGTGTGCACGCGTGCGTGTATACTGTATTAGTGTAGCTTCGTATGTCTGTACGAGATTGTATGTGTCAGAGAACGTGTGTGTGCATCGGTTGTGTATGGGGGAGCGGTAGCCCAGCGGTTAGCGCCCTTGGCTACAAACCCGGCGGCCCGAGTTCGAATCCCACTCATGGCCAACACCAGTGACGATTTTCTGAACCGGTCCTGGACCTCCGCGAGATCGACTCATCTTCAAATGAGTACCTGGTGCAGTGTGTAAACATTGCCACTGGGGAGACAAAGGCGGCCGGGCGTAGTGTTGGTCACTCACTTTCTCGTGTGCCGTGTCGGCCTTCATAGGTGCTCGCAAACAGCACTTGGCCCTAAAGTCTGATAAAACTATATGGGTGATCTTTGTCTTTTTTTCATTGTTTGAATTTAGTTGTGTGTGTCTTTGAGAGACTGTATGCATAGGTTTTCTCAGCCCTAAATGAGCCTACAAAAGTTCGACTCCCACTGAAGACAATCAATAATGATTATCTGTACAAATGCTGTGCTTCCTGTAGGTTGACTGAGCCTCATTTGAGTACCTGGTGCGGTTTGCAAGCATCACCTCTAGGGAGACAAAGATAGCCGGGCGTGATTCTGGCCACCTATCCCCTCGTATGCCATGCCTGCCTTCATAACAGCACTTACCCCAAAAGTCTATCAAGGCTCTATGGCGGATCTTTGTGGTGTAAGTGTGCCACAAATGGGGTGACCTGGGAAAGAAATGGGATAACACAGTATAGGAGGATGTGGGGCTTGTTATATTTACTAATGACTGGCACCATCGGTGTCAGGATCAGTCTCTGTGGAGGAGGCTCGTGAAGGACGCTACCGGGCAGTTAGTAGAATTTATTCTCCAATAACAACGCAGAGCGGCGCAGCGGCGCTCACAACGATGAGCAGGGCGCCGGGCGACCAAAACCCAGTGAGTTGGCATGACGGGGAACACAGATGAATCTGTCAGTCAACTCAGTCAACTCATAATACCAAGATCTGTCCCTTAACTTCCTGCCAGCAAACATTATTTACGTCAAGTGGCCTCAAAGTGCAACTGGAATAGCACAAACGGCAAGGTGATGTCACTGCCCCTTTGTGCTAAGCGCAAGTTTTATTAAAAAAAAACAATAATGGGCACTCTCCGTGGTCAACTTAACCAAAAGTAAGTCTATGGTACATTCTGTAAACATTACAATGAGGGACACAATGTTGGCTGGACATGGTGCGGACCACATTTCCCCCTTATGCACCATTTTTACCTTAATAGATGCTCACTCAGAGCACCTGTCCCAACAGGCAGAGGATCGTCATGCATAAGTAGTGGTGTATCTTTGTGAGCTAGTACTGAACAATGTTGTGGTGTATATCATTATTATCTGTGGCCAGTAGCCCATGTATACATTTGCATATGAGGACCATTTCCATGTGCACTACACACGCACGCTTACACACACACTCGCACTTAACAAACACACAAACAGACATGGCCAAGACCACGCATTGGCCCCTTTTTCTGCGTTACCACAATGTTGCCAAAGTGCATTCGCTGGACTTTTCTTTAATCGTATACTGGAGCAGAGGAATAGATTGGTTCATAGACACTGCCAAGTACACATTTAATTACATGCGTGGTATCTCATACAGGAATAAATGGTGGCCGTTTTTTCTCTAAATTATCCCAAGGCACTGCTGGATCGGTATCCTATCCAGGCCCGTATGCGTGCGTTTCGTGGGAGCATCGTGATTTCATTAGGCGAATACTGTTGCCGTTTAATCTTGAAATGCTCCGTGTGTGACACTCCCTGCCTGCACGAATACAATGATGCGGCACGAGAAAGGGATGTACTGTATTAACACCCACGTTACAGGGCCCAGCTGTGTCCTCTTCTGCCTATAGCTCTTGATGTTAATATAGACCAGCAACTCGTGTTTTAAATAAGGCCGGTTGAACCATATTATTGTCAGCCGTAGCAGAGTCCGTCGCTGTTACGATGCCTCCGTCGTGCTTGTGAATCGAGCACTGAGTTGTTCTGTGTTCTATGGCTCTGTTCTTAATGAGCACAATGTCCGCACATCGCCGCAGCGTTTTTAATTTTCCATTTGTGCGTGAAGTGTCCACATCTGCTGCCATGGTTTGCGTCAAGCAGGCA
Source organism: Mordacia mordax (assembly GCA_036362905.1). NCBI lineage: Eukaryota > Metazoa > Chordata > Hyperoartia > Petromyzontiformes > Petromyzontidae > Mordacia > Mordacia mordax. The sequence continues at coordinate 7,266,070 of JAZEWT010000012.1, forward strand.
CCCTTTTGTACACGCAGCGCCAACCGTAGCAGTATCCTTAGCCATGATACAAGCCCTCACTCTGACCCCTCATAATTATAACAGTCCCCTAGCCCCGACACTAGCCCTAGTTGCAACACTAACCTTAACCGTTACAAGTGATAATATTAGCCGTAGCCCTAACACTAGTCCTGACGCTAACTTTAGCATTACCACTATACATTGCACTAACAACATTCATTGGCAAAACACTACTCTTGCTTTGGACTTTTAACACTAATACTCCCACTCACCCAATCCCCAATATCACTCACCATATTGGGGATTGGCTAATACCAACATAAGCCCTGAAACTATTCCTTCATGTAATTCTTACACTAACTTCAGTCTTACAATTTATTGAAACTCCAGTACAATTTCTGACAACAGCTCTCACTTTATTACTAGCCTTTCCCGAATCATAAACTTATCCTTGGTATCAGCTTCAACGTTAGTTGTAGCTCTAACCCTAACCTGGGCACTGATTATAGGTTTAATACTGTCTGTAGGCCCTCATCTGGGCCTCACCTAGGTTGAGTCAAGCTAAAGTGATCACTTGGTGAAACATTGGCAAGGATCATCTGTGCTTCCAGGGTGCTTGCTTCAACTTATGCTGTGACAGGCTTAATAGATGCTCGCTAACATTTATAAGGCAAAACGTTGGGGGAGGGGGGGTTGAAGCACATCTGAATTGTATTGCACATCTTAGCAGTCTGCTGTGAATGTGGCCCAGTCAAAATTGAAAGGCATAAATTCGAACATTTTGATGATTGTGTTGATGGAACAGCGAGTGTTACAACGTTCATATATATATTCGTCTCACTGCCCCAAACCTACAAGAATGAATTGCCCCTGATTTTTAGCCAACTCGTGTGGTGGAAATTGCTACAAACTCGTGGCAGACATTTCTGTCTCGTTCTCCGATACGAAGGGAGAACGGGTCAGCGCTGGGTAAGGAAATAAATCAGGAGGGGAATAATGTTCAACGGGCGTCAAAGAAGAGATGTCGCAGCATGCTGCACCTTGTTGGCCCTACCTAAAGAAAATAACGCGCAACTCATGTTCTGAATGTGCAATGCGATGCAGTTATTTTATTTATCATCACAGTATCGGCATCGTAATTGTAGAGGCAGCTCCAAAACACAACTGCATGGTAATGATATTGTTATGGACAATATTGTTATAGACAATATGTGTGTGTCAGAGTCAATAGGCTGTGGCCCATGAGTGCTGCTTATCTCTACTGGCAGTGCTGAGCACAATCCCACGATGCTTTTGGCAGAGACCAAACTTTCACCAGGTTGTATTTGAATGAGTGCTGTTTGTAATGGTTATGGGAGTGATCGTGTGGAAGTAATTACAACGCTCATGATGATGTAGATAAAGACTGATTCCGAACACTAGCAGTGTATCCCTCTTACCAGACAATGCTCAGTTTATCCATCTGAGAGAATTAATAAATAATGATGATGAAGGTGATGTTGATAGAGTGGCCAAGTGGTGACACTTGTGTTTAACCGCAAAAAAAGTACCAGTGTTCGATTTCCGACTCTGGTGACTTTTTGTGTAGAGGATATTCTCCCCCATATTCTGCACAGGTTTGCGTACAGACCTGACATACTTTAGGGTCAAGTGCTGTTAGCGAGCACCTATGAAGGCCCCGCACGGCACGCAAGGCGGTAGGCAACCAGCATTACGCCGAGCCGCATTTGTGTCCCCAGTGGTGATGTTTACATACCGCATCGCGTACTTATTTCAGGCTGAGTCGAACTAAGGGAGACTCAGGAGCGGTTCAGATTTTCGTCAACAATGTCAGCCTTGAATTAGACTCGAACTCAGATCTTTGGATTCACAGAGAAATGCACTGACAACCGCACTGCCCCTCCCCTTGATCAAACACACATTCGTAAGTGCACACTGCGGATAGGAACGACATGACGAACAGTAGCGCTGTCTGTCTGCCGTTGGACGAAACCAAAACGTATAGCGCGGTCAATAAGGCAGTAAAACATTCGCAAACCCTGCCTTGTAACGCGGGAACGTATATAATGAGATATCTTTGCCCCACAGTGGCCTTTGAGAGCATGTGATACAGGTTCACAGAAAGTGACGCACTCTGCTGTATGTGGGAAATCTCTCTGCAATGATACAACTTGGTACAGGCTGTGCAGTGATGAGAACGGTGAACTATTCTCAGAATTAAGTGCAGCCACGTTATTAAGTACCGCTTGCAGTCCGAGATACTTCTTTACTGTGACCAGTGAAAGGAACGCGAATGGGCTGTTTAATGAAATTATATTTTGCGGATGCTCGATTATTATTTCGCTATAGTCTTACGTAGCCCAGTACCATACTCCTGCTCTCTCTTTCACGAAGTTCCGCATCCCACGTTGGGGGCATCATCAGGCGGCTTCATAAGAAGAGCAGGAACACTTGACATAGCTGTCCAGAAATAACTACTATGGAGAGCAATTATTCGTGCTTCGAGCCATGAAAACCATCACCGTTATATTTGTAGGAAAAAAATATCGTGCACATTGATAGGCGTCCATAGATAACTAGTTTCACCACGTCTTGCTGGCCAGAAATAGTCTCATTGGACACTCAGATGCTCACGTTATTTAATTGATCAAAGCATCGTACACTGCATATAAATGAATATAAACGTATGGACACATCCAGCTGAGTTATGGGTGGAAAAACTCTCTTTGCAATTGGGAGGTTGCGTGATAGCTGGTGATTTCTGCAGGGTTAATAGGAAGCTGACGACAGTGTCTAAGAGAAAGGTCCTTGCCATAGGAATGCGGAATTTCTATCGAAATCTTTGTGCCATCAGTCGAGATAAGCGCTGTTCCAAAACCCATCGAACATGGGAGCACTTGACATTAGATGCATTCAGATACACGCATTTAACGAGCGTGGAGTTCGCTTATCAGCGGTATTTGTAATGTAAAAGAGTTTTTAGCTTGGCCAGGAAGGACTAAGCCCCCATCGTCACCATAACATCATCACCATCATCAAAGTCACCACCTTCTTTATCATCATCATCATTGATGTGGGGTCAGCGCATTGAGCATTGCCTAGTGGGGCCGCAGCCGTTCGTCAGTAATCAGCGTTTTCTTCAATAAATCATCAGCAGCAGCAGCACCACGTATATTCCCTGCAGGGTTGGTGAAATGAAGACATCTGGCGAAGAACTAGCACTTAGTGCGTGGAAGTCAACTGTGCATTATTATGCTAAAGTAATGCAATACTGCCCCCCTCCCCCCCATAGTAATGTGGAGCTGAATGAGTGCTCATTGTTTATTTCTATAATGGTACCGTGGCTTGTATTCGAGGGTGGGTGGGGGGGTAGGTTGGCCGGGCTCGTCAGGGAGAGGGTATCAGTCCTGGACGCGTATAGCGCAGAGCACATTCGTGCGACCGTGTGGCAGCTTAACGGCGCCGCTATATGTATGGCCGCTTTTGACTACGAAGTCGAGCTGATGAAATGCATGGATGGATCGCGCCGACTTGCATTGCAGCCCCAACACGCGGTGCATCACCGTCCATCAAAACATTGATGCTAAGTTTTGAGAGTGGGAGTGCATCATGTCTTGTCATAGGCTCAGTGGTGTGTCCACATATATCATTCACAGTCATGTTGTTGTTATTATTGTGTTGCGTTTTCGTTTTAAACAAGCCCTTTTTCAATCGCCTGCCAGGTAGAAGGGACCCCCGCCCTCCCCCCCCCAGAGATTATAACTGTATCACGGTGGAGGTGTTTCCGTGCTCCACTTTATGCCAGAGCTATGTCACCTTCAAGTCTAGCACTCCTGGTAAGGGTCTACCTGGCGAACGGGTCTGCAGTCGAGCTCTACTGCCTCGGGTCTCCCTTAGTGAACACGTCTGGGGGGAGGTTCCAGACAGATGGCATTTTCAAGACCCTGCAAATAAAGGAAGTTGGTATCTGACCGGGGCGGCGCGGTGGCGCAGTGGTTAGCGCTGACGCCTCACAGCAAGAAGGTCCCGGGTTCGAGTCTCTCGGCTCCGGTGCCTTTCTGTGTGGAGTTTGCATGCTCTCCCCGTGTCCGCGTGGGTTTTCGCCGGGTACTCCGGTTTCCTCCCACAGTCCAAAAGCATGCTCCTGGATAGGTTGATTGGCTCGCAGACTAAAATTGTCCCGCAATGCCCGGCGATGGACCGGCGTCCCGTCGTCGGGTGTATTCCTGCCTTACGCCCTGTGTTTCCGGGATAGGCTCCGGCTTCACCGTGACCCTATATAGGATTAAGCGGTTTCAGATGAGGTATCTGACCGTAAAATTCTGCTCCACCACCCCCACCACTGGGGGGCAAACCAGTTAAATCCAGGTTAACGTGGACAACTGACACTTAAACCAGCAACAGTAGAACGAACTACCACCAACCAACACTGCATTCCAGCGGCAGATATTCTTTGCGAAACTGCAGCCCTGAAGCGTCGCCTGGATGGCGATCAACCAATCTGAGTGGTTCTCTTGTCGCCGTTCTGCTATTACCATGTGCAACACCGCGGTGATGGATCCCCGAGAACATTAAGCAACACTACTCAGAGGTGACCAGGTGTTACAGCGTTGATCCTGTGTTTGAACTCCATCCTCGTGGCACAGTGGTTATAGCATGTGACTCTCAATTGGCCCGTCGTACAGTCAAATTCTGTTTGATGGATCTCTAGATAGTCCATCGTCATTTCAGTTTTGCCAATATAAGTACCATGGTGCTGTCATGTCCGGTGTAACCCTGTTCTATTGTTGTATAGCCACACACGTACACAGCAATGCTCTTGTGCGATCTGTTTGTTAATAATAATAATTGCATTTATAGATCGCTTTTCACCCGAGGGTCACAAAGCGCTGCACAGAGCTGCGGGGAAAACGGCACATCAACAACAACGACATTAGAACGGAAAAATCAGTAACAATAAAAAAAAATTGGGTTTTTTAAATAAATACATGTCGTTGCAGAACAACGTATAAGATATGATCTGACTTTCAACTAAAAATTGAAAATGCAAAATTATCAGTGTTCATAATACGTTTATTGGGAAATGGTTAATGTAACATTTATCGTATAATAATAATATTTCTTGCTCATGGAAAAAAAAAAGTGCTTTATGCAAGAAGAAAAAGTACCACTATGTCGAAAGTTAACAGCACATGTCATATGTCGTGACTGGTACCCATCACAGCAATTTTGAGTTTACAGCACTGACTCACAACTGCAAAGAGAGGCAATATCTCATCTATCCTGCTTTCAATAAGGAAACACCCTGACTCTTGCTGTATAAACCATAAGAGCTTATTATATTTATCGTTGGCGATCTTGCTAAAGCAGTCAGACTCTGCATTTGAGAGCCCAGGTCCTGCTCAGGTGTGAGTGTGGATTTGAACCTTGGCTTGCCGCAGCACTGGTTCACCGATACTTCAGATGGGCCATTAAGAACCTGCCACATCACCCGGCGCACTCCCAGCTAATCGCGTAATCCGTGTTCAACGCAACGTGTCTCATCTTGCACGCGGCGTGTGTGTAGTTGTCCGTGAAGTGGAACTGATAGGGGGCACAGGTGTGAGCCTCTGAGGGGAGCGAATCGCCCGGCTTCGAGATTCATATCTATTGCCGAGGACATGAATGTTTAAAGCTGTCGAGAACGGTGACTTGATGCAATTTTAGGGCCGCGCATGCGATACGTTGCCAACAACTTGTCACTGGAGCTGGCATGAGCAACATTTAACCTTGAATATAAACTCCAGCTCTCTATCTCTCTTCGTTCCCAATCTCTGCAACTCTCCACCTTAATCTATGGCTTTCTACCTACCTACTTTACCCCGCGTGTGTGGTATCCATCCACATCTGTATCTCCTGCCTTATCTATAGATCCATCTCTCTCGCTCTCTTGCTTTCTAGCTTTCCGTAGCAATAACCGATTTTTCCAAGTGAAAAAAAAATAGCCAGCTGAAACATCCGAGTTCATAGTTCAGTCTAGCATAAAGCATGCATAAATATTGCTAGAGAAATACGATGCTTTTAAAATAATTCACTTAAACAACATTTGAATGTGTGTATGTACTTGCAGAGATCCCTTGCTTAACAATGTATACCAAAGAGGTGAGTGCTGTTATCAAGCATTTATGTGAGAACGGCTGCACACACGTCTGGTCATATCTGTGTTAACCTGTCAATGTTGACAACACTGCTATACCATCCTCCGATTTCTGCTGAATCGACCGAGACAAACCCGCAGGCCAAGATGAAGACACGGATCCCCCCCCCAATTAGCCCTAGAGATAGCTGTGACAAGTGCTGTTAGCGAGCACCTTTTAAAAACGGCACGGCGCACGACAAGGTTGTGTGGCCAAAATCGAGGTGCCTTGGTCTCCGCCGAATAATAATGGTCACAAACCACACCAGGTGCTAGATTTAGACTTGGACACACTTGGTGCTAATAGAGTGGCCAACACTTACGTAATGGCAGGAAGTCTACCGGAATCGGCATATATCTCCATCCCAATGACTAGTGAAAGCAGTCCTGGAGATTTTTTTTATGAAAACGGTACTATTAACGATACTACGGCATTTTTGTGAAAGCAAATCCCCCAGAATAGTTTTAGTTAGCGTTAGCAATCCTAGATTCGAAGTCCAGTTTGACCACTGGTAGACCTATGGTGGACTCCAAAATCATAGGTATCTGATAATAGAGAACCTATGTCACCCCTATTTTCCTTTAAAATCTCTCAAGGAAAATGCTGTTAGCCGGGCATGTGTAGTGTACATCTGACGTGCAGCAACTTGAAGCAAAGGGATGATGGTGGTTCACGCACGATTTCTGAAACGCACTTAGTCACTAGACTGTGACGTGAACAGGACATGGCAGTACAACAAAGGGATATTGAAATCCATCTTTGTGGAGCTTTGACTTAACCATTTAAACGCAGGAGTTTTCTCCAGATGATCCAGTTTTTTCCTAAATTCCAAACACAGTAATTTATGGAAATCATAATAGAAAGGGAAACAGTGTCTAGTGGGTGGGCGTCGGCTATCAGCGTGGCTGCCTCCCCCCCACCCCACGACCTATCTTTCCTGCATCGGTTTAGGGCCTCTGGGTGAAAGGCACTGCTATATATATATATATCTCCATCCATCCATTTTCTAAACCGTTTGTCCTGGTGAGGGTCGCGGTGACAGCAGTCCAAGGAGAGTGCGACCAGACATCCCGTTCCTCAACAAAAGATTCCAGCTCTTCCTGGGGGATTCCCAGGCGTTCCCAGACCAGCCGAAGGATGTAATCCCTCCAGCTTGTCCTGGGTCGGCCCCTAGGTCTCCGCCCAGTGGACCGTGCCTGGTAGACTTACCAGGGGAGCCTTCAAGGGGGCATCCTTACCAGATACCCGAACCACCTCAACTGGCTGCTCTCAATCTGGAGCAGCAGCAACTCCACTCTGAGGTTCTCCCGGATTTCTGTGTTCCTCACCTTGTCAGGGAGAGTGAGCCCAGCAACCCTCCTGAGAAAACTCATTTCTGCCGCTTGTATCTGCGATCTCATTCTTTCAATCATTACCCAAAATTCATGACCATAGGTGAGGATAGGGACATAGATTGACCTGCAAACCGAGAGCTTTGTCCTAAGACCAAGCTCCCACTTCACTATCACACGCCGGTACAGTGCCCGCATCACTGCAGACGCTGCTGCAATCCGCTGGCCAACCTCTTACCATCACTCGTGAACAAGACCCCAAGATATTTAAACGCCTCCAATAAGGGCAACTGCTCTTCCCTCACCTGAAGAAGGCAACCCACTCTTTTTCGTGAGACAACCATGGCCACAGATTTGGATGTGCTGACTCTCATCCAGCCACTTCACACTCAGCCTCGAAACGCTCGAATGCCCGTCGGAGGTCACAATGCGATGAGGCGAGAAGAACAACGTTATCTGCAAACAGCAGCGATGCCACTTCCATGCCCCCAAACTGGGCAATCTCCCATACCCTGGCTGCGCCTTGAGATCCTGTCCATGAAAATCATGAATAGGAGCGGAGACAAGACACACCCTTGGTGGAGACCAACGGCCACACTGAACGGATTCGACTTCGAGCTATGGGTATTTTATTGCCAGTGTACATATGTAATAAATAGAACAAGTTTTTACCATTTCTGGTAATTATACACGTGTTAATATCTTAAAACACCAAAATATACACATTTTACAATGTGTCTAGTTTGCAAAAGCCACACATGCTTGTGGCAATATATGCAAACAGGAAGCTTTGATAACATATGCATTGCATATGTTATAAAATGAATGGTAAAAACCTGTTCTATGGATTCGATTTCACGCCAAGTATACGGACACAGCTCTCGCTCTTGGAATAGAGAGACCGGATTGCTCTCAAAAGAGATACCGGCACCCCATACTCCCGCAGCACCTTCCACAGTGAATCCACAGTAAATCTGTGGAAGGTGCTATAATTACTCTTCTTCATTTATTGACCTAAACATCCCAGACTAGGACCATCATGTACACGTCTTAGGATATCCATGAAGTTTTTTTCTGGACAACTAGAGGGGACTATGATATTGTTAGCAAGCACATGTTTAGGCTGTTTGCATATGACAATGGGTGGTGGAGAGCAGTATCTATCCCGATGATTTGGTGATTGTAATGGTGTAGGTTTTTACGGCTCGATACATGATTATTGCTTCGAAAATCTGCTTTCTTGGGACAGCCGCATCAATCGCTCCCTCTTCCTCCTTTGTGACAAGCAATCATCGATTTGATGATTGTTGCTCATTCTGAGAAGGAGTTGGGGGCTCTGCTGTTGAACCTGGAGCATGCCACAAAGAGGTGGGGTCTTACCATCAGTCCCACTAAAACTAAGCACCTGTCTGGGTATTTAGTGCCACCGAATACTCACCTCCACAGCTTTCCATGAGTGATGGGGCAATTGTGGATATAGTCAGGAAGTTTACATAACTAGGCAATATGCTTAAGGCCGGTTCCGGTTTGACAGCTGAGGTGTCGCTCCGAATCAGTCGGGCAGCATTATCGTTTCATTGGCTACGTAACACTGTGTGGAAGCTGCCTGACCTTTCGCTCCACGTGAAGCTTCGGGCCTTCTCAGCTGCAGTCATGCCTTCTCTTCTCGATGCTTGTGAAAGTGGACCTCCCTGGCGGAACATCTGCGCCATCTTGAAACATTTCGGCTGGTCTGCTTACGATCCATCCTGGGTTTAACCACGCGCAGTGGTTAGCGCTGACGCCTCACAGCAAGAAGGTCCCGGGTTCGAGTCTCTCGGCTCCGGTGCCTTTCTGTGTGGAGTTTGCATGCTCTCCCCGTGTCCGCGTGGGTTTTCGCCGGGTACTCCGGTTTCCTCCCACAGTCCAAAAGCATGCTCCTGGATAGGTTGATTGGCTCGCAGACTAAAATTGTCCCGCAATGCCCGCGATGGACCGGCGTCCCGTCGTCGGGTGTATTCCTGCCTTACGCCCTGTGTTTCCGGGATAGGCTCCGGCTTCACCGTGACCCTATATAGGATTAAGCGGTTTCAGATAATGAGATGAGATGAGATTGTGTGAGGAGCTCACAAGTTATCAAAAGATCTGGACAAAGTTCCAATTGGTGAGCTCCTCTGGCAGGCGAGGCTGCAGTGGCTGGGTCATATAGCTCGCATGCCCAGCCACAGCATGCCCAAGCACTTGCCATTTGGCCGGATAGAGGGGGCTAAACGGGCACGGCGTGGGCTCGAGAAGAGATAGACTGATGTGGCACAGGAGGACTTGGAGGTGAGTGGACTTGCTGTAGACTGATACCAGAGGTGTCAAGATTGACCTCTGTGAAGGAGGATCGTGAAGGACGCTGCGGGGCAGTTGGAGGCAGTCGCCCTCCAAGATCAATGGAGGGTGTCGGATCGACGCTGGCAACAACGAGAGGAGCATTGAGCGGCTAAAACATAGTGAGTTGGTACAGTAGGGAGCGCAGGTGGTGCATCTGCCAGTCATCTCAGTGAAGCAGCCCATAGCACCTGGGTCTGTCCTGTGCCCTCCTGTCAGTGAGCCTTCAACACTTCACGTAACTTCAAGATGCAAATGGCCTGGCACAGGCGCCGTGGTGGCGTCACCGCCACGAAGTGGTGAATAGCGGTTATTGTTGGTGGTAGCGGAGAGCAGTAGTGTAGCGATTAGCACTCATCACTGTGAACCTGGCAAAACCGAGTTTGATTCCCGCTTACGACGAATATCAATTGCGGATATCTGAGCCCGTCCTGGGCCTCCCCTAGGTAGACTCAGCTTCAATGAGTATCTGGTGCAGTGTGAAAATATCGCCACCAGAAAATGAACGCAGCCAGGTCTTGCCCCACCTGTGTTGTCCTTTAAAGGTGTTTGCTAACAGTACTTGACCCTACAGTCAGTTGAGGCTATACGGGGGTCTTTGTCTTGGGTCGGGTCAGTGCAAGTGCTTGTCATGTTGTATTCCTGCTGCTGAGTCTGCCTTGGAGAAGCTGAGGCTGGGTTTTTCCTTTTATTCATCTCACAACAACAGTTGCTAATCACCTCATAATGGCCGTGGTGTAACCGCAGTACTTATGCTATACGAGATGTACATTGAAACCGTGATAAGTGTCCAAGGTTAGCTAACATGAAGTCACAAGACACAGGCAGGTGTTATGGTTTGACTGAGATGACTGGCAAATTCACCATTTGTGCTCCCCACTGTGGCAACTCACTACGGTTTAGCCATCCGGCGCTTAGCTCGTTGGAGGGCGACTGCCTCCAACTGCCCATTAATATCCTCCACGAGCCTCCTGTGTAGGGGATAATCTTGACATCGCTGATACCAGTCGTCTACTCAGCTTCTCATCCTCCTCTACCACGTCAGCTCATCTCCTCGCTCTCGCAATCCATGCTCGTCTCACAAGGACAACGATCCCCTTATAACCTATAACAGACTGTTGCGATAAGTGCTGTTAACGAACACCTTTAAAGGCTGGCATGGCATATGGGGGGGGGGGGGAGATGGCCAAAACCACGCCCGGCCGCCTTTGTCTCCCCAGTAGCGATGTTTAAAAAACATACTATTTACTTATTTGAGGCTGAGTCGACGGAGGTAAGGTTCAAGACTGGTCCTGATATGAATCCGTGGTGTTGGCTGTGAATAGGACTCAAACTCGAATCGCTACGTTTGTCGCGCAGTATGCTAACTGCTGCACTACCACTCATCACACACACACCGTTGCATATGTGTGACCTTATTATTGGCCATAAATTCTAGTTGTAGTTGTGGCAGATTGCCGCAAAATGACCTTCATTTCTGACGCGATAACGGCATTCACGGCCTCTCGTTTTAGTTCTGCAAAGTCCACGCCGCTCTATTTTTACACAGTATTGACGTGCGTGCTTTAATCACGTTAAAACAGCACGTGTGTGGAACTTTTGAAATGATTATTGGGAAAGCTGGATGCATTAAAACATCCTGTAGCCGTGGGCCTAGCAAATGACTTTGTTGGGTGGCTTTAGTGACTAAATCTAGCGCTCTGATTTTCCTCAATCCCCTTTTAGGTCACAGCCCCGTACGTCCGATTAATGAGTTTGGTCGATCTGTTGCGGAATTTATTTATTTTTTTCAAATTCTCCGTCGATTGCTTTTTATCCGTGGCTACTTATCGGCGTGCGGTCTCGGCGGTTTAATGTTAAACAGAACGAGACATCACACGCGCGTGGTTCGATATTGTGCTGCTGGCTAGCTTGTCACGCATAACCTTTAACCTCTGCTGCCCCTTTGTCCCGAGTGTGGAGAGGCAGTTCTTCCCCCCTCGCTCCCGCTACTCCCTTACTCCTCCCCCCTCCACAGCCGCCGTCTCTCTCTCTTCGCTTCATAAACCCCCCTCCCACCGTACAAAGCTTTGATTGTTTTAAATGCACGTGAGTCTAGACAGTAAGAAGGAGGTGGAAAGTGTCATTCGTTTACAAATACTCAGCAGCATCTTCCAGCTGACTGGGATGGCTTTTATGCTCACCAGTATTCACATGGGCTTTGAGGCAGGGTTGGTGGCTCACACATAGATGGAGCCATCGTGTGTGAGACCAACTGGCATGGCAATAGGGAGGCGCTTGTATAAAGGGACAGAACAGGTTTTGCGTATTTATAATATACTATAGGGGGAAAATAAATGTAATATCCATGTAGGATTATCCCTAAACTAAGTCTTGAGACACACTGGGGCTTTTTTATATAAACATTTAAAATTAAACTCACTTATCTCCGTGGTTCATTGAATTTGTTGGTGTTGTTATTAGCACTATTAAATCTTGCAGCTCAAAGATTGTACGGAAATAAATATTTTATGAGACAAGTTGAATATTTTTTGGGGGAGAGAATAGTAGTCCGTGCTGCAGTGTAATCTGATAGCGATGGCTTGCATAGTGAGTTGATGTTCCATTTGTGCAGATTACAGTCACGTTGACGATTGTTATTATATAAATGTTTTTATTATCCAATGTGATACTCTGCGATGGTAAACATGTTAAGGAATATATTTGCTTGACACTGTTATTCTTGCATGTGAAACAATACAGAAATGACACTTGTAATTTAAACCACCTAATTTGAGTTTGTCGTCATTAATCTGTCAAAAAGATGTCCGAATGCTCAACGCTGATCCAGTTCATTTGTAATATTTATTCTACCTACGAAAGCCTCCCTAAGCCTCTGTGCACTTGATTTTTAATCTGTGGCTGGTTGCATCGTAAAATTTTTTTGCACATTTGTAGAAATCACAACATAAACAAACCCCATGAATGAGAGGATAATTGCTTGGCTACATGATAGTCTGGCGGAAACCTACTTGCAATACTGCCTCCCAGAGGAGCATAACTCATATCCTGTGCAGGTGAGTGTCTCACTCTGCTTCCACGTTGGTGTAATTTAACGTTAAAACATGTAAAGTATATGAGGTTATTTTGACCGACGCAAGTTGAAGGGGACATTTCAAACCCTGGGACATCATGCTTGCCAACAGTCAGCTGCTGTGTGTCAGTGTCGTAACCCAGTAATATGATGACAACTACCCTCATATGTGAATAGATAAAGGTGTAACCCTGCAATTGCTCACTCACCACACATGACTGGCAGGAAGGGCCTCCACTCGCGGCACATCTGTCCCCATAATATTAAAATTGCAATTTGTTTCACGCGTTGTATTCGTTCATTGACAAAGGTAAAGAAGGATATTTGGCCTACTTTTCCACATTGGCCAGGCATTTTGGGAGAGATAGGAGTACCCACACTTTACCTCACCACAAGTGTCCTGTCTATCGACTAACAGTGATGTAATGATGCAGTTTGTCACGTCTCGATGTATGATGATTGCGTACCAACGTTGTTCGTTCAGGATAGCCGTGTTGAGAGATACAGGGAGTTTGACTAAATACTAATTAAATAAATATTTATTTTTACCCGCTTAATCCTATACAGGTTCGCGGGTTTGGCTAGAGCCTGTCCTGGCCGACAGAGGGTGCAGTCAAGGGGATACCCAGGATGTGACGCCAATACATCGCAGGGCACAGTTTTTAGGGCAATTTCTGAGCAGGCCAATTTACCTCGGCAGCAGCGTGTCTTTGGACCGTGGGAGGAAGCCGGTTTACCCAGCAAAAACCCACGCGGGCATGGGAGAGAGAGAGAGAACTCACAAACTCCACACGGAGAGGCACCTGAGCCGGGAATCGAACCCACGAACTTCTTGCTGTGTGGCGACCGCAATGCAATCATCAATTATGCATGTATGACAGCACAATCTCACAGTGTTCAGTCACAGCACGCGTGAAGATGCCTTGGTAACTGGTGTACTCACGTGTTCTGCTGGGTGGACAGAAGTGGCAAGGATTTAATAAAACTATGCCATTGTTTTGAGATAGAATCGGACGTGCAATCTCTGGATCTTCCAGCTGGCTTAGAGTTAGACAATAGTAGTGCCGGCTGGCCGTGTGTATACATTGTTAATACGTTCCCCTTTGTAACTGCACCTCTATGAACTTCGGTGTAGGGGAAATAATGATTCTCAGCAGCTCCTCTGGTTAAATAAAGGACAACGGAATGATTGATTCATTGATTTATTTTAAACGCGCGCTGATTGAGCGTTGTTATCATTAGTTAGGGTCGATGTTGCTGGTCATTTCTCATGACTCCTCATGCTGGGCAGGGGGGGACGTGTGTGGACTTAATAAGTCCACAATGCACCACAGCACGTGCCTTAGAGAGGTCAATTAGGTAATGAGCAAATGAAGGAGAGGCTGCTCGGCGCTATGATTGGCTCTTAGTTATGGATAGGTGCTCATAACAGCTATCGCACAGTACACTACCAATTAGGGTTATCTTGCGTTTTTATTAACATATGTTCGATGGGTTAAGCATCACGGCATGGTCACAAATCTCCCACCATGTGCTCACAAAGCTCACCCGTAATTGGTTAAGTGGCCCCTCCTAAGGTCTTGGAAATTTAGTAAAACACAAACAAATAATAATTCGCCACTTAAAATGCGCAAGATTCATTCTCTATCGCAGTACGAGCAAGCAACTCAGAGGCATGAGAAACCCCACAAGTGTGAGATGGGGAAGGCAGCCATGTCGTAAGCAAGCACCAACATTTTCTAGACACTGCGTCCTCTGTATATTCAAATGCTATCAACAGAATAGCGAGTGTGGCATCTGTGTAGGGGTGTCTTCATAATAAACCAAGTGCACTGTGATGCGAGGGACCCAAGTTCCATTCCGTATTGTGACCAACACCGGTGTAATGTAGAATCTGTACCTTGATCTGTGCCCTCGGCTAGGGTGACCCAGTCTCAAATAAAATGCTCGAGGATTCACATTCGTTCTTGTTGTAACAAAACGGCCTGGTATGCATGGCCTAGGCCACATCGCTTCTGTGCCTACTATGGCACTGTTTAATCGGCGCTTTCAAACAACTATTTTGCTAATTGTATATTAAGATACTTGCAAAATTATTCTTGGTATGCATTGTAGTGTCTCTCATTTTGCGTTATGTATTGTTTATAAGAACTCACGCATGCAAATTGTTTAAGGGCTGTTATGCAAGTTTGCTGGGTTTGGCTGGTTGGCCCCCAAATCCCCTTCCGCCGCCTATCTCAATCATGGGCATCAGGCGCAAAACCCATATATTTTCATGTCATTATTCACCACCTCCATCCACGTCTTGTTGGGTCTCCCCGTGGACCTCTTGCACCCCCACGTGCTCCGTGACAGTGCTGATCTCTTCGTTGATCAGTTCGAACGTTTGTTGAATCGCAGGAATCCCACATCCAGAGCTTGCAGGCTCAACTGGTATTTTATGCCATAATAATAAACATCTGCCTTCACCCAATTGTCCTGCGTGTTAACGAGCGTGAGGAACTCGCAATCGGACTGTCACGGAGCTGTCGTGCGCGCCCACACAGGTACAAAGTGACCAAACGTAATCAAAGATGGTGGCCTGCAGAGAAAGCAGGGGGGGCGCCGAGAATTGTGGGTAGGCTTTAACAAATGTGTTCAATAATTGAGTGTGTTCCGGTCAATAAAATGTGCTTGGTTATTGAGCGCAGTGCGTTTAATAATTGAACCTTTTTGTGTTCAATAATGTAATCCGTTATGTCCAATGACTGCGAAATTTTCACGAGTCATTTATAAAACATTTCGATGAAAGTGCCAACAAATGCCTCTCTCTAATCCTCAGTATTTCTGGCTTTTGAGGCATGGTAATAAATACGTGAGTGCTTCAACGGTGGCTTCTGGGAGCCAGATGGCCTTCTGTCAGCTTGCTTACTACGAAGCCAGTTAGCGCAGAGTCCAGGGTTCAACTCCCGGAAAGTGCTGTGTTCTTGAAGGACAAAGTGACCGTGAGAATGTTTTAAAGATTTACGTTATGTTATACTGCGTAATATATTATGCTACATCCACTTACGAAATATTTAAATACGATGGAATCCGGTGATGCATAAAGTAACACGATAGTAAGTTATCCACTATTACATTTTATAAAACGTGCAGTAGCAATGTATAATAATAATTATGCTCGGCACGGAGCCTTGACCTGTTTAAGTTCCCTATTTACTTTCGAATTGGCCGTGTTTAGTTAATTCTTTGGCTCTGAGTATCAGTTTCATCGTCACCATTGGGCTGTAGAATTCGTGCCACGAGGAGCGCCTACAGCCAGCGGAATATCATGACGAGTTGGGGAATGATCCTCCCGTGATGACATTCAGGGACACCATCTACACGTGTTGCTTCAGTTGAACTTGTGCAATAGTCCACTATGCTGATCTGCGCTTGGAAAGGAACGGTTTGTCGTGTGTTACGTCATCCGACCGGTAGTACCATTTCGGAACTCGACTGCATTGACTTGAGTTAGAGCAAAATTGTTATTTGACGGTTTTGTTTTGTACCGCCCGCCACGGGTTGCCAGGCTGAGTCCTTCAACGTAGATAAACGCAGAGAGTCGCGGTTATTATGTGAAGTGACGCAGTGAATAGAACGGTGAGTAACACTGCCACCTCACGGGAAAAAAAAAAAAGGCCTCGTGTTTCATTTCTAGCTCAGGTGTTTTTCTGTGTGGAATTGACATGGTCGCCCCGTGTATATGTGAATTATTTTCGCCGGTACTCTGGATTCCTCCCACAGTGCAAAGACATACTCCCTCAGTTAATTGGCCTGCCGTTGCTTTGAGCTGTTATCACTTGTTTACTCCTCTCCATTGGACAACTGTTAAAAAAAGAGCCACATAGTTCGACAATTCCTTGCAGCTTAAATGCAAATTGACTGATATTGCAGAAAAGCGATGGCAACAGCAGGACGTTCAAGAGCTCGATGCGAATGTTGACGTTTGCTGGCCACGATGAGAGGGTTTTCGGAGAGAGTGTTGGCATAGTTTTGCTATTCCTCCTCTCTTGAAGAAGTGCAGACTGCAGTGGTTTATTATATAGTCAGTAGCTTGAGTTGCATGGCCACAGTCGAATTGCTGTGGTGTGAATCTTCATTTTCCATTCATGAAGGAGATGTATGCATCGGCCTGTCGATGTCCGATGCAGCTGATGCTAAGCTAATGTGTTTCAGGAGGAACGTGATTCCATTAATTGCACAGGAAGGTGCGCACAGTGTCTCGTCTGTATTATTTAACGTTTAAATAACCTTTTAGATTCATTCGTGTTTTTTTGCTCTGAAATGTTTAAGTGATATTCAGTTCAGCGACATCCATTGAGATTTTGTGGTTGTTCCTTTCCCTGTTTCTATGTTTTATTGTTTTGTTTGTTTGGCGCATCCATATGAATGTTAATCTGATTCAAAAATCGAATCTTAACAATAAAAACCGTTTGCAGAGCATCATGACAAGGCAAGCCATTACAAGGGCACTGAACAAACAACAAAAACATTCAACGCTGTAAATAATTTGTCACGCGAAGAAGCCTCGTTCAGCATTACAACCAGTTTTATTTTTGACCAAACTCATTTCCACTTCTCAACTTCTGCGGTTATATCGCCAAGCTTGTCCAAGTATTACATTTGTTTTTGGTTTCATTTCATGGAATAACATTTCTCTACCGTTCATGCCAGTTTCTGCTCGCTTCAAACATCGCCTGACCAATGGGGGTGATGCGTACCAGTAATCCAGTTGAATTGTCGAGTCAGGTGGACGGATCATGCGGTGATACACGTGGGACCTCCGCACGCTGGGCAATAATGGGGCCGCTTGAAGATGGCTTGAAGATGGCTCGCAGTGTCTGGTAAATGTTTACGCTGGCTTACCACGTGACTGCCTTCTCCCTGCTCCTCCCCTGTTCACTGGCGCATCGTTAGCGATAAATGATTGTTGTTCGACCTCCGTGGCAACCCCGTCGGATCACGTGCACCGAACTTGCGGCCCAGATGCGAATCCCTCTTCAGTCATCAGTCGCGCGGTTAACGAAGGCCCTTTGTTTCGCGCGCACATCTCTGCCGAGCAACGTCCTGAACCACGCATTGGCAGCTTCCCACTTCAATTAACTTTAAACGCAGTGGAGCAAGAAAGGAAATTTAAGTGTGAGCCGTTGAGAAAAAAATGGTACTGTGGTAACACGTTCATG
>JAZEWT010000012.1:7284713-7296590 GCA_036362905.1 Mordacia mordax
AGCCACCTGCCCAGTAACCCACCCAGCCACCCACCACCTGAAATGCCCAGCCATCCCACCCACAAAAACGCCAGTGGCTGAACTAGATTCTCAAGTTTTTGAAGTCTCAGCCCATTCCCATTGCGTTTTTGTGAATATTTTGATCAAAGCCAATTCTTGTAGCTGATTTAATTCATGTAGTGTGCACACGCACGCATGTGTGGGGTTTTTTTTAAGTTGCTTCTGACGTAGCGTTTTTGTACTTTAGGCCTTCTCTCAGCAACTGCAATAAAATATAACATAACAATATGATATGATGCGAATGAGATAACTGAATATTTGTAGATGACTGGTCCCAATCTCTGCCAGGTCATGTTATCCAAGAAGATATATGTCTCCTTGTGTCAACCCATAGGTGCTTGCCAACTGCACAAGCAATGACGGGGATTTAAAGCTGAACGGGTTACTACACATTCACACATTATCGTTTGTACGTTTAATTATTTATTCGTGGCAAATGTTGTCGACTGGCTCGTGGTAACCGGACCACAATGCTGTGCCTTCACGATTGTTGCCTTTTATGGCTACTTTGCTACAGAGGGCGTGCATTGACAACAATCGACGTCAGCTGTGCTGGCGTTGTTCAAACTGTTAATCTGCCTTTGGCCTCGGCGAACGCAGGCACTACACTCAGCCATCAAGCTCAGAAACAAGGCATGCTTAAATGTACGTGTTAACTAAAAGTCGAGTCAAATAATTGGATTTTTTTTACAACAACACCATGTGTACATTTTACATTTGGTCTCTAGCTATGAGAGATCGGCGCACTGCGGAGATGAGTGGGGGGGGGAGGCAGTGGTGCAGTAGTTAGCGCACTGCATCAGGAACCTGGCAACCCGAGTTCCATTCCTGCTCACAACCAGCACCATTGGCAAATATTTGAACCGGTGCTGGGCCTCCTCAACGTAGACTCAGCCATAAAATAAGAACCGTGTGTGTTGCGTAAACATCAGCGCTGTGGAGACAGGCACCCCGGTGTGGTGCTAGCTAGATCGCCTCTTGCACCGTGCCAGCCTTCGTAGGCACTCGCTAACGGTATTTGCCCCAAAAGTCTCTTAAAGACTATATGGGGAATATTTGTCTTTGCTGCAGAGATTGCCGTGTTGTTGACACTGTTTGACTTTTGGTTTAAATGCTGATTTTCAATCAGTCACCCTCTCGCAGCGCAGTCAATGTGCCGACCACTCGCTCTCGCTCTCTCACGCTCTCTCACGCCGCCCATAAATCAAGGCGTGCAGTGAAACAGCCAGTCACTCATTCAATTACTCCTTCAGTCAGTCATTCCGTTCAGCCGATGAATCAAAGTTTAAGATTTGCACGGCGGGGCGGATGCGAAGGAATCACCAAGATACAGAATCTCTTTGTTAAGACAGTCCAGATTGTGGCGTGTCTATGGCCACAGATAGCCTCGTGTTCAGTGAGGTCGCTATTACTCAGCCGGCCGCGGGTTTTATTTGGACTTGCACTGGCCTGGACAGCAAGGTTGTCAACACCACCATCACTTCTTTTCTAAATTCAAATATCATCACCATCGCAACATTTGTGATTTGCTCTAAAGAGCTGTTCCTAATGTCACGAAGGAAAGATAAGTAATATTCAACACAGTTATCCCGAAAGAGCAGCTTTTGAGAGCAATACTCAGCGAGTCGTGAAAACCTGCATCAATGCGCTGTGAATGTTGTCAACCTCAAATATCGTCATTATCATCACTACCACACCAATGCCATCAGTAGCTTCAAAATCAGCCGATTTGTCAGTGTTAAAAGCTTAACAGCTGCTCTATTTGCTATATTCTATTTGCATCATTGTACTTCATTTGCACGCTTTTGTCATTTTGGTATCACAGATCACTCGCGACAATAGCACTATCCTAAACTCTTTGAGTACCCGGCCGCTTAAACAAACGCACTTGACTTGCTCTGTCGGGAATGTTTACACGAATCCGTTTGCCTCCGATTGTCGCAATCTTGAATGGCAGTGGCCTGTCGGCACGCTACATTGTCAAAGCATGCCGTCCTTGACCCACTCCATTCGCACAATGGGACCGGAGGCGTGCTTATTGCTCGCGAATATGTTACGAGCGGCGGAGCAATAAAGCCAGATTGCGGTGATGATTGTCAACATGAGACCGTGGGAGGTGAGGAATCGTCAGTCCCAAGAGCAGTGAGAGCTAGCGTGGCGGAGGAAGCGTTAACAGCACGTGGCGATATCGGTGACACCCTGCCTACGGTGCCCTCTTACTATATTTAATCCGGTCTCACACGGTAATTGCTTGGCTGGCTTAATCACAACATGACGGTTTAAGGTCGCCAGTCCGTCCCGGATTCGTCGGGGAGTCTACAGGGATCGGGCGTTGATCTCCTCTCCCCGCGACGATTGAAAAGGAAATGCGAGAGATTGTAATGGAAACGCTACAATTAATGGCATGTCGTCATGTTGGAGAAAAAATCAAATCTCCCGGCATCGCTTCGGTCGGAGTTGGCGACGCGATTGCAACGGAACCATCACAAAAAGCCAACACACTGAAAAATGTTGTGAGGAGATGGAGCGCCGCCTAGTGGCCGTTCCTAGGGATCGCACCGCATCACCGCCACGATACTTGTTTATTATCACAGCAGAATGTACCCAGTGAGCTTGCAACCGCGGGATGCGGGAGTCTTGCGATGCAACGTGCGTTTGAACTAACCAACACAAACAGCATTAAAGCGGAATTGAGAGCGAGTGACCGTGGAGGCTTCCCCGAAAAGAGCAGCTCATACATTCTCAGTATCTTCTTAATCCTATAGATAGGTGTCCCAGTGAGCCCGAACCTATCCCGGCAGACAAAGGGTGTAAGGCAGCGCTATACCTAAAATGGGATGCCAGTCCATCACAGGACACTGGGAGAAATTTTGTGAGGCCAATTAACCTAGGTGACAGCGCGTCTTGGGACTGTGGGAGAAAACCGGAGTACCTTGCAACTACCCACGCGGACACGAGGAGAGACAACACGCGATCTCAACACGGCAAGGCGGCACTGACGAGCCGACGAATCTGGGGCTTTTTGCTGTGAGACGACAGCGCTAATCGCAGCATCGCTCCGCCGCCTGAAAGAACAGCTTTTGAGAGGCATTCTTATACATTAAGCAGTGAAATGCTCCATTATTACGGGTCAGTGTGCCTAAGCAAGAGTATTCTTAGTGACTGGTTGCATATGAGGGCGAAAGCAGCCATGCCGTCAGCCGGCGTAAACATTTCCCAGCGTCCTCTATATTTTAAAATGTTATCGTCCAAATAGTGTGTGGATTTCAAATACTAATATGAGTTTTATGGCCTCAATTATCACGATTTTTCCTTTTGGCAGCGAGACCGCTGTGCTGGCAGTGTGCAGCAGCACCTCAGAGCCATCGCTGATCCCTCCTCGCTCTAATTCTCTGAGACGAGTCTCCCTGCTGCAGAGCCACGTTGCCTCAATCCGCGCAGAGTCTCCTGCTTTGCTCGCCAGTACCCCTGCACGATAACCGCTGTTGACACCGACAAATCGGTGCTAATTTTATTGACACCTTGAAGTTGAACAGATAAATTTCGCTGCGGATGGGATTTTAACAATTTCACTCTTTACGATGGAGGACAGTGGAAGCGCTCGAAACCACTGTGCACCACCCAGCCAGACGTGACTTCTTGTAAACATCTAACTCGTGGTATGTTTAAACAGCCAATCTGATTCGCAAACAACGATTGTTTGTTGCCAACCACATCGCATGCAACGCGACCACATATAGTGCGACACGCAAAGATTGCTTACGCGCTCTCTCGATTTCTTGCCCAGCAGCGTCGTTCCGCGTAGCGCGCCGGTGCTATGATGATGTCAACATCGCTCATCACTGCTACATGGGCCGCGGCGACATTGGCGAAGCGTGATGGTTTCCCGAATGTAAATAATCCACAATTCGGTCAATTGAGCAATCGATGGATAGAGCACGGGGGCAGTTCTGGCCGCAGGTGCTCATGAAGCGCGCATTAACGGAGCGGAGTTGATGGCATCGTTAGCCATGCAAATGCGTGTGCTCAATGTTGCCCAATTGAGCTAATGGCCACACAACAGCGACAGCACGCCGAGTTTGGAGTCATGCAACTCCTGTTTCGGTGGAGCGTGCGGCCGAGCAGCGAGCACGCGAGGGAGCGCACGCCAGCCATAGGCAGGTGCACGCGTGCTTGGCTGAACATATTGTGATGCGATTAGCTGTTGTAAACACTTATGTCCCGACAGTGAAGCCGTGTGTGCTGCTATTAAAGCGACTATTTAAAAAAAAGGCGTGCTGCGATCACGTGAAGTGGTAGAATGTTACCACTTGGTGGATTAGTGGTGGTGCATTCTGGGTTAGTGGTGGTGCAGGGTGAGGTTGTGGTGGGGCAGGGTAGGTTAGTGGTGGTGCAGGGTGAGTTAGTGATGGTGCAGGAGGGGTTAGTGGTGGTTCAGTTCAGTATCATCATTATCAGTACCGGCTTAATCCTGTACAGAAATTGCGGGGGGGCGGAGCCTATCCCGGCAGAGACAGGGCTTAAGGCGAGACTATACCCAGGATGTGACGCCAGTACATCGCAATACGTTTTTGGGGCAATCAACTCAGCAGACCAATTAACCTGGGCAGCAGCGTGTCTTTGGACGGGGGAAGGAAACCAAAGTAGTCGTCAAACCCCATGCGGACACGGGGAGAGAGAGAACACGCAAATTCCACACAGAAATGTACCCGAGCCAGGAACCGAACCGGGGTCCTTCTTGCTGTGAGACAGCAGCGCTACTCACTGCGCCGCCGCAGTGCCGCCCCCATGAGTGGTGGCGCTTGTAGTAACACTCTGCACTCAGCCAATATAGAAGTAAACCTCTTTAAATGTTTATTTGTCTGTGCGAATGTTTCCTGTAGCCACGCTATATAAGAGCTTTCACATTCGTCACGCGTCCATCAACATGCATCTATAGTTTAGAAGTCGGCACAGCATTGCCAATTTTTCGAAAAGGTTTTCCACCATAAAACAATGATTTTTAGAATACGTGTATTTCTTAAAATCCACAAATTCCCATTCCTTTGTTCACGGCATTACAATTCATACCAGCATAAAGCGTTTTTTTTTATTTTAGAATCTAGTTTAATTCTCACAATGTGGGAACCACATTTTTTTTTCAGCTCCAGAGGTTGAACATATGAAAGGAGACAAAAACATGGGACACACTTTAATAAATGATTACGGCAGCGTGGGTTCGTGTGTATATTTCTTGGATTGAAGTGTTTTAGAGACGGTGTATGTTTGCATTGGCGAGCGCACGAGTGAGTGCTTTGCAGCATCGCTCCGTTCCCTCCAGGGCGGGTGTCCTTGCCAGGGCTCGCGTGAGCGTGCGTGCGCGTTTGGGTTTATCCGAGCGTTCAGTCACGCACATGGCTGGGGTTTCGGGGGCGAAAGTGCTGCGCGCACGCGCGTGCCCGTGCGTGTGGGTGCGCTTGTGTGTATGCGTGAGTAGTTCGCTAACAGCACTTGACCCTATATTCTGTCAAGGCTATACGGGGGAATGTTTTATCTGTGCGCGCGCGTGTGCGTTGTGCGTGCCCACGTGCGTTGTGCGTGCGTGCACGCGCGGTCGAGCATAAGTGTCCCCTTTCTAAATGCGTCTCCCTCTCTCGGTGGCGGCGGTGGCGGCGGTAGCAGCTGTGACTGCGACGGGGGCAGATGGTGCCACACTGTGCGTGTGCCGCACTCTGACGCCGTCGCTGAATATCAAGATGTTTGGAGCTCTCGGTTATTAACGTGGCGGACGCAACCGCAGGGCACGCCTTGCTCCACTCGGAGCGCGGAACCACAGCCAGCCGGAGTCGACTCTCACTTTGGTGCTTGTTGGTCCATTCACTGTTTTCGCAACTTTAACTTCCACATTTAACCAATTTACTGGCTCCGTCTGGCTGTCTAAAGCCTTGAACATTAACTCTGAGTTGTACAATTATGTTGGTGTGGGACTCGACTGTCATGATCTTATTTTTTCACCGCTGAAAATGACAATTTCTCCGAAGAGCTGCTCTTTTGGGATAGCCATATCGAGTGGTCTTCCTCTCTCCCACGTTGGAGGCGAAATGTGACGAGAGAGATAGGAATAATGTTCAATACAGCTATCTCGAAAGAGCAGCTCTTCTGAGCATAGATATTTCAGCGTCTGGACTCAATATTGAACTCGAAGCATCATTAGAATTCCCCCCGAATGGCTTCAGGCATTGCCATTGAAGCATAAGCTCTGTTAAGTGTACCATAACCTGGCTCTCCAACCTTTGAGCATTAACAGTGACCTGTAACAATTTAACTGTGCCTTGGTCTGGCTGGCTCATTTCCAGGCATCAACACATTAAGACCATAAGAGTATCTGAGTCTGTCTTAGAGCCTTCCCCATTAACACTGAATCCACAGAATCCAGAGCGTGAGTGTGTATGTGAGGAGGGGAGCTTAGTGGTTAGTGTGAGACCGCAGATTCATGCAGTAAAAAAACAACGGTTGAAACCACCAGGTTAGCATGATAGCACAGCTAGGTGGTCCTGGGTTCGATTCCCAACTCGGTGCCTTTTCTCTGTGAAGTCTGCATGTTTTGCCCATGTCCACGTGGATGTTGTCAGATACTCCGGTTTCCTTCCACAGCACAAAGATTTGCTGCTTCTTTGGTTAATTTGCCTACTTACTAAGTTCCCCCTAGTGCCTTACGACTGACTAGCGTGCCATCCTGAATGTAGCCCTGCCTTGCGGCCTGTGTCTGCTAGAATAAGCTCCAGTCTCTCACCACCCTGTACCTATATGAAGTGGGTACTAATAATACAATTTATAGCTCATGGACAAGACATAGTTTTGGAGGCCCGAGGAAACTGCAGAGACGTCGAGGAAGGCAACGATAGAGCCAACCGGTGTCAACATTCTGCAGACACTGCATCCTGCACATTCTGGTTTCATCGACCAATTAATGAAACTCCCAGTTCCCCCAAAACCAGATCGAGTGTTTGGTCACCCAGCCGAACAGACCACCATCCCTGTCCACACACTGATAAAAGGCTGCTGAGCTTCTGCCTTTAAACCCTGGGCTCACACCAGACATTAAACCAACTCTTCAGGGGTAGTGAGTGAGGGGTAGAGAGTGTAATCGCCAATGATGACATCACTTAAAGTTTTAGTTTTCATTTTGCTCTGCTTACGCCAGCGCCTAGAAGATACATTTGTACCTCTGTATGTATGTACGTAAGTCCATCAACAATCCATCTGGACCAAGAGAGGTGATGATGGCTTGGGGAGGCCTCCCTTCAAGCATTTGATAGGCCACAGCAAACAATGATGATGATGATGATGATCGAAGCCAGCCAGGTGGCATTGTGTCAGGTCATGAGTTCCATGCACCACTTTGTGGGAAGTCGACATTCCTTTTCCTGTGGAGAGATTGGCCTCCATCATAGGAATGTGGAATTGTCACACTTTGCTTGTGGTTATCAGGTGCGATGAGGAATCCACCTCGTACTTTTCACTGGATGTCCACTTCACGCTGAAGAAAGTGAAGTAGCACGTCTTGTACATTGGTGAGCGAGGCCTTGTAAAGAGACACCTATATATTTATATTTATTATAATGCTTGTTCACCCAGGAGACCCTCATTGAGCCTCATGACTCATTTACAGGAGGTATTGCTCATTGCCAAGTTTGTCGCAGTAAGATACGGTGTTGCTATGTGCGATCCCAAATTAGTAATTTGTACATCACGAAGGTTCCGCCAATACCGTTCACGTTATGTTATTTAGTTATGGCAAAAAATTAGAGATCTCAGAACCCATGCAGAACAGGGAGGCGAACATAAAATACGTCACAGACAGAAAAGCACCCAACTTGAGAATCGAACCCAGGACTCTTCTTGCTGCATGGTACAATGAAAACCTGTAGTAGGTTTGCTGTGAACGTAAGCATTTATTTTGAAAGAGTTTTGATCATCCCACGTATTGTAGAGACCTGCCACATCAACCGAGGCAATTGGAACCAATCACAATTATTTGGCAGAAAACTGACACTTCTTCAGCACGACATTATTCACTATGCGTGTATATTTTGTCACACGGAATACAAACGCAAAAAGCTTTTATTGCCAAGAGAACTGAAGTCACTTTAGTCAGCCCTGAAGCTCGTGCCTCACAATTATTTTGTCCAGTGAAATGCACAGTGGTGAAATAAAAAAATGCAGTGTTTGTGTCTGCAGTGGGTGGCATTAACGTTAAAAATAGATTATTGGAGATTTGTATTTACATATAGGCACCTCACAAGGTTAACACTGTATCCGTGAGAGAGCACTCATCCAGCACTGCTCATATCCTACGTACAGAGTCCAATTTTAAATTGCCAAGTTGAAATCTTGGTTTTTTTATCCTGTCGAAGTTTGCTGTTTTCGAGCCGGGACACGTGCCACTGCAGAGACTCATTATCGTGAAAGCCTCGCTCTGCCAGCAGTATTTGAGCCGAGCCCAGGCTGGGATAGAATCTGTGAATGGGGCCGATACAGAACCGTCCGTTCACTCCACGCACAGGGCGCAGGCTGCGCGAGCGACCACGAATGAGCATGAGCAAGACCGTAGAAGGTACACGAGGCACAAGTCCCCGATGATCTCCCTTTGTTGTTCTTCCGTGGGGAATGTGTGACTCGTGAAAATACGCGTTGTCCCTCGCTTGTGAACGTGAATGATCCGGTTTTACTACGAATGTCTGCGTGCGCGTCCGTGCACGCGCGCCCTCTTGCATGCTCGCTCTGGGCGATAACAGAAGCCCGTTTAGCGGGCGCCCGATTCAGGCTCTTGCGCCACTCTGATGTGTGAGGCCAGCACTAACCACGCACGGCCGCCTTGCGTTTTACTCACACACTGAAGCAGACTCTTCTCACTATCCAAGTCCGAGTGACTCACTGCCCGAAGATTGCTATAGGTGAGGTAGCAGTGGAAATCCTACGCTCGCGCGCCATCAGGGTGGCAGGGAGGTGGGGCGGTGGGAATGACCACTTCGATTTCCAGCAGAGCGATACGGATTTTACCGTCCCCGGAGAGGTGATTGGCTGCATCGATCCCCACACTCGGATCTGAACTGTGCCCTGACGGTTTGACCGCAGCGCCAGCCGCACGCATCGCAAACGATTACGGATTAATTTTAATTCAATTCAACGGCAATTGATAACGCAGAAGCTGTTCCATTTGAACACAAGGTAGAGCTAAGAATATATATTTTTTACAACAGATATCGCGCTCCACCGCCTGACGTCAAATTGATTAAGGCGTCATTATACACTACACATTCCAACCGAGAAAGAAACTAATTGTGAATCTTCATATTGGTCGTGAAATATCTATGCACAGCATTAACAGACAAAGCTCGCGCCAGGCTAATCGACCTCGAGTTGGCCAGCGCACCGTGCACGTACACCGCTCTGCGCCGGTGTTGTGCCGCGACGGCGGTTCACTGCAGCGCAGCGCCAACCGACTGCTCCCGCGCTTGCCCCGTGTAGATCACAAGTCGCGATGCAGTGCGCATGCATTATGCATGCCCGCGCGTAAGCAGCGCTTCAGAGACAATTAAAACAAACGTATTTACTCCATGTATCACTCGCGCTCGCGAGAGAGAGAGAGAGCGAACGCACGCACACGTGCATAAACACCAAGTCGAAATACGGAGGCAATATTATGACAAGAGGGGCATTGAAACGTTGAGTGGTTTACGCGCTCTCATTAAAAAGGAATGCGATGATGAATTGTAAAAGCGTTGGCGAGTGGCGACCGCTCGCCCGCTCTTAGCCAAGTGAAGGGGAGCGGAATTGACAGTGCACCTCCGTCTGTCGTGGCGCGAGGAATTGGGGTTTTTTTTCCTCCTTCCCCGAGTCTCGATTTTGTCTTGAGCAGCTGTGACAGCTTTAACATTCACGTCTGACTCGAAGCTGCCAAGGCACGCCCGTTGTATGAGCAGCCAAACCGCCCTCCCTCCCCCCGTGTACAAACAATTACTGTGCGCGGTACAGCTACATACCGGCGCTCGTCCAGTGCAGTTCTACGCAGCGCAACTTAATTTCAGCGCAACTCGCGGTTGCAGCAATTCGTCAATAAAAGTTGATTTGTCACAGTCGCGGCACGCACATCGAGCGAAGCGTACGAAGGCAGGTGAGCTCGCGATTCCCGAGAACGCTGGTAATTGTACCCAGGCATTACCTAGAACGGAACAGAACGATGAAGTATAAACTACGAAACATCGAGGGATTGAATCACGACTCTGAACCGTGATATCTCATAGGAACTCCAGGGATATTCTCATTATATGACCAACTTGGGCGGCTGGGTGACGCAGTGGTAACATCTGCACCTCACAACAAAACAGCAATTAATTAACTGACCGATAAGGTCATAATATATAGGAATCGGTGTCTGACAAATGTTGGTGCTGGTTGGGTGCATGGCTGCTTTCCCCCTGATTGCCTCTTCAGTTTTCTCGTACATTACCAGGTATGAAATTTGTGCACGTTACAAATTGTATTATTGTTTAACACCAACTATATGTTTATTGAAATTCCACATTCCTATGGCAGGGGACCAGTATCTGCATAGCACCACCACACTGTTGACTTCCCACAGATTGACCCTTAAAGCCATGGATAACGGGCCCTCTGCCAGAGTTCCGCCCAGCCAGATGGAAAGCCAGTGAGCTGGCATCGCCTTGACGCATGCTCACAACACGGCGAGTCGCCCGAGATTACTTCACGTTCCTAAGCGTAGTGAGATGACAGTTTCAACGGCGTCATCAGTAACCACAAACATTTGGATTGCTAGCCAAGCGCAGTTGCCACTGCAAACATCCCTAACTTGACGGCGTGCCAGATGATTGACATGCAACAAACTGCTCTTTAGAGGACAAGGAGAGGTGCAGAATGTTGGGCGAAGTAATTTCCAGACCCACTGCTAAAGCAGAAGTCTTTTTTTTTCTTTCTACCCCCACAACAATAAAAAATGCATTTGGAATTGAATTGATGGCATTATTCAAATGTGTACTATGCGTGTCCAAGGCTGACAATTGGATGTGGTATCTGACTCGGGAATCTAAAGGCTGACTGTTCATTTTTCAGCCAGTTTCTGGGAAGGCAAGGACGGGTATGCTTGTGTGATAAGGATTTGCATTTATATGGTACTTAAATGCGGCAGTAACTCAAAGCGCCTTAACATCACATCTCATCTCAACCATTCCAATACTCTGTTGCTTTAGCCTAGGGGCCCCCCCCCCCCCATGGCAGCTGTTTCTCTGCAGCAGCGCGCTTGCAAGTGGGCACTAGTCTACAATTACGGGGTGATGTTGCTTTTTTTGCATAGAATGATTAGTGAGTCATTTGTTTCAAACTTAGTCACACCGGCACACGTGGCCTCCCGAATTTTTTAAATAATACCAGACGATCTAAGCATTCTCATTAAGAGCTGATCAGTAAATACTGTCTGAAGATGCCTCTAACATGGGAGGCGAAACGTCGCAAACAAGAGAGTAGGAAGGTTTGCTATGGCTTTCCCAAAAGAGGAGTTCGAGCAATTCGTTCTGAGTGAGAACGGCTGATGACGGCTTCAACGTGGCAGGCGGAACGTCGTGAAGGAACATCTATGGAGAGCAATTCTCCACAAAACGCCTCTCTCACGATCAACACAGTCAATCACAGCTACATTGAGAAGGGTTGCGCGGTGTGACCCAACACAATCTGCTCACCTAAAGGGTTAGGATTGTTCTGCGGGAGCGTGTGTACGCACTGCCATCAAGCGGTGACGAGAGGGGCTACCGCACACCCCCC
>JAZEWT010000012.1:7303924-7314053 GCA_036362905.1 Mordacia mordax
TACGCCCTGTGTTTCCGGGATAGGCTTCGGCTCACCATGACCCTATATAGGATTAAGCGGTTTCAGATAATGAGATGAGATCACTGATGCGTGGCTTTAGATCCTAGCTTTGCAAATACAATCGACACGTCTGTAAAGGAGGACCACTCTCTCTTGTTGTTAATCAGTTTAACATTTCATTCTGGTCTTGCCCACATAGTATCATTTTAAAAAATGTTATTGTTGTTGATATGCCGTTCATATGTCGTTGTTGTTTTGAAATGCCGTCCACTTAACACCTCTGCGCAGCACTTTGTGACCCCTGGGTGCAAGACGCTCTAGAAGTACAATTGTTATTATGAGCACCATCTGCCCCTTCCACTTCCCCTTATTCTCTGACCTCTGGGTGGCAGCGCTCGTTCTTTCTTTCTCCGAAGTTACTTACCCACCTGTGTGTCTGTGTGTCCGTGTGCCCACGCGCCCGTGATTCCATGTGCCTCGCGCCTGCCTGTGTGCGCGCGCACACGCGTGCCCGCGTGCCTATGCGTGCGTGCACAGCACTGAAGCTGGGCCCGGAGTCGTTCCGCTTTGAGGGCGGCGCGGATGCCGTGGCCACGCGGCAAGGCGAGAAGTACTACATCCTGCGGCCCGAGGTGGTGGAGACGTACTTCTACCTGTGGCGGTTCACCAGGGACCCCAAGTACCGCGCGTGGGGCTGGGAGGCCGTGCAGGTGAGCGACGACGAGTTGGCCGGGGTGGTGGGGGCTGGCTGCACGGCCGTGTCTCGCCTGGGGCACATGCACTGTAGGCTTCATACTTTCCACACTCAGAAATGCACCCTGGAACGCTGTGGCGCTGTCACTGTTCTTGTAGAGAGACTCAGGCACGAGCAGGAACTACAGATGAGCAAGGAGGCAGCAGCGAAGCAGTGAGCAGGTGCCATCGATTGACCAAGCTCTGTGGTCCTCTATATATTAAGATGTTGTTGGCCAATTAATGAGGGTTTATTTATTAAAGGGAATCAGAGTATCCAAGGAAAACCTATGCATGTGAGAGAGAAACACTCGATTCCATAAAAACAGTTTTGCTGCGCTGCCTTCAGTGAACTAGGGCCAAATGCCCTTCTTGACGTCAGCCGCCTTTAGTCGGAGGGCCTTCTGATTTTTTTTGGTCTCATATTTTCTCCAAAGCTGTGCACTAAGGGAAATCATAGCAGCAACGCTGGGCTCTAGGCAGGGGTAAAAGTACAGTTGTACCACCACCCCCCTTCCCACTTTCTTACCGGTACACTGCAACGCAGCGTACAAACTCGCTTGCACCTATGACATCAGGTGACATTGCTCTGGGGTTCAATGGAACATGCAAACCACAATGAGGTTACGATCCATGGAGATGGGGGGGGTTTACGATCATTACACGCGTGCAGTATTAATCAGGGTGGGTCGAACCACAAACCCCTGCGGAAAGCTGTGAATCGCTGCCGCTGGGTGCCGCGTCGCCACCGCGGCCCCAATCAGAGAACTTCCTCTCCCGTGCTGCCACAGCGAGTAGCAAGGTAGTGTCCCGTAACGTCGGGCAGCAGCGTTGAAGAAGAATCTCAACTGATTTCTGCACCTGCGTACGCACGCTGGTATTGAGAAGGCTTGGTCACGCAGTGCGCAATGTAACCAGGCCTAGTCTCACCGCCGAGTGGTCTTCATGTGAGGCTTGCGTGACATGGTCGGTTCAAACTTTGTGTTACAGATTATTGCCCTGTGGCTGCCGCAAAGCTCCACCGACCTAGTTCAGTCATCATTCTCTTGCCATGTCCTCTGCATGGTTATACCTTCATGTAGTTTCTTATGACTCGATGTATGAGAATTTCCCAAAATAGCTGCTGTTGTTTAATTTATTACTTGATTGCCTTCATTTATTTATAGTTATTATTTTATTCAATTGATCCATCCGGATCCTGTTGTTGACATGCTGTTCTCTCCACAGCTCTGTGCAGCGCTTTGTGACCCTAGGGTGAAAGGCACTTTAGAAATGCAAATATTCTTATTGTAGCCTTGTCGAGTGTTGCTCCCCTCCTTTTTGCAACATTTTGCTTCCAGCGTTGGAAGCAGCATCAGGATTCTGAAGCCGTATGGGTGAGGAATCCTGAAGGAAATAGGAAGAACGCTCGACATAATTATCCTGAAAATAACCCTTAAGAGCAATTCTCACTGTGCATGCGATGAAGATCTGTGTTTACGAGGGTACGAGAGCAGGACGCTTTGTGAACAACTGAGTTTAGCCATGATAAGCTGCGTTCCAATCTTCCTAAAGCAGTGTTGAATTGGTGGGTGCAGCTGACAAGAGAAAAAGGAAATTGAAGTAAAATACTCTACATAACGAGCATGGATGGGCAATCAGATGGCAGGGTCTTTGTACAGTGGTAACATCTACGCCTCACTTAAAGAAGTCCTGCCAGAGATGGTTCGATCCCTGCCTCAGGCACCTTTCCTGTGTTGAGTTTGTTTATTCTCTCCCTCTGTTTCTTCATGGGTATCGTCCGGGTTCTCCAGTTTCCTTCCACAACAAACAAAAATAATTATTAATTGGCCGATACCATTGTAATAAATACATATAGAAAGCAGTGTCTGGTGGGTTGGCGCCGGCTGACCACGTGGACAACTACCCATCCCTCCCTCCCCCCTGCGGTTTCATCTCAGAATCTGTGTCTCGTGCATGACCAGGCTTGGGATTTTCACAGCGCATTACAAATTGTATTATTATTATTATTATCACACTTGTAATTGCACTGAGAGCAGGATGAGCATGTGGATAGGAGAGCGTAATGTGGCGTCCGCTGCTCAAGACAAACAACAGAAGGGCAGCCAGAAGAAGAGACAGCCCTAGAGGAGATGCGGTGATTACTTCCTGCCCATATGCAGGAGCTGGATGGATTGTTGCATCGCGGTGTAGTGAGAGGTGGTGACACACGAGAGGAGGCCTTGCTGCAGCAGTGGATAGATCGTGGCCAGATGGTGTATCTCATGCGGTGCTGGCATCCCCTCCTCCCCCTGTGACCTCCTCGGTGCAGGCGCTGGAAAAACACTGCCGCGTGCAGGGTGGCTTCTCGGGCATCCGGGACGTCTACTCTCTCTCACCAGCTTACGACGATGTGCAGCAGAGCTTCTTCCTCGCCGAGACGCTGAAGTACGTACGTGTGTGCATGTGTGCGTGCGTGTGTGTGTGTGTGTGTGCGCCTTGTTGCAAACGTGGGGAGCGGTGGCGCAGCGGTTATCGCTACGAACCAGAAGACCCGAGTTCGATTCTCGCTCATAGTCAATAACAGTGACACATCTTTTAACTGGTTCCGGATCTCCCCGAGCTTGACTGGGCCTCAATTGAGCACCTGGCGTGAGGTGTAAACATTAGCACTAGGGAGGCAAAGGGGGCCGTGCGTTGTGTTAGCCCCCTCCCCCTCCTGTGCCGTGCCGGCCATCATTGCTGCTACTCGCGCACAGCACTCGGCAGTCCATTAAACACGATCCGGGGGATCATCGGCAAGGTAGCACAGCTGTGAGACTACAGGTGGTCCATCAGTCACCTCAATCAACCCACAACACCCGGCTCCGTCCCGCGACCTCCTCCTATCAGCAGCGAGCGTGTGAGCGACACGCAATGCTGAGCTTCGCTCGTCGATCGAAGCTCGCGCTAACGGAGGCCCGGCCGCCCATCACCGCGACCCGCAGGTACCTCTACCTGCTCTTCTCGGACGACTCACTGCTGCCGCTGGAGCACTGGGTGTTCAACACGGAGGCGCACCCCCTGCCTGTCCTCCACGCCAACGGCACCGACGTGCTGTAGCGCCGTCGCGACGCTGCGGACCGGCGCGAGTGGGCGGGCGGCCAGGGGACGTCTCCTCCGTGCGGTCGTCACATCGTCGACCGAAACCTCGAGATCCTGATTGGTTCGGCACAGGGAGCAACCCCCCCACACCCCGTTCGTCTCGCCGTACCCCCCCCCCCCCAAACTCTCTACCCTTTCACCCAGTGATTGAAAGATCTATTGTTTAATTGTTTTGTGTTCTCACCACCGGTTGTGTGTCCCAGTTGTGGTCACGGTGTCTCGATACAGAGGAAAACATTTGAATCCACTCTGTGCCCTCGAGTCTACACACAGTAGACTGTAGCAACAGCAGCAGCACTTCACGTTGAGCAACGGCTATTCTCCTGGTTGTTAACCGCTGGGATAAGAACATTTACTATTGAGTTTTTGCACAGTGTTTCTTGATATTGCGAAATTGCAATTTTTTAGAAGGACTTTGACAGTACGATTAACAGTCCCTCTCGCGAAGCCAACAAAGAAAACGAGGCATTGTGGAAGAAAATCTGTCGGTCCTAATTTAAAAGCCTTAATTACATATCCTGCAAAAATAGTGTCTTCCGATAGAAAAAAAAGCAAAATAAATATTAACCAAATTATAATACGGTAAAAGTTAAATAATGTCTTCGCCTGAATCCCTTCAACGTCCTATCTCTATCCAACATCTGTTACGTGTAGCTCACGAACGGTCGCTCAGTATTCACTAACGGCCAGAGAAAAAACATCATTGAACTTTTTTTGCGTCGATAAAACCCCCGCTCCTCTGTGTGCCCTCAGGGCACGTCCAGTGCTGGGTCGGGGTGAGCGTGACCCTTGCCGGGGGGGGGGGGCGCGGGGGGGAGATATCAGGCGAAGAGGACGTTTCACCGTCGGTTTGTTCCGCAACGTGGTGTCGCGGTGCTGCCCGTAACGAGCTCGCCGTGGGACCATCGTGATGTGCAGACGGTGGCTCGAGGATGACGAGACACGTCTTATTACATGCAATAAAACGCGCCGCACAGCCGATGTCCAGAAATGTTTACGATTTTGGGCACCGTTGCAATTAGTTTAATGTAAAAAAAAGGTTTAAACGAATGAACTAAATCTGATTATATAAAATGTGTAGCTAGGAGTCACTGTGCATTCGAGCACAAAACAATCTTCTGGTTGTGCGTGATTTTTTTTTTGTTCGCGGGCTGCTCTGACGATGGGGAACCTGCACTGTAACCGTGTTGGGAATCTCACAGCGCTAGAGCGAGTTCTTTTTTTTTTTTGGGGGGGGGGCAGGTAGCGCGCGTGCGTTGTAGCGCGCGGAGATCACGCTTGCGGGGATGCTGCTACTCTAGCCCCCCCCCCTTCTCCCCCACCTCCCTCCCGCCTCCTTAAACCTTTTCATAGGACCAGAATCGCAAACTAGTGCAGCTCGGTGTGTTTTTGTACAGAAAATCTAAAAGAATACCAAGTGGGTTCTGTCTCAGCGGATGGGCTTTGCAAGCTTTGATTGCGTTGTAGTTGTAGTTTCCCGTTGCCCCCCCCACCACCACCACTCCCGTGCCCCCTTCCCCACCGCCCTCTCGGTAAGATGTTGGCGATCGCAGCCACATGACGCCGACAGCGAACTGCGACAGCTTCGCCTGCTTTGCATCACTTGGCACAGATAACCATTTGCTTTCATTTGGTGCGTTTGAACGAACGCTTGCTCTCGTTCTGCCTTGAAGCCCGGGGGAACGCGGACGGACGTCGCCCTTACGTCTCGGCACGGCCCAGCGAAGCCGTGAGTGGCAATGACCCCCCTTTTCCCTCCCCTTCCACTCCTCCACCCGCGGCCCAGATTCACGCCCTTACCTGAGAGCCTCATCTCATGAAATCTCAGCGCTTTTGATTTTCGGCACCGGTCGCGATGGGCAGAGGAGGTGCCCACCATAGCGTTGGCGTGTCAGGGTAAACACTCAAATGCCATAACTCGCTGCCAAAGTGGCTCAGTATGATTGCACATGGTTTTAATCGTCGGACAATAAGCGTCTGCGTTGGTCTTCTTCTTTACAATTCATCGCATTTAAATGTAAAATTCTTTAGACGTTGATGGAAACTCCCCACCCCTTCCCCCGAGATGCTTAATCGTCGCTGGGTGGCTGGGGGCATTCCTACCAGGTATCCAAAAAGGCAGGAAGCTTAGGCAATTTGTTTACTTGAGTGCTGCATTAAGTTGTTGCCAATAATAATACTCAATGAGTGGGCATTGTGGTTACTTTTTTGGTTTTGTTGGCCGTTAAATGGAATATTTGTGTTTTGTCTGACCTCTGGCTAGTCGTGGCATGTGGTCAGCTGGCGCCATCCCTCAATCTCACCCTTGCCACCACGAGGAGTGTTCTTTGGTTGCATGGGTTCACCCACACGGTTGAAATCGTGTTTCTTTGGTTTTGTCAGAGATTCTCGGGGGAGAGATTACACATCACAGGTCTGCAGAATGCGTCTGTAGCCATAGCAGTAGCGGTGTAATGCCACAAACACGTGCGCATTTGTGTTCACATTCAGCAAGGGAAGTCTAAATTTAGCACCAAGTTTCTATCTGGGAGAAGCCTGCTATGATCATTAAATGTTTGATCAGTTTCAATTTTTCTTAAATATAAAACCCTTTTGACGTTAGAGGATGCCTCTAACGTGTGAGGCGATACGTATCAATGGGGGGAGAGGGAGCGATCGACACGGCTGTCCCGAGAGAGCAGCTTTTGGAAGCAATCATCATGCATCGAGCCGTGAAATCCTACATAATTACAGTTTTACAATTTTGTTTTGTTTATGTATTTTATGTAGCAAGTAGCCAGACTTCCTGCAGATAAAGCCACACATAACTAATCAACAGCACTTGAAAAAAATCTTAAAAACTACTTGTTGTACTCCTCCCTCATAGACACCATCTCTTTGGTCAGCTAGTGTGCATATTACACATTGCTGTTCCCGTCACCATCATCGCACCCCGCAATGACATTCGAATCATTATTCTCTTTCGGGCCGAAAAAAATATAAAGCCTAGTATACCCTAAACGCAATTCAGAGAGAGATGCCTTGGGAACATTTATGGATTACTGTCAGCATTCCCTACAATTCATCAATAAGACGGAGTTATTTATATTCTTGTTTTCACACTCGCCCCAAAGCCTACCAGACAGATGTAAAAAGTGGCAAGAGGGAATGAGTCCTTGCTATTGATTCGGCCGTTGCTGTCGACTGGGTGCGTGCCTGGTAACACAAGGCTATGTGTTATGAAGGTAAAATGACTTCAAACTTCATTGCAAGAGACCAAATCACACACGACCTCGTTGGCTTCAGTTTGAAATGAATGTCACATTTGCGTGACATCTTTGTGAGGCTCGGAGTATTTAATCGCAATAGCCTCACCCAAAACATGTCACAGGAGGGTCTTGAAATGGGAATATAACCTATTACGTCATAGTGGTTTACGGAGTACTGTAGGTGGACACGTGACATAGTCATAATGGGGCAGTCATGCACAATACCTACACGTATGTCTGCGGCGTTTGAGTGATTACATTCCATAATGAACCTCTTTGCCGAGCGTTATCCACTGGTTTCACTATTGTCTTGCAGTGTAGGTGTAATGTGAACATGCGTTTGCTCGATTCATTGGCATTCGTTTTGTAGTTATCGGTGGGGATTTTTTTTTTCAAATAACTATCCCATGAAAGTACAAAACAAACAACCCGTGGAAGAACAACTCGGCATGATCGTGTGGTTGTACAGCGATGGAACAGGATCACACAGTCCCGTGAGTACGCAGAACACAGTACTCTGTGCACAGTATGTGAGAGAGTACAGAACTAGCGTCAGCTAAACTAGTGGAGCAAGGGATAGGGAGACAGGGGTGTTGTCTTAGATTTTAAACATATAATGCCTTCGCATTCTAAACTCAGATTAGGTTCTGTTTGTTTTATTTCTTTCCCATGGGGGGTTATTGTTATATTTTACTTCTTCAAATGGAGTTGTTTACTATAGCTGCCGCATTTATTTTCAAAACATTCCTGTTAAAAGCCACAAAATTCTACCTGTGCAATGTCCACGGTTTTGCGCCACTGGAAACGAACTACCGGATGATTTTGTGTAAATGTCGATCGTAACAACCGAGCGGTGTCTCAAAACGCTGACCCTGTTTTAGGGGATAAAGCAATGCGCCTACCCATCCATACGCACGCAATGTGACAAACGCACAGCACTTCATATGCTGTGCTTACGCAAGTCACGCCATTTAAAATGCATACGGGAGCCAGTTTGTAAATAACAGTGGCGCTTCGTGTCGGAGTGCGGGAACTAGCTTAGCAGTTAAATTTTGCGTTTTACCGTGGTTCCACTGAATAGCCCAGTATGAAGGCATTATTTTGCAAGGCCCATCGTATGATGTTAGTCTACATTAAACTTCTGATTTTCTCCCTCTCCTCTCCGTCACGCTTTAAAGGAATGGTTCTGAACAGGAGAAAGCTGTACTCTGCACTGTGCATGCCTCTAAAGTGAGTGCTGCTTAATAGACACGAAGCTTGTGTTTTTTAGCAATGCCAGCTAATTTCATTGATGTTGCTCTCCAAAGTTGTTTTTTCGAGATCGCTGTGTGGAGCGCTCTTCTCTCCTGTACATGTCGCCTCCCACGTTGGAGGCATCCTGAGGCAGTCTGAGAACGCCTGACGATGCCTCCAATGTAGAAGGCGAAACGTCGTGAAGGCGAGAGGACGAGCGATCGATACAGGTATCACAAAGAAACAGCTTTGGAAAGCAATCATCGTGCATAGGATCGTGACAAACCTGCATCAGTACAGCTAATTTAATTCTCATCTTAACGTGTACAAATTGAACTTAAAAATAACATTCAGAAGCTCGGGAGAATTAATTTAACGGTCTTAGTAATAGCATTCATACACTGACAGGATGCAGAGACTCAGAGACTTTATGAATTTTAATTTCTCAATGATATTTCAATGCGCATTGTTTTGTGTAGCCTCCACATGCATCTGCAGATGCTGCGCTGCAAGACCACAACAAAGCGTATGCTTTGCTCTTCTACAAATCACGTGAAGGGTCGGAGAGGAAAAAAGCCTTTAATGACAGCGCAAAGGGATTCTGTTAACCAATAGTGAAAAGTGATGCTTGCCGTAAATCTGTACACAGTTGTCTTGAAACAACATAGGGGCGTCGTGCACGCGTCATTTATATGAGAGCCCTGCGATTTTATCTGCATCTCAATCTGAAGCAATGTTGTGGAATAGCTCACGACCACCTTGCCCCAGAAAATCGCGCGTATTGTCCGGGTTTCCCTCAAGATGATATGAAGTTGCAGTGACATGGGGGAATTGGAGCACCCGTGTATTGATATAAGCTTTCACGGCTCTATGTGTAACGATTGCACTTAGAGCTGACGCGTCGAGTGTTCCTCCTCTCTTCTTCACGACGTTCTACCGGAGTGTGGAATTGACACCAGCTGCTGGCATGCCTGTCAGAGCAGATATTGGAGGACGTGTGTCTCCTGTGCAGCAGCATCTCCACTGGCAACGAGGTGTGGTTTCATCAAAGGCTGGCATTTTGGTCTTGAAAAGACTGATGTCTTCATAGTCTCTGGATTGTCTTTGTATCAAACAGAACAATATAAAAACATGTTATAGTAACACAGCTGGTGCTCAGTTCAGTATCAATACCCACTTAATCCTTAAGTACAGGGTCGCGGGGGGCAGAGCCTATCCCGGTAGACACAGGGTGCAAGGCGGAGTTATAACCAGGATATCATGCCAGTACATACCAGGACGCTAGGGTAAATTTACTAAGCGCGCAATGAAGCTAGGCGAAAGCATGTCTTTGGAGAGTGGGAGAAAACCGGAATACCCGACAAAAAACCCACGGGGAGAGAACATGCAAACTTCGCACAGAAAGGCACCCGAAGAAGGAACCGAACCTGGAGCTTTGTTGCTGTGAGGCAGCAGCGCTATTCCGTGACAGCGCCGCCCCACATCTGGTGCTGTATGATGGAATTTTATAGGACTCAAGAACGAGCGTCGCAGTTTTCTATGGCGAATAAGTAATCAGATGTAGACTATTGCACGCGTAACGCGAAGGTTGTTTACAGCAGCTCATCGTGTTGCTCTGTCTTAGTCTTGACTCTGAACACACGTCAGAGTTATCAATGAAATCCATTTTTGGGTCAGGTCACGTAAAAAGTTTATAGATTATAAAATAGTGTCGTTTAACCCTCCACCACCGCTTTTCAACACACCGGTGTGTTGAGATAGTAAAGGAATTGGCGCGTCTTCTGTTCAACGTG
>JAZEWT010000012.1:7335412-7350395 GCA_036362905.1 Mordacia mordax
TTAATGATCCGAAAGTACGAAGTCACAGGAAATGTGTTTTCCTATGTCAATGCTTTCCCCTATCAAGAGGCATCACATTGCATTGGCTGACATATACTATCACGAAAATGTACTGAACAATATATTGAATAAAAAAACGAAGAGGCTTTACCCATTTTCGGGCAATAATAGTGTTACGTTTTTCAAACACCAAATAGACACTTTTCATAAGGTGTCAAGTTTACAGCAACCACACGCGTTGGTGGTAAAGACTGCAAACAATATGCTTCGATAATGTATGCATTGTCCTTGAAACTGATTGGCCTGCATCAAAGCGGCTTAATTTTTAGCCTTGTCTTAATGAAACTGGCAAAAAGTACCCATAGCAATATATTTAATGTTTAATATTACATTACAAAATAATATTACACATTCGAAATTGTCCTCAAATCCAAAACGTTTATATCTGAACGTCATACCTTTAAATTGATACCCAGTGCCGCTGACATTCAGAGCGAAGGTTTGAACCCAGGTGGAAGTGACGGTGATATAGCTTGCGGCTCTGGTGGCCAGCTCCGTGGTACCTTCTCCAGGTGCACGGAGACGATGCTGCCATCCTCCAGCAGCCAGCTGCTCTCCTCCACCTTCACGTCGGCCGACAGCTCCCCGTCCACGATGGGAGGGTGGCCCTTGAGCCCCACGCGCAGGTGGCGCCGCGCAATCTCCACCACTACGTCGCGACCTTTCGCCCGGAAGTTCGCCTTCAGCGGCAAGATAATCTGCCAACAAAGCAACCGTTTTGGTTTTTATTGACGTTAAATTGAGCAAATGGGGGATGTTACAACTTCATTAATATATTATCAGTCCCTACAGAACATACATTTGCATTCACTTGCTAACAAATTACATGAACAACTTGAGGCAAAATTCACTTTCGACAGCGACTTCACGCAAATGAATTTTAAACGGCTCAGTTTGGCAATGTCCAAATGCTTTGGGCAAGCACGCGCTGTGCTGCTGATGCCACCACACGTACATCCACTTCCGAGAGAGTTTGTGTCCAGCGGTAGTTGGGCATGTCAGCGCCATTGCCAACGTTCGGTTTCAGCTTCCCCTTGTCCTTCTCGTCCTCTTCCTCCTCCTCCTTATCAGGGTCTGGCTCTGCCTGCAAAAGACAAAGATCCCTCGTATAGCCTTTATTAAATTGCTCAAATGTTGGCAAGCACCTATTAAGGCCAGGATAGTAAATATGTAGATGTATGACCTACACAACGCCCAAAAGTTTGTGTTTATCCAATGCTGATGTACACACACTGCACCAGTAGTGGTTAAAATATTCCACTGTTATTGGTCGTGGGCGGGAGTTGAACTTAGTTCACTCGGTTCGTAGTGCAATGCAGTAACCACGACACTACTGCCCGCCACCTCCAGCTTCAAACAAGTGTACGCAATCATGTGCTATGCCTGCTGGCAAAAGCACATTTTACTTTCCATGGTCATCATTTTTAC
This sequence comes from Mordacia mordax, assembly GCA_036362905.1. Taxonomy (NCBI): domain Eukaryota; kingdom Metazoa; phylum Chordata; class Hyperoartia; order Petromyzontiformes; family Petromyzontidae; genus Mordacia; species Mordacia mordax. Next base: position 7,336,901 of record JAZEWT010000012.1, read on the forward strand.
CTGAGCCCATTATCATTACTCCTGGGTTGTGCTATGGATACAATCGTCCTCACTATAATACTATTAATTGTCCCACCAAAGGCTCAGGGCTATAAACAGATGTGCAACGCCTCATTGCTCATGAGCAAAATATTATTTTGACTATACTCTTGCTTATGAGTGGTTTTAAGAACAGCAAATTTACATCACAGACTTAATATTCACGGTTCTCTGCTGTGCAACAATGCTGTATATCAACTGGCTCAAGCCATGCAGCACCTCCAAGCGATGTGTAAACGATACCCTAGGTCACTGTCACCTTTGCTGAAGTCTCTTCTTTCCCGCTGGGTTCTTCCACACTCTCCTGGCCATTGTTTAGCTGTTCCTTTTTCTATAATGAACGCACACAAGGGAGAAATATCAGAAACATGAACAGTCTTCCTATATAAAACTGGCTCTAAATCAGGGTTCCAGCACAACAAACATTGGGATTCAAATTCAAACAGGGGAAATTTTACCAGCTGTAGTTAAAATTTAGGGATGAGGCTGAAATTAGTTCTCACATTATGAACAAATGGCTGTTTTGCTTATGATTAATTAAAAAACAATTTGAACTCGAAAAGTGGAATGCTGATTATAAAAAAGTATATAAAATTAACATATATAGATTGTGGCAAGAGGAATACATTTTTCATACCTAATGAGCAACTTTTACAAATCGTTAATGAATGTATGCCTGATGTCAAATTGTACGAGTTATTTGTGAATGTTATAATCGTTTGTGCTGATCCAGGTTTTTATTCTGAGATAAACAGGGGTGGCTGGTTGTGCCCGTTTTGTATTAAGTGAAATGTTCCAATTCCTTTCCCAGCAGCGCACATGGTCGCTTACGCTGCTGTGTCATAGATGCAAGAACTGGCCACCATCTCCCAGAATAACTGTTCAAAGTCAAATGTAAATAACCCGTGATAGCAAAACATGCTTTAAAACTGTAACACTTTATTTTTAAAGAGACACTAACTTCCAAACTCGTGAAAGCAACTCCCTCTTGCGAAAGAAACGATGATTGTAATAGAGCTCACACAGAGAAAAAACTGCACAGAGAAAAAACTGCCTAGGTTATATGGTCTGCTAACTAAATTTCCCCCGGTGCTGTGATAGACCGGCATCCAATCTGGGTTTAGCCCCAGTTATCTACTCACCTGCTTATCTCTCCCCTGTTAAAAAGAGTTACATCACTCAACGGTCCCTTCCAGCATAAATAAAATCGATTGACTGCAAAGAAAGGTTATAAATGCTAGTCATCCCCCTGTAATTTTCAGCATCTGGGCCTGTCCTGTGACCTGTCAGTGAGCCTGTGATGCTTCACAGGGCCTCAAAGAGCACCAATCCTGACCTAGAGTGCTGTACCAGCATCACCATTCCATGGTGTTGAATGGTAACTTGTCAATGCGTGCATCCGGCCTCGTTCTCACCTCGTCAATCTCCTGCTGGATCCTCTGCGCTTCCTCGTCCGTCACCTCTTGTATGCGAGGCTCCTTGGCTTGCGCTTCGTCCTGCTGCTGCCGGCGCCGCGCACGCTCCTCCGCGTCACGGCGCTGCCGAGCCTCGCGCTCCCGCGCGCGCTCGCGCTCCCCGGCCAGCGCCAACTTCTCGTGACGTCGGAAACACTCCAGCAGCAGCTGTGTTCCACCCCACCACGGGGAGATGGGGGAAATTAAGAATAAGGTGGGCCCCAGATTTACAATATCGTATTCAATTACGTTCAGGAGCAATATGCCAGCCTTATTATTAACCAAACAAAACCTTGCTTTAGCTCAAAAGACAATCCACCAAATATTCTGAATCTTGTGCTGAGCTTCATTGCAACTCGAGTTAGGGGTCTACTAGGGTTACGCATGCTCTATTGTTCTATTGAAGGGAAAGGAAATTATTACATTGGTCATCTTTTCGACATCTTTATCAAAGTCGCTGAACAAGAGGCTTCAAAGTCCATAATTTTCAGTAGCCAGCAACAAACAGCACTACTGAAGGTCTAATAGCTGAGAATGAGGATGTCAAGAGATCATTTCTCTACTTAATGTATCACTCCTGTGGCAATCAATATTGTTGGTCATTCTAGCAGTTTGTTATATCGCAAGAATCCCACATCTAAAGCTTGCAAGCTCACGGAGTACCTTCTGCTGTAATAATAAGCAATCTGTCGAGTGCTAGAGACAAGAGGGAGTGTTAGACAGGAGTCAGTGTTAGAGATAGCAGCCAGTGTTGTCGCAGGAATATCGCATCCAGATCTTGCAAACTTACTTGATACTTTCTGCTGTTCTAATAATAATAATAGCAATGATTTAAGCATTACGCTGGTGTTTTAATTTCCGTGGAAACCGTGCCACCACCGGAACGTTCCTTGTCTCACCTTCTCAGCAGCCGATTTCTCTCCACCGACAAAAAAGTCAGTTTTTCTTCTCAAAAAACTAAAAATCGTGTCCAACATCTGCAACAACAGAAACACAGGAGGGATTGAAACGAATACGTCGGTTCCGATATTAATGTGGATATGTTTGAAACTTTATAGTGAACGCAATGGCGAGGCATCGGGTACGTGTGCAAGCCACTGTGAGTGAAACGTTACCAATGTTACATCTTCGGTTCCCGAATCGGGTGCCTTGCTGTGCCGAATTTGCATGTTCTCTCCCTGTGTGCGACCAGGGTTTTCGTCGGGTACTCCGATTTTCTCCCACCGTACACAGGCACGCAGCTGCCTAGGTTATTTGGCCTGCCGAGTAAATTTACCCCAAAAGAGTGTGCCCTGCGGTGTACTGGCGTCACATCCTGGGTATAGCTCCACCTTGGGCCCTCTGTCTGCCGGGATGGGCGGCGTCTGGCAAATGTTGGCGTAGGCTGAATACACATGGCTGTTGTTTCCTCACGACACCTCTATCATGATGTCAGTCGCTCTGGATACGGGGCGTCCGCTAAATAACAGTTTTAATATCTTAGTCGTACTGTACATCGGAACCTTTACACTTGATCACTTCTCATCGGATTCTCCTCGTTACCAAGTCAGGCCCCGTAATCCCGTTTCCTTTCTGGCACCAGTAGTCGACCCGTATTGTTACCCATGTTGTCGATCCACTGCTCTATGCAGCGCTTTGTGACCCTCGGGTGAAAAGCGCTCAAAAGCAATTATTATTCATTTCCCCCGCGATGGATTGTAAGGCGTGCATGTAGAATTTACTCGAACCTCGTGTACTTTGCTTTTTTTCTGCAACTGTAGAACATTCCAAAATAAAACTATTTATTTACATTCGTACCGCGGCGCCTACGTTCGTGTCCCGAGCAATGGCGGAAATCGCGAATGTGGGAAGACGGTGAGGCGGTCAGGCGGCGCCAACCTGATGGCCACGTCCTCTATATTTGATGTTATTAGCCGAATTAACTGCTCAGAATTTATTTAATTGGTGGGGGGGGGGGGCAGGAAACCCACGCAGAACAGGGGAAGAGAACGAACTCCACCTCACCGAGAGGCGCTCGGCACGGGAAACGAACCGCCTCGAGCACAACCTGCATTAAGGCGCGGATATTTTAACACTGCGCAGACAAATGCCACGTTAAACAACAACGGCGACGACATGTATGCCTCGACATAGTGATCAGAAACACGGTACGAAATAATACATGATACGTGGTAAAGATGCACGGGACAAGGGCAGGCGCGACGGCGCGCATGTGCACTGGAAAATCTACTCGGCTCGCCCCAGGCAGCGTGACGGCGCCACATGTTCGCCACCGCCGGCTGCCTCTAATCATCAACCATCATCATCATCGTCGTGGTCGTGGTCGTCCAACGATCTGCCCCTCGTCGCCGCTCACCTGCTGCACGCCGCCCTCGTGCTGCTGCGCCATGGCGAGCAGGATGCCATCGTACGTCTCCTCGTCGCTCGCCGCCGCCATGACGACCACGATGCGTCTCCTCCGGCCCGGGGAGAGATGAAGCCTCCCGCAGGAAGTGAGGGCGGCGACGGGCGGGCCGGCGGGAGGGCGGGCGGGGCCGGCGGGAGGACGGGCGGAGCCGGCGGGAGGGCGGGCGGGCCGTTGGGAGGGCGGACCGAGGGCGGTTCAGTCGCCTCCACAGGGCCACCCCCATTGCACGATGACTCGGGTGCTCAGGATTTATTGTCAGTTCCCGATTAATTCCTGTTGGTTGCGCAGCCGGCAGGGGCTGATGAGTGAACCGTGGTGCGCGATGCCCTTGCTCGCCGGATTCGTCTTTAGTCTCATCTCATTGTCAGAAACCGCTTAGTCCTGTACAGGGTCGCGGTGAGCCGGAGCCTATCCTAGCAGACACAGGGCGCAAGGTAGGGAGATATACCCACGATGGGACGCCAGTCCATCACCGGACACTGCGGACAATTTAGTCTGCGAGCCAATTAACCTACGCAGCAGCATGGGTTTTTTGGACTGTGGGAGGAAACCGGAGTACCCGGCGATAACCCACGCGGACACGGGGAGAGAACTCGCAAACTCCACACAGAAAGGCACCCGAGCCGAGATTCGAACCCGGGACCTTCTTGCTGTGAGGCGACAGCGCTACCCACTGGGCCACCGTGCCGCCATCTCTTTCATTATTATATAATAATAGAGCGCTTTTCACCCGAGGGTCACAAAGCGCTGCACAGAGCTGTGGAGAGAATGGCATGTCAGCAACAATAACAAAACACAAATTAAGCAAAGATACGTAAGTTCAACTACAGTGTTTTGTCAAACATATGTCTTTATTAATTAGGGTTGCGAGAACATATTTTTAGAACCAAAACGGGTGAAGTCTGCAATTAAGATGAAGAACCACTGCACTCAAGTCACGGTAAAGCCGGAGCCTATCCCGGCAGACACAGGGCTACACCTGTGTAACCCAGACATGTTTGTGCGTCATGATTAAAATGCAAACATACGGAGAACATGCAAACTCTACAAAGAAAAATACCTAAGCTGATAACTAATACAAAATATAAGCCTACACTGTTGTATTACACAGCGTTATATCTATTTTGTTAACCTATCTTATGTATATAAAATAACCGCATTAAAGATTGCAATATTTTGTCCTGCAGGCGGTGTAGCGGCTCTTACACTAATGTCTCATCTCATCTCATTGTCTGAAACCGCTGAGTCCTATACAGGGTCACGGTGAAACCAGAGCCTATCCCAGCAGACACAGGGCGCAAGGCAAGGATATACCGACGATGGGACGCCAGTCCATCGCCGGGCACTGCGGGGCAATTTAGCCTGCGAGCCAATTAACCTATCCAGGAGCATGGTTTTGGACTGTGCGAGGAAACCGGAGTGCCCGGCGAAAACCCAAGCGGACACGGGGAGAGAACTCGCAAACTCCACACAGAAAGGCACCCGAGCCGAGAGATTCGAACCCGGAACCTTCTTGCTGTGAGGCGACAGCGCTAACCACTGGACCACCGCGCCGCCCACACTAATGTCTTATTGGCGAAATTGCTCCCCTTCATAACAATGATCACTGGTGTGGATGTTCTTACAGACCGAGTCCATATTTTAGCTGTACCGCCATCACCTGGCGAGCCGAGATATTGCTGCTCCTCGACATTCACGGGTAGCGACTTTGAAAACGTCTGTGTGATCCACCAACCCTGGCTGCTGCCTCCACAGCGCTTGATCCCTAGCCACGTGCACATCCACCACCGTAAGCCAGTCACATGGCCGGCCATGTGGCCATTTCAACATCACAGAACGCACGCGCACTCGAGATATAAACACATCTGGTGCCTGAACTGAGACGGCTGTCATGACAGTCGAACTCGTAGCTGCTCCGCAGACACCCGGGTTCCGAGGTGCGCGGGTGACTCCGTGGCGTGGCTCCTCGCGGCTTGTAGCGGCAGCCCGGCGTCGTCCACACTCACTCAGCGGAGATAGATGAGCAGAGGCCTTCTGGAGTTTTCGATGCTTTCTTAATAAACAAAACAGAACGTCTGTGCCCGGGGTAACGCCGGCACACCGACTTGTAGCCGCCTCGCGCTCAACGCGCTATCCAGCGCTATGCTGACGGATCACATAATGCATGGCCCTCCTTCTCCCATTTCCCCCCGGAGATCTCCCTAGCGCTCACGTTCAGGCGCTTATACGCATTTTCGCACGCCCGCACACGCAACTGCCAACTTTGTTACCCATTAATCCGAGTGAGTGCACAACTGCCAATTTCGTCACAGACCACGAGTTGTCAATGACTCAATGTGGATGTCGTCACATCACCCCAACCGGCCGCCTCTCGCACGCACCCAGCCTGCCACGTGCGTGGCTGGCCACCACGTAGGTTCCTGACCATTTCCCCATGGGAACTCTCTTGCGTTTGCGCACACCGCTTTAACTGTCTCCCCAGATGTCACCTCGTCACATCACACCACACCCTGTCTTCACCCTATCCATACCGTCCACGTGTCTCGATCGCTCTCGCCCAATCTCCAGCCCGCGTGACGTTAACCCACTACCGAATCGACCTCACTGGCCACCTTTGTTACCCCGGGCGACCCTAACATCGCCCGCTCATTCGGGCACGGCCGCCCCGGCACGGTGCGAGGCTTGACACCACATGTCGGTTTGTTTTTAACACGAAACACATTCGTGTTCCGTTATGTGTTGATGATTCGCCGTTCTTATGTCGTTGTTGTTGACATGCCATTCTTTCTGCGGTTCTGTGCAGCGCTTTGTAACCCTCGGATGAAAAGCGCTCTGGAAATGCAATTATTATTATTCAACCAAACGCACTGTCGTGGTGTAATAGTGAGCTCAATCAACTTCCAATGAAGAGGTTGCCAGTTCAATTCTATTCACCTTTGGGTTTTTAACTTCCAGCGTGGCAGTTGAAAAGATGACATTCTTAAATCTCTCTAAGTCAATCCACCTTGATTTCGTTATAGACCAAACCCAAATTGTGTTGTATAACAACTAAAACTGTGTATTTTTCAAGTGACAGATGAAGCAACCGCCCTCCATTTGTTCTCCTTTCTCCTCCGCTTCCGTCTTTCTTTTGAAACTTAAATCCTCCTCCTGCAACAACCGTCCATCTCCCGGCCCCCCCTCCCGACCCCATCACCCGGCCCCCAGGTGACCCCAGAACTGGCGAGGCTGACGTCTTCAGCCTGCCCCCTGCAGCCGCGTGCGGGGCGCGACGCTGTACCCCGAGTGTCCCTAACACTTTGATGGCGGGGGAGGGGGGATTCTCTTCAGGGAACACATGCTGACTTGCCCGAGTCATGGAACTGTATAGACACAATCATGTCATTATCCACCGGTGATTGACAAAGCACAAAATATGAACTGAAAATATAAAACACAATTTTATAAAACTCCATTTAAAATGTAATGATGTAGGTTTTCACGGCTCAATGCATGATGATTGCATAGAAAAGCTGCTCTCTCGGGACAGCCGCGTCGATCGCTCTCTCTTTCCATCGTGACGTTTCGCCTCACAGGTTCGGAGCATGCTCAGGCACTTGCCTGAGGAGTGTCATAAATGCGGGCATAATTATGATTTGACGTTATGTGTCTGTGTGAGCACTTCACAATTTTAATGGCAGAAACTGGGCTGACACCATGATCTTGTTTGTTCGATGGGAGTGACGCAGTGTTCGCTTGAGAGGAGTTTGCGAAAAATTCTAGTTGGTTAAGTGTTGTTGGTGAGAGTGGCGTACGTGCTATACGCGCGTGGTTAATTAGAATTACTTGACCAGGTGTTTACACGTTCGAAGCGAACCAGGTGGCCAAACTTTAATTAGTTGAAACAGCGGTTTGGACGCGCGTTTAAATGAATAATATTTGGACTTCTAGAGGGCTTTTCACCCAAGGGTCACAAAGTGCTGCACAGAGAGGCTGAGTGCAGCTTTCCCGTTCACCAAAGCCAACGCGTCAAGCTGTCGAACACGAGAGCACAGACGCTGCTGCAATGAACCCGAAGACGCTCGAAATCCTGACGCAAGAGGACGAACCTCCCGCTGAGAGTGCTTCTAACAACAGGAGTTGACCGGGAGGGATGGCTACCCGTTGGCTAACCAGGAAAGCGTGCGTGTAAGCCGAGAAAGGCGATCAAAAGCATTCAACCTTTGAAGCATTAATCTCACCAGGTGTTGTTGACGAACAGGGTTGAACCAGAGAGAACTGGTTAGGGGCCCCAGAGGATAATAGGAGGCAGACAGTGAACGAGGGAAAATGGGAGCAGAGAGTCAGACACAGAGTGGATTAGGAACCCACAGTACCACTGAACTTTATAGGACGCGTAGCATAGCGGACGCGAGGCTTTTGCGAACCAAGTACCTAGCATTATAAGTGTGCTTATAAGGCGTGGTCCAGCAGTGGGGTGAGTGACGAGAGAGCCTCCACTCATTCTAAAGAAACGGAGCCGACCAGCAGGCATCTTGAGAACGACGACTGATCAGCCGAGACACGAGTGGCAACTTCGGTGATACCCGCGCAGTCAAATGTACTCCTAACTTGTTACGAATCATAATTTTTTTTAACAAACCATCTAGGGAGTTTCCTGTTTGCACTGGCCTAAATATGTGTTTTTCAGTCCACAAAATTCACACAAAACGCACATCTAAACATGACTTCACACATTCAAACATGATATCGCCACCTGTGAACTCCTGACTTCCAGGGTAAAGAAGTATAATAATAAAATTAAGGTATAATAATGTCAATGCATGACTTTGGCCACGTCTGTTTTATTACGCAACGAGGTTTCACATTTAGAAAGTGCAATCAGAAATACATGGCTTATCATTCAAATAATTCCTCGGAGATACCATAGTCTCTTTTGGATGATGAAGAACAACGCCAAAGCTGAACTTGCACAGCCACATACTTTTTTTGTGTCTCTCTACTTATTCCACCTTTGTTTATGATACACATCCAAGAAAACTGATTTCAGTAGTTTAACTCCCTGCTATAATATTTGTTTGCGGATTTCTTTCAACCACTCTGACATGTCTTTGCCACACTTGTAAATAATGCTGCACTGTCAACGAAGAACTTTCACTCTCAGTCGCGGATTTCATGACCGAGCAACTCCTAATGACGTTTAGAATCTGTGAAATGTACATGGTTGCGACCTGGACAGCAAGATCAAATGTGGGCACGTTTTATATCTTGTAGAATTGATTTCACCACTTCTCACTACAGGAATCATAACACCTATTCAACGAAGCTGTTTATACAAAATAATTATCTCGACTAAACAATTAATACATTCATTAACGGCAAATACCCTTTAGTGTAATATTATTTTCATTGCCAAACCACATTCCAAATGAGCAATTGCACGCAAGACCCTCTCCCACAACCCATACTGTGCGGTAGCACCGCCTATCTGCGTTTCATCTTGCTCGCCGGCGCTCTGCTTGGCGTGACCACCGTTGCGATCAGGGCGCACGCGGCTCCCAGCACCATGGGGGCGGCCGCTCCCCCGCCCTGCTGCGCCACTCCCCCCAGCGTAGGCGCCAGCACCCTGGCAGCTGAAGTCACCGCCTGGCCCAGCCCCAGGGCGGCCCCTGCGCTGCCCCTGCCGGCGACTTGCAGCTGGCCCTCAGTGAGGACCACACGTCCCACGGCGCTCGATACCGAGAGGGCCACAGCGCAGGCGGCGGCGCCCGGCAGCCCGCCCACGCCGCTCGCCAGTGCCAGCAAGGCAGCCACTGTCGCCGCGCACGTGACACGCAGCATCGCCTCCGGGGAGCGGCCAGCATCGTAGACATGTGAGAGCGAGGAGGTGGCGGCGCCGGCGGCGGCCGAGAGCGAGACGAGCGCTCCAATGAGTCGTGGGGGTGCGTCATGGTGCCAGCGCAGCCACGATGCCAAGGCGCCGTGGTGCAGCAGGAACGCGCAGGACATGAGGAAGCGCACGGTGTGTAGACGCCACCCACGGGACGCCAACTGCGACGGATCCTCCTCCTCGGCATCATCATCTTCAGGGGAGTGCGTCTCCATGCCGCGCTTTGGATCGCAGTCCCAATGTAACGGAGCGTCGCGTGGTGTTGTGATTTCTGCTCGGACTTCGATGGACTGAGCCAAGGTCTGTGTCCGTTGCTCTGTCCCCGTGTCAGAGTCAGGGAGGAGCAGGCAGGTGATGCCTGAACAAATATGGGAAATGAAAGTTACTTGGCTGTGATTGAATACGAACTCTCGCGCAAAAAATCCTAAAGCGCTCATGCAGTGGTGATGATGGCGATGCTTCAGAGCGGAAGATGAGACGAATCACCTGCGTTAACAATGAAGAGCGTCGCACACAGGAAGGAGAGAATGGCGAATCCCTCTGCTCGCTCGGCGATGATCCCCGCGCAGGCCGGGCCCACGACAAAACCCAGGCCGCTCACGGCATTGAATCTCCCGAGCAGCACGGGCCTCCGTTGTCTGGGTGCCGTCACAGAGAGCAGCCCCCGGCTCAGGGACTGTGTGTGCTTCGACACGCCTGTGTGTATTTAAGATCAGCACAGTGGGAAGTGGAAGTGCAATAATAATACAAATGTAATTTGTAACGTACCGGCGCAGATTGCACACATATTCATGTACGAGACGCAGATTCAGAGGTACAAGGAAACTGCATAGAGGTGGGGAAAGGCAGCCATGCAGCCAACCAGCGCCAACATTTTCCAGACACAGCATCCTATAGGTTATGTTGTTATCGACCATTTAATTAGTATGTGTTTTTTTTAGTTGCGGGAGGAAAACGGAGAATACAGAGGAGATCCGCGCCGAACAGGATGAGAACACACAAGCTCTACACAGAAAAGTGCCTGAGTGGGTAATCAAACTGCCTCAGGAAGAACTATTTCATTCTGTGAGGCAAAGATGTTACCACTGCACCACCCTGCCGTGGTTAACACGCTGACATACCCCCGAATTAGTCCTGAGTCTCCCCTAGGTTAACTTGGCCACTGGGAAAACAAAGGTGGCAGATATGGTGTGGGCTACCTACTCCCTTGTGTGCCGTAGCAGCCTTCATCGATCCTCGCTAACAGCACTTGCCCTAAAAATATGTTAAGGCTATAATGGGGATCACTGTGCCACAAGGAACTGTGCATGGCTCAGACACGCCTTTGTGTGTTCGCCTAACGCAGCGATGTTAACCATAGAGCATAGCAATTTTAAATGAAGGAATTCACACTGTTTGACTGGACATATTCAACCTGCTGCGATGACCACATCAGTTGGATTTACTTATATGTGCTCCCTCTCTTAATTTGTGTTAACTGACTGGTAGGGTGGCACGGTGGCACGGTGGCACAGTGGGTAGCGCTGTCGCCTCACAGCAAGAAGGGCCCGGGTTCGAATCTCTCGGCTCGGGTGCCTTTCTGTGTGGAGTTTGCATGCTCTCCCCGTGTCCGCGTGGGTTTTCGCCGGGCACTTCGGTTTCCTCCCACAGTCCAAAAAAACATGCTGCTGCGTAGGTTAATTGGCTCGCAGACTAAATTGCCCACAGTGCCCGGTGATGGACTGGCGTCCCATCGTGGGTATATCCCCGCCTTGCGCCCTGTGTCTGCCGGGATAGGCTCCGGCTCACCGCGACCCTGTACAGCACTAAGAGGTTTCTGACAATGAGATGAGATGAGCTTCAATACAGTGAGGCTTTCCGAGGTGAAACAACAGAAAAACAAAAAACTGCACACTGCGCACTCCCAGTGCTTGCTAATCACATCAAGCGAACCTTGTGGTGGGTAGGGTGGTGGCAAGGGCATTACTGACCTAACAGTGCCCTGGCGATAATCATCCCCACAGGGCTCACTGCCAGGCCCTGTATGAAGTATCCCATGGCGGAGGATAAGAGGCACAGCACCAGACAGCGGCGACGACAACCAACTACGTCACTCCATCTGCCCTGCACACGGTACCACACACACAAAGGTCATATCTGTAACCTTTAATAGACTATTGAGGACAGTGCTGTTAACAAGTAGTGTATATCCAGGCGAAAACGGCATACGAGGGGATGATTGGTCAGCACCACGCCTAGCCGCGTTTGTCTTCCCAGTTACGATGTTCACACATCATGCAAGGTACTAATTTTAGGTGGAGTAGACCTATAGGAAGTCCATCACCAGTTCAGATAATCATTACCGGTGTTGGCCGTGAGTGGGAATTCAACTCGCGGCAGTGGGTTTGTAGCGCGTAGAACACTAACCACCACTATACCGTCCACAGTTTGTGGTAAGTCGATCCCTTATGAAATGCTAATAAATTCCGCGAAGGTCCTTGCTGATTTTCATTTGACAAATTCAGACTTCAATATAAGCTTATTTCCTGATTACAGTCCAACGAGTTGTACAGTGCTTCTGGCAGGTTCACTCAGCGACCAGGCAACAGTGAGAGCAAAGGGTTAGTAAAGACGTCCAAGAATGACATATCAGCAGAGAAGTTTAAAAGAGTTGCATGTACCGGCTGTTCCCACTAAATTATTTTACTCATATTTAATGTTCTTCATTGATTTATAGTGATTATTTTACATATATGATATATTCTGGGGGTGGTACGGTGGTCCAGTGGGTAACGCTGTTGCCTCACAGCAAGAAGGTCCTGGGTTCGAATCTCGGCTCGGGTGCCTTTCTGTGTGGAGTTTGCATGTTCTCCCCGTGTCCGCGTGGGTTTTCGCCGGGCACTCCGGTTTCCTCTCACAGTCCAAAAAAAAAACATGCTGATGCACAGGTTAATTGGCTTGCAGACTAAATTGCCCGCAGTGCCCGGTGATGGACTAGCGTCTCATCGTGGGTATATCCCTGCCTTGCGCCCTGTGTCTGCCGGGATAGGCTCTGGCTCACCGCGACCCTATACAGGACTAAGCAGTTTCTGACAATGAGATGAGATGAGGTGATATATTTTGATGATGATGACATCCCAATCTCTCCATAGCTCTGTGCAACACTTTGTGACCCTCGGGTGAAAGGCGCTTCAGGAATGCAAAATATTATTATAAATGTGTTTTTTGCTTTTTGGCCCAGATGCCAGTACGAAAATTGGCATTGCAGTCACAGGTAAGAAACGTGTGCAGATATTGCTCACCACAAAGGGACTGGAGAAGAGCTGGAGGAATCCGTACACGGACCCTGGAAATAACACAAGTATGCCGCTAGACTTGACAGCGGTGACAGTGCGGTGCGTGTTGCATTGCGCTGCATATTGCGGTGTGGTGCGTGTTGCAGTGCAGTGCGTGTTGCAGTGTGGCTGGGTATTATAGCGCGGTGCGTGTTGCAGTGCGGTGCGTGTTGCAGCGCGGTGTGTGTTGCTGCGCGGTGCGTGCTGCGGTGCAATGTGTCTTGCAGCGCGGTGCGTGTTGCGGCGCGGTGCGTGTTGCTGCGCAGTGCGTGTGGCATTGTGGTGCGTGTTGCAGTGCGGTGTGTGTTGCTGCGCGGTGCGTGCTGCGGTGCAATGTGTCTTGCAGCGCGGTGTGTGTTGCGATGCGGTGCGTGTTGCATTGTGGTGCGTGTTGCAGTATGGTGCGTGTTGC
>JAZEWT010000012.1:7350895-7412043 GCA_036362905.1 Mordacia mordax
CAAAATAATTTAATTACTGCCACCAGTTTGGAAGCAAATGACATTGACTTGCAATGGTTATAAAGGTAAAATATTATTTTGTAAAAGGGCGGCACGGTGGCCCACTGAGTGGCGCTGTCGCCTCACAGCAAGAAGGTCCCAGGTTCGAATCTCGGCTCGGGTGCCTCTCTGTGTGGAGTTTGCGAGTTCTCTCCCCGTGTCCGCGTGGGTTTTCGCCGGGCACTACGGTTTCCTCCCACAGTCCAAAAAAACCATGCTGCTGCATAGGTTAATTGGTTTGCAGACCAAATTGCCCGCAGTGCCCGGTGATGGACTGGCGTCCCATCGTGGGTATATCCCTGCCTTGCGCCCTCTGTCTGCCGGGATAGGCTCCGGCTCACCGCGACCCCTGTACAGGACTACGCGGTTTCTGACAATGAGATGAGATTATTTTGTAAAAGAGACATCTTGGATTTCAGACGGCAGAAGCGATATATTACGCTGACATTTCGGCAGGCAGCGTTACGTCGTGACGTCACCCTACCGAGCTTCGGCTGAAAATGACACGGAACGACGTCACCGCGCCCAACTCGAGCGTAGGACGTGACGTCACAACGCCGCACGTTTGCGAGCGCGTGACGACACCACGCAGGTGTCGTCTCCGCCCGGGGAGGCGGACAGGGCCTCACCAAGAAGCCGATAGCGTTGATGAGCGCGAAGGGCGCTGGGGCCGCGTGTCCCGGGCGCTCCCCGTCTCTGCCGCGCCGCGGCCGCCGCCTCGGCGCGGCTCCGGTCATCGCGCGGCTCCGCGGAGGTCGAGAGCCGAGCGCCGCCTCACCTCCGCATCGCGGGCTCCCCGCGCGCGCTCATTGGCCACGCGGGGAACACGTGACTGGCAGGGGGGTATAAATATTGTGGCTCCACGGGGCCGACCGCACTGCTGCAGCTGCTGGAGGAGGAGCGCGGAGCGCGGAGGAGCGCGGAGTTTAAACCTCTTGTATTCACGTTCAGTGTTCGGTTAAAATCAGCCGTTTCTGTCTGTGGGTAAAAAAAAACCCCAAAGAAAATGTTATTGTTGCTGATTTAACGTTCTAATGTCATTGTTGGCGTTCCGTTCTTTCGGCAGCTCTGTGCAGCGCTTTGTGACCCTCGGGTGAAAAACGCTCTATAAAAATGCAATTATTTTTATTAACATAAATAAACTGCTGTGACCCACAAATAGTTATTATGATGAAGAAACCATAGGACCTATGGTGTTGATGTAAGCTTTTGCTAACAACATGAAAAAAACCTTACAAAAACACTGACGCATTCGTGTTGGTAATAGATGACGATTCTGGCAATGGCTCTTCGACGAACATAAATGTACTGTGAGCATCGTAGTACCTCATGTCCAGAATAAACTTCTCTTTCGAGACCCAAGCATCGCCACCCCTCGTGACTTTCATATTCCACCTCCTCAGAGGAGCTGGTGTCACCATTGGAACATCAACAGGCAGAAAACAGCTTGAATTTGTAAAAAAAAAAACAACCCAAAAAGCGTTAAGGTTGCTAAATTCTATTATTGTTATCTTCGTTAATAGAAACTCGGACAAGCCATGAAACCCAATCTATATGGATCACGTAGTAAACTCGGTGACACATTCGTGAGTGACCTACATATTTGACAAACATCACTGCTGCCCTCTGGTGGGAGCACAAAAGCTATGTTCGTCCTCGCACGCGCGGTGGTGCAGTGAGAAGCAGCAGCGTCGCTGCCTCGCGCAAACTCCACACAGCCTTTCTTTGTGCTGTCTGCGTGTCCTCTCCCCGTGCTCGCGTGGGTTTTCGCCGGGCACTCCGGTTTCCTCCCGCAGACCAAAAAACATACTGCTCCATAGGTTAATTGGCTTTCAGACTAATTTTTCCTCAGTGCCCGGTGATGGACTGGCGCCCCATCGTGGGTATATCCCTGCCTTGCGCCCTTTGTCTACCGGGATAGGCTCCGGCTCACCGCGACCCTGTACAGGACTAAGTGGTTCATGACAATGAGATGAGATAATGATGAGTATCTCAAGGCGCTATGGGTACTTTTTTGCCAGTATACAAATATAAGATTACAATAGGTTTTACCGTATCTGGCGATTATGCAGGTGTTAAGATCTTAACACCTTAACACCTGCATAATCGCCAGATACGGTAAAACCTATTGTAATCTTATATCTCAAGGCGATAGACGGGGTCTCCTCCAGACTGCGAATGCGGCAAGGAGCAAAACATCGGCGCATCACTGACACGCCGCCCCAATGCAGCACGCGTACTCTGGTAGAACTAGCCCGCTCCATTAAGCTTCCCCGATACAACACGTCTCTACTCCAGCGGAATGAGCGGAGTACTCGACTCAGCTTCCCGAATAGAGCACGCGTACTCTGGTAGAACGAGCCCGCTCCATTCAGCTTCCCCGATACAACACGTCTCTACTCCAGCGGAATGAGCGGAGTACTCGACTCAGCTTCCCGAATAGAGCACGCGTACTCTGGTAGAACTAGCCCGCTCCATTTAGCTTCCCCGATACAACACGTCTCTTACTCCAGCGGGATGAGCGGAGTACTCGACTCAGCTTCCCGAATAGAGCACGCGTACTCTGGTGAAACTAGCAGACTTCTCGACTCAGCTACCCCAATGCAACATGCGTAGTCTAGTGGAATGAGCGGAATATTCTATTAATGTTACCCAACTTTCAACAATCATAACCTGCTGCTTGTTTCAAACGCCACGCAAAAGAATCTACACTCATGGGACGTGGCGTGAACTTGAGTAGTCAGTCCGTTTTTACTCAAGCTGGACGCAACCGCTGAGATATGGAGCTCTTTGTTCCAGTTGTCCAGAGGGGTAAGCAAGTTACAACATCTCAAGGCACCGGGGGGAAATTTAGTCAGGACAATTAACCTAGGCCGGACCTCGGCCGCATGTCTTTGTGCAGCGATTGTGACCGTCGGATGAAAAGCGCTCTATTAATGCAATTATTATTATAAGCATGACCTCGGTGCATACTACACCAGAAAAGAACCTCTGGCATGCCCGTAGTGGGGTTCATACAACTATTTTACCACCACCGGGATAAGATGCCAAAAAATACACTTCCACAGAACTTTCGGAAAGTCAAAAATGCCCGATACGAATCCACCAAGTTTGATCCCAACCAACTACCCGCACCGCGTTCTCAACTCAAAGCTAAATCATGTACACGGTTTGGAGAAAGTAAGTTAGATTTTTTTTGGCTTGTGAGAAGAGATCAACAGACTGAAAGTAAATGTATTTTGATAGGAGAAAAATGAGGTACATGAAGCGAATAAAATTATACGAGCAATTTAATTATTTGATGTAAGTTATGTATTTGTGATGACGTTACTCGACTGAGAGCAGCAGCGAGACAGACTTTCCCAAGTATATGCTGATGGTGCACCAAGATAAGATGCCAACGATGCAGTGATTTGGGAACTGCTTACGATTCTTACAAGATGCCCAAAGGCTGAGTTTAACTCCACACAGAAAGGCACCCGAGTCAGGAATCTAACCCAGATTTTCTTGCGGTGAGGCGACAGCGCTGCTCACTGCGCCCGCGCGCCGCCCTTATTTGATTATCGTTTGCGTGTGTACCAGTTATCTCTGTATTTTGTTTACAAACTATCATCATTTCTCGATTACTCTACCAATTTTAATGTGTTTTAATTATGTACGGTGTCCTTGAGTGCCCAAAAAGGCGCCTTTAAATAAAATGTATTATTATTATTATTAATTATCCACTAATCGGTTGTGTCAGTGTGCTGCTGGACTGGAAGTGATTGGTGCGGGGTTTGGTGGAATCATCCACGCCTGGCCTGGCTTGAGGAGGTCTCTCGCCTTCGCGTGTCAGAAAATCAGGACTTGAGTAATCGACCACAGCAAATGAATCGATTTTTCCACTCGTCCTCTCACATCGAGTTTACGTCTACAAATCCACTCATCGTCCCCACACAAAGATCTCACATAACAGGTTGTAACAGACTTTAGGGTCAAGTATTGTTAGCGAGCACCTATCAAGGACGGACAAGCTACACAATGGGGGGTGGGTGGCCAGCACCACGCCCGGCCGTCTTTGTCTCCCTATTGCCAATGCTTACACGCTGCACTAGGTATCGATGTGAGGCTGAGTCGACCTAGGGGGAGGCACAGGACCGGTTCAGAGAATCGTCACTGGCGTTTGTGACCGTCACTGGATTCGAACTCGGGTTTGTCACCCAGCGCGCTGACAGCAGCGCCACTACTCCAAAGACAAATATCCCCCATATAGCCTTCACAGACTGTAGGGTCAAGTGCTGTCAGCGAGTTCCTATGAAGGTCGACACGGAACACGAGGGGGGTGGGTGACCAACACCACGCCCGGCCGCTTTTGTCTCCCTAGTGGCAATATTTTCACATTGCACTAAGGTACTCATTTGAAGCTGAGTCGACCTCGGGGGAGGCACAGGACCGGTTCAGAGAATCGTCACTGACATTTGTGACCGTGAGCAGGATTATAACTCGGGGATTGTGTCCCAGGGCGGCACGGTGGCCCAGTAGGTAGCGCTGTCGCCTCACAGCAAGAAGGTCCCCAGTTCTAATCTCGGCTCGGGTGCCTTTCTGTGTGGAGTTTGCGAGTTCTATCCCCGTGTCCGCGTGGGTTTTCGTCTGGTACTCCGTTTTCCTCCCACAGTCCAAAAAAAAGTGCTGCTGCATAGGTTAATTGGCTCGCAGACTAAATTGCCCTCAGTGCCCAATGATTGACTGGCGTCTCATCGTGGGCATATCCCTGCCTTGCGCCCTGTGTCTGCCGGGATAGGTTCCGGCTCACCGCAACCCTGTACAGGATTAAGCGGTTTCTGACAATGAGATGAGATTCTCCCAGCGCGCTGACCGCAGCGCCACCGCTCCCCGGCACAGTGACACACACACCCCCCACCCCGAACACAGCGCCACCGCTCCCCGGCACAGTGACACACACACCCCCCACCCCGAACACAGCGCCACCGCTCCCCGGCACAGTGACACACACACCCCCACCCCGAACACAGCGCCACCGCTCCCCACCACAGTGACACACACACCCCCACCCCGAACACAGCGCCGCTACCAACTGCGGCGCTCCTCCTCCTCCTCCTCTCCTCCTCCTCTCGCCCTTCCCACTCGAGTTTCCGCCGCCGATCGGCTCCGCACACAGCCATGGCGAGGCAAGTAAGTCTCTCCTGCGCGTTCAAAGCGGCCGTGTCCCTCCCCGCACCATCTCCTCCTCTCACTCGTCGGAGTGTTCTGCCCCCGGTGGACCTTCCTCTCACTCTTGCTCGGCATTAACCGCCCCCTCCTCGCCTGCGTCCTTCTCACTCGCGGCCATGGCGAGGCGAGCTCCTCCTCGACCAGTGGCTCCCTGTCCTCCCTTCCCCTCGCGTCACTCCGTCCCGCTCTCTGCCCCTCGATGTTTCGCCCCGTCTCGTCCCTCCTTTCCTTACTCTTCGCTGTCCGCACGTTTCATTAAAGTCACTACTCTCTGTCCCTCGCTCCTGCCTGTCCTGCTCGCTTGTTCGAGGTCCTGGCTCTTACCTTGCGCTATTGTTTGGCATCGTCACGGCGATTAGAGGGGGGGATGGCGAGTTCGGCGGCACAAGGGGTGGTTTGTCCATCGTCGCGCGATGATTGTTATGATGATGATAATAATGTCAACGACAATAAGGCCAGGGATCCATGTTCGTGAGCTGCAACAGTTAAACTACAGCCAAGTTCAACTCGACTGTCACTACGAGCACTACCACCGCCTGGTGACATGGTCTAGCTGTGGATGGACAGTCCACGGTTCAAAGCCAGCGGCCGCCCTGGTCAATGACTGCGAGGCTTTTTTAACCATTAAAAAAAATCCCCGTGTACACCGCACGCCGGGTTTACTCTACAGAGTGGACGTAAAATGTATACCCGAAAATGACTCGTTTGGAATCTGCGTTAGAGTACATGGCGATCATCACCCAGCCCTGCACCCTCGCTTTACTGCGAAAACTTGGCAGGATCCTGCTGAAAAAGTCATGAGACTGGCGATTCTCTTGGTAAACAGGCGCAGTCGAATCCAGTGCGGCCCCTAAGCAGACATTATTTTTGGTGCCCAGTGATTTGACAAGATAAGCAAATAGTGCGTAGACATGCACCGCAATGAGTGGAGTTCGATACAGTTGACATAAATGCATTGAAATATGAGAACGTAGAGAGAGCTGCATGCAAAGCAGAGATGAGACACATTTACAGTATTCGCATTATATGTTTATTAACCGGTTATGTTGAGTAGAAGCTAAAGTCGAGCTGGTAATATTTAACGCATCTCTATTTTTACTATAAATACGTTGCCCCTCGAGTTGTTTAGGGCACTTCCTCTGGCGTCTTACTGTGTGGAGTTGGCGTCTTCTCTCCCCATGTCTGCGTGGGGTTTTGTCGGGTACTCCGGTTGTCTCCCACCGTCCAAAGACACACTGGCGCCTAGGTTAATTAGTCTGTTGAGTAAATTGCCTCAAAAAGCGTCCCCTGCAATGTACTGGGTATACTCCCACTTTGCGCCCTCTGTCTGCCGGGATAGCCTCTGGCCCCCCACGACGCTATACAGAATTAAGTGAGTTTTGATAATGATAATTATGACCTCCTACAGCTCTTGTTAAGATGGCTTTTGCATCGCGCCACTACTCGTTCCCATACGCCGTAACCCAGTTCATATGAGAGGAAATGTTAAGGTCTTTTTCTGCAGTTCAGATAAATCTCTGCACAGCAATTGTGGGATTATAGCATTCATAGCATGCCAGTGTTTTTGCATTTCAAGATGCTGTCGACAAACAGGGCATATTTGTTGTTTAGAGAGAAAGAAGCAGTCAAGTCATGTTCTGGGTAGAAGAGCAGAGGCCGTTTTTGAGGGCCTGAGCCTGGAAATAGGGAAAGAGTTCCGTGCGACATGGGCAGCACAGGCGAAAGAGTTCCTCTCACAGAGCAAAGCTTGGGAGCTTCAACACAAATGCTTGGTTGCTATGGTAGTGTCTGGAGTGAGGCTAGAGGCGGGGAGGTAGGAAAATTGGTGAATTGGTCCAAGTTTTTTTTTATAGTCCATGTTTCTTTTCTTTGGCATAGTAGGAAATGTATACTGGTTCAAAACGGCCTTCTCTGTACATTTGTGTATTGGTTTTCATTATCAAGTACATATTTACAAAATCACTCCAAACTGATCTTCTCCACTGCCCTAAAATCATGAATAATATTAGGTTTTTCACTCCAACAAAAAGAAGTTTCCCTCGTATATCGTGAGCCACAATCAGTTATCATTGTATGTCAAGATTTTATTCCATTTCCAAAAGTTTATTTCCATTGGTTGCTGTCGCTTTTGTCGGCATATGTGAGATCATTAATATTTTCCAAATATATTTTGTATGCCGTTAATGGAGAGAATATCATGTCCGACTATTGTGAATTATATTACAGGGTGTAGAAATATCACCACGTGGAATGTGTTCTGTTGTATGGTTGCCAAGTGCCACAGAGTAGTTTGCGCAGATAACAGGATGCAAATGCACGTATTTCTTTATTCGCCTGTTTATTTCCAATATAAAATTAATCTAAAGTGTAACAGCAGACGCTAATTTTAATATGCTAATACTTTCGTCAATAAAACTGTGGCCTTTAAAGGAAGCAGACATTCTACCGTACTAAGCGTTATTTCGAGTAATGGCCCTTATTCATAGCACATTGATGGTTTCAGTTCGTTATCAGTACCCGCTTAATCCTGTACAGGGTCGCGGGGGGCTAGAGCCTATCCCGGCAGACAGATGGTGCAAGGCGGGGCTATATCCAAGATGTGACACCAGAACATCTCAGGGCAGTGGGAGAAATTTACTCAGGAAGCCAATTAACCTAGATAGTAGCGTGTCTTTGGACAGTGGGAGGAAACCGGAATTCCCGACTGAAACCCAATGCGGACATGGTGAGAACACGAAAACTCCACAAAGAAAGGAATCCCAGCCAGGAACCGAACCGGGGTGCTTCTTGCTGTGAGGTGACTGCGTTACTCAACGCCGCCGTGACATTGTGTAGGTGCAGTGGTTAAACTATTGTATAGCATTATGCACCCAGGAATCTGAATTAAATTCCACACCATAGCTTACACGAAAAGGGCTACTGTCCAAAGCGTTATCTTTTGTATATTTTCTTTTTAAGGCCAGACAGTGTTACTAACGAATGTGTTGAATTTGTTTTGTTAATTATGCACCACTTCCAACATATCGGCATCACCGATTATTTAATATTTTTATTTCAGCGTAGTAAAAATAATTGTACAGTAGAGCCCTCATCAATCCACTGCCGGATGTAGACCTGTAGTTGGGTTGTGTAACAATATTGTTCTGTGTTTCACCCAGGTTGGTGAAGAGTGGAGTGTTGGTGCAGTGGTTATCACGTTCCACCATGACGCCAGCGAACCGAGTTCGATTCCTTGTTACGGCCGGCTAACACTTGGCAATTGTTATTTAAATAAAATCTGAGCTGCCAGTTTAGCAGCATTGATCAAGCAAGCATTATTCGGCTGGTGCTTTAATGTGTTTTGAAACCGGTCTTGAGTTTGCTTGTATTGAAGGAATGCTGATGAAATTATGCACTGCCAGGCCTGCAGCAGGTTGTGTAAAAACACTTTGCTTAATGTTTAAAGACCGATACAGTATATAAAGCAGCCGTATATGTATGCTAGTTCATCTTTACATATCCAAAATGTTTTAGCCATGCATTGCCTCACAGGTCATAATGCGTATACTGTACACGTCTCCATATAACCTATACCAACAAAAAATGCCTGATGCAGCAAACAGATAAATTTAGAAGTCGTTTGTCTAGTGCACATAAGCATACGTGTATATAAATCATAATACACATTGGAATAATATTTCAATGAGTAAAAGCATAGAACAAGTGTAAGTGGATATAAAGGCTATTGAATGACATTTGGGTGCCGTTAGGGATAGAACTGACCTAATGTGCGACACAAAGACAGTCTTAAATCCGACTGGAACCACACCTGTAGCGTTATTAATACGTGGTTATTTTCGTACAAATGTGACTTGCAGATGTGGCATCAGCCTAGGGCAGAAACTAATAAAGTTTTCAAAAGGTTTTCAAAGATGCATAACATTGGTAATGAGAGAAAGCCATTGTGCATCTTTTGTTGTGGATAACTGTGAGTGTGCACGTAAGGCGCTTTAACAGGGCTTCCTTTTAAATTCTTCTTGAAGTAGCTTACAATAGCCACCTTGTGCCTGCGTGTGTTTTCGCAATGGAAGATACACCATGGCATGTTTCGTAAGAAAGTAATTTATGTAACGAATGATGATGGGTCATCTTGTGTTCCTTTGATTAAACCGCAGGTTCGCGTCGTCATCATACCCAAAGCTGTTGATGACACCGCCCTTGGCCAATTCCTTCTCCCGTTTGCCAGATCTTGCAGCTGCTGCACAGTAAACACGTAGCCTCCAAGATCTGCCTAACCTGCATCCCCGCCATCTGGTCTTACTTAGTCTTCCCCTCGGTTGCTGAACTCGTTTGAGACAATGTCAGTGCCTTTGGCGGCAATTGGCCCTCCTCCATCCTGCACACATCCCACCCACAGCAACTCTTTTTTTTCCAAATCTTGTCTGCAATGAACTCCCACGTTACCGTGTAGACGTGTGGTGTGCTTATCATTTCTCGACATTGTTAGCATAAATCTCAGATACCCGGTGCTCAAATTCAAACAATGCAAATCATAGTGGACAAGGCGTCGAGTGTTCTTGAGATTACACAGTAAAATTACTTGTTATTCTGGTAGCCTGAGCCTTGGGCTTAAACTGCATATCATAATTGTGTAAGAGGGCCTTACTGCTTTACTTTTGAACCTAAACTAAGTGTCATAAAGATGTCGTAATTTGGCTCTTTTCGATATGAACTCTGAACACTAAAAATCCTTCAATTGCCTCAGTGTGGATGTCTGGACAGTAAAAAGGACACGAATAAGGAACCGTGGTATAGTGTATTATTGTGGCTCTCCTGGGCTCCAGCATAAACATTGAAGCATAAAGACTTGACGAGTCAAGTGTAGTTGTCATTAGTTTTCATATCGATGGCGTTAGGGCTTCAGCACTCAGGCGTGTGACATGAACACCAAACATTGTTCCCTCTATGCTTTTGGGAGCCCATCAGACTTGCTATACAGATGTGCTCTGTGTTTAATATCAGATGGCCAGATTCAGCCAAGACATCAGTATCGTTCACTCATTGTTTTGAGAGCCAGTAGTTGAGCTAATCATTCGCAATAATGTCTATTAAACAAATAAAGTTGCCTATCAATGTTCACTGCTGTTATTTTTTTAAATTGGTAAAAGACTAACCATGAACATGTTTGGCTGTGTGCATATTTATTTAGTTAAATACATAGAGGCTCATAGGGTGAATGTGTGAGCAGCTCCTGTGAGTGAGCATGCAGATTTTGCCCTAGCTGCTGTGCTGATGGCACAGCATTCAACCCTGTGTAATTCATATGTTCTTGAGCGCAATAAAAATGAGAATAATAAATTAATAACGCGATGCGCAAATTTCACATCTCGTCCATGAGATACGGATACAGAGGCACGAGGAAACTGCAGAGAGGGGAGGAGTCAGCCTGGCGGTCAGCGAGCGCCAACCCGCTAGACACTGTCTTCCTACATGTGATGTTATTGGCCAATTAATTAACGACTGCTTTTTTTAATTGCCAGAGGAAACCTGCATAACCGGAAGGAAACTCACACAAAATACACAAACTCCACCCAGAAAGGTGCCCCGAGGTGGGAATCGAACTAACTTTGCCAGGACCTTCTTTGTGTGACATGCAAATGTGACCACTGTGCCACCTTGCTGCACTATACTGTTCTTTCGTGTGGAATTTGTAGGCCAACTGTTGTAGATACATTTGTAATAATAATAATTGTACTTCCATAGTGCTTTTCATCCGAGGGTCACAAAGCTCTGCACAGAGTTGTGGGGAGAACGGCATGTCAGCAACAACAACGACATAAGAACAGCAAATCAGCAAGAATAACGGTTTTTTGTTTTTTTTTAAATACTAAACATAGGTTTTCGTGCCCAGTGCAATAATCATTCGATTTTAGGTTCAGCCACGTGATAGTTTTATCCCAAACTTTTTGTCATTGATCCCAAACCACCTGGCAAGTCAAGCAGTACGAGAGAAGATATGCAGACATAGAATCACTCGAAGTAGCTGTCGTATTTTAAGTCAAAAAAATTACCTACCTTTTACAACAGAGGTGAGGCGGTCGCGCATAAAGCATAACACTTAGCATTACTTTTAATCTACTGTCGAGTCGAAACGTCTTTTCTTGACCATGATGTGAACCCTGCCGTTGACTTCTGCACGTAGGCCCAGGTCCTGTTTGACTTCACGGCGGAGGCGGAGGGTGAGCTCACCGTCAACGAGGGAGACATCCTCACCATCGTCGCCCAGGTGCATGCCCAGCTCCCCATTCACACCCCCGGCTCCGTCCACCCAAGCGTTACGCACGTTTTTTCGCTGGAGGGCTGCAGATGTTCCATGGAGCAAGGCGTGAGGAGTGGGTGCACGAGCCAGGGTGGCATGGGACAGGGTGGGAGATTGACGATGAAGGGCACCAAGGCTGGTAGCGCTCAGGCTCGATTATCGGGGATGCAGTGTTTCAATAAGAAAATTCATGGCAGCATAATGTGGAACAAACTACTTGATTGATGATGAGAGACACTGAAGGTCTAAACTCATCATAGATTTTGTAGAACCCAATGCCACATAAATTATGCAGGCCTGGAAGGGCCATTAGGCTGATGAGATGTGTAAAAAAATACCATTATTTTTCACGTTGTGGGACGAATTGTGAAAGGGAACCACATTGTCCACTTATTTACTTTGTTACAACGATAACATTTTCACCTTAAAGGTAAAATTGAGACACTGATAAGTTGCATTATAACCAGAGAAAAGCAAAAGACATCCAGGGTTATGGAAGGAGATCAAATCGTCAGCAAGTCATTGCCAAGCGGGGCATGGGATGAGAGCCAATGGGCAATTGAACACTTTGTGTAGTGTTTCACGGTGAATGAGAACTGCTGTGAATAGTGGCTCGTACAGGATAGCAGTGTGGGGTGGTCCTCCTTCATGATGTGCCTTCCAGATAAACAATTCAGATGCCTGATGTTGCCTCCAAACACGTGGCAGTGGAATTTTTGAAACGT
Source organism: Mordacia mordax (assembly GCA_036362905.1). Taxonomy (NCBI): domain Eukaryota; kingdom Metazoa; phylum Chordata; class Hyperoartia; order Petromyzontiformes; family Petromyzontidae; genus Mordacia; species Mordacia mordax. The sequence goes on from JAZEWT010000012.1 coordinate 7,363,169, forward strand.
GAAAGAGCAAATTCAGATGTACAGTAAAGAGCGGATTTACTCCTCGTGTGAACCTCACACTGCAAGGTGACTGAGAAGCAGTGGTAACACTGTGAGAATGGAGTGAAACACTTCTGGTCAATGCGGTTCCCCAGCAGTGGAAACATAGGGTTACAGTGATCAGGTCAGTTTATGCATATTTGTTTTTGGGTTAGGCCACATGAGTTACTAACTTTCCAACACCAATAACAGTTTTGGGGGAAAAAGCACCAAGGCATGGCCTGACCGAAAAATAAATATGTCACTGTATCGGCTACAACAACCTGCGTTTTTTCGTTCAAGTTACATCAAGTGTGATAGTCTAATTGGGTGAGAACTCAAGACACCAAGATGATTCTCATTTACACAAATGAGCTGAGTCACCACTATGACACAAGCAAAACTATTTTTAAAAATACCGCAATGAAGCACGAATAGAGGGTGAAAAACTGTAAATTGTGGTCACGCTCACTGCCGACCAGTAGCAAGAAGCTAATCTGACTGTTTGAAGGAACAAATTAGAGGTTGGCTCAGGATAGGGCTGATAATGTAAGCAGTTAGAAAATATGGCAGATACTCTCACAAAGAGGAGAGAAAGGGACATTCTCTAGTTAACAAACAGGAATTTCCACAATTTAGGTAACGTCATATGTAATATTTTAAAGTCATTAATCAGGGTGCCATTGTGAATGTGATTATAATTTTTTTAAATGTGTTTTGCCATGATATAAGTTAACGGTTTAACAGTCACTAAGCTGAGCACGGGTACAAATGCATTGTCAGTTCGTATGAGGACGTCTATAACACGTTGGTATTTTATGAGTATTTCAAGCTTTGTCCACGAGGAAAGGTGGGAAAATTATTTCTATCGGAATTAGTACATAGTGGTTGACATACATACGATGCACAAGTGAAAAGCCACATCAGTATTGGATGAATGATTACCCACGTTCCCATTCTAGTGTCTGTAATGTGCTTTTGAAATTGTGGAGTGACCCATAAAATGAGTGCATTGTGCAGTTTTCTTTATTCATCATCAATTCTCACATGTATGATTCAACCCACATATTTTGAGCTTGACAGTCACTGTTAATTAACAAACCAATTTGCACACTCAGTTACTATGTTCTTTGCTTTCGATTTCAGGATCATCTTGTATTGGCTCGCAAAATGGGTTCTAAGACTTGTTATGTGTAGGAGATGGGGCAGAGAATGCTCAGAAAACCAGAAGAAGTTGCAGGTTTGTCAGATGGGGCAGAGAATGCTCAGAAAACAAGAAGAAGTTGCAGGTTTGTCAGATGGGGCAGAGAATCCTCAGAAAACCAGAAGAAGTTGCAGGTTTGTCAGATGGGGCAGAGAATGCTCAGAAAACCAGAAGAAGTTGCAGGTTTGTCAGCTGATTGAGTCCACTTTAACACAGAGAGGAACCAACCAGACTCAGGAGCATGGATGAGAAGCATCGGTCTGAAAGTTAATGTCACCCAAATAAGTGGCATCATATGCTGCAGCCCTGAAGAAAAGAACTAACCATAGACAAACTCACAACGACATCCAATGGTGTTTCAAGGTCACAAGAATTTGTGATACTGTTCCTGGAATGTTGCAACGAAGTGACTGACGTGCTAGAGGAACTAATGCTCGTTAAATGTAGCCTGTAGCAGAAAGCAGTTATGAAACCTACTTGGAATGGTCGTTTTCGTATCGTATAGTTTTACTTATGATTGGCAAAAATGCTGACGATGTCACCACACTTTTCCATTGCATCCTCCAGCGACAAACCACCTTGTCAACACGCCGGTGTTTAAAGAGACGCAGTCACACGAGGACACAAACACACAGACAGACAAAGAGAAAGACAAGGAAATGTCGAGGCAAGGTGATGCAAGACCTGGATACACAGCACAAATAACGAGATGTGAAGAGACAGACACACGTGTGTGTATAGACATTCACAGAGACAGACATGGTGACTCGGATACAGAAATGCATATTTATACGGAGAGAAATACGTAAATACAAGTGCCAAAGAGACATTGACACAACATAGACGTGAAGACAGATATTAAGACGGACGGCAAGAGACATAAGCCCTTATTCCATCAGCGTGCCTAAAGCATTATAACCAAATAACTTTAATGTAAAAAACCTGTTTTCAATGTTTCAGTCCTCAAAACATTACAATAAATAAACCACCTGGTGGAGTTGGAGCATTACGACTATAGACAATATTTAATTTTCCACGTAAAAGCAGTTATTTTAGCCGATTTGTTTCCAATGAACTGTGACTAATACATTACGTAGCGATCTGCTACTGTCCATTATATGCTCACGGAGGCGGCACCAACGCTGCACTGCACACCGAGCAACACGCTAGTGAATGTGTGGTCAAACTCTGCTAGATGCTCTTATCAATAAGTTTTAAAATGCCATTTGAAAGTAATTTTAGACTTTATAGCACCGTCGTCTGCCTTTGCTGCTGTTGGGCTGTGCAGGAGTGCAGCTGGTACAAGTTCCTGCAGGAGAGTATTTTATAAATAGGATTTTGGAGATGGTAAAAGCTGTAACTCGATTAACAACAACAGTATTTGCAAGCTGAGACAATACCTTGGTTCCCTGCTATTCGTTTATTTTGCTGACCTATGTCTGTGACAACCAAAAATATTAAATCATATTTAAGCGTATAAACACAATTTGAACAATGATCCTTATAAAAATAGTCTTGAAAATTATACTCTCTGCCTTTCTTGTTATGACGTTCGTCAGAATGTTTGTTGTATCCCAGGAATCCTGCTGTAATAATAGCATGTATTTAAATCTATTAATACGTTATGAAGATGGGTCATTGCTCAAAATGTCATCTATTACATACTTTTAGGGCCAAATTAACAATGAGTTGAATTGATTTATGATTTCCTATGGTTTTAACTACGCTTCAACTAAACCATGGAGCGGCGCCAGTTACCCACCACCACAGCGGCTAACCCCTGCATCAGAATACCGCCGCCTTTGCGCACATCTACTTCCTAAAAGGAACCTTCAAGATAACAAGCCACAGTCGTGCAACTATGGCCTTTTCACCCAAATTCTAGACTCCATAAAAAAACCACTGCAATCTGCGTGCCTGCAATGGAGGAGGACCAGCAACTCTCTCTCTTGTGTTGCCATCCGGTGGTGAGCAGACCTCGACATTGGTATTTAGCTTCTGAATATTTTGCCATACGCAGCAATAGAATCGTGCTTGAATCAAATGGAATCCCACCATGTCAGAACAAGCATTGTAAGGAGCATGCTTTACATGTCACAATAATGCAGTCGATGGCATGTGTAGTGTTTCACATGTATATATGACTGTGACTGAGCCATGGAGCCAATATCAGTGTCACTCGAGAGGCGAGAGGGGTAAGGCGTTTGTGAAAGAAGTGGGGCCCTTAGGGTTATTTTAAAAGGCAGTGCACTGGATGCGGGAACAAAAGCCGAGGGCTGCACAGCAATCAGACTGGGATCACACTGGTTGGGGGAGAATGCTTCGTCACTTGAAGAGATAATAGCCAGTGGTCGATACTTACAACAGAGTGGAAGCCCACAGAGGAAATCCGCCTGAAATAATATCTGCCGGAGAAATGGAGCCACGAATGACATAACACTGTGTGCATCTGCTCGATGCATTGTTGCATCGTGAGCTCATGAGAGATTGTGATGGCTTGGTGTGCATTCTTTCACCTGTCGATAGGCAATTGGCCAGCAGTGAATAAAATATGATGACGAGTGCTGAAAGTCATCATCATCATACCCAAAATACCATACAACGTTTTACTACAAAAGATCTTATGTTAAGCACAATTGGCAAATAATCAGCTTGTACATTCAACATTGTCTTGGTACTGTCTCCACAATTAATATGTACATGTACTTAATGCCACGTTTTGAGAGTTGCCTCGCTCAACACAATATGTACATACGCCACAACTTGGCACGTTGTACACACAGATGGCACGTAGGGATATACTAGATCTCTTGTCCTAAAGCAATGCTCCAGAATCCATTATTTCCAAACTTCGTTGTCAACATTTTCTGTGCAGAGGACCATTTTTTTTGTGAATGGGACATTTTACTATTCAGAGAGCCTTAAGATGCCTCCAACATGAGAGGTGAAACATTGCGAAGGAGAGAGAGGAAACGCTAGCAACTATCGTGAAAGAGCAGCTCATATTAGCACTTCTGGCACATTAAGCTGTGAGAAGCTGCATCAATACATGGGGCGTTTTGCACTTTTTCAAAGAGTAATGCTTTTTTGTACAATGCACGTGCTGGCAGCCGTTGCACTGTTGTACTAAGGTTCTTTATCATTTCTCTGAAATCTGTAAGGCACAGAGTAGATGATGACATGTAAGACCAGTAACTCATTCATCACTTGTTGCAGGTGTTCACGGTTCGAACCCAGTGGCTGCCCTGGTTAATGGTGTGTGTGTGTGTGTGCTGTTACCTTAAACACTTGCGCCATCTGCTTCATTGCGGACAAGATATCTTGTGGCATGATTCGCAAGAATCGACCATTGTGTGCCAGCATAACAGTCGACGTCTGCAAAATCACTCACGAATCACTTCATTGAAATCTGCATAACAGTCGTTGCCCCCCTTCTGTGAAAACGTGGTGGACTGAAAGAGAGTCATGAACCTCGGTGCTCTTTTCCGAGGTAAACAAGAGTAATAAATAACAAAGTAACCTATCTGTTTCACAGTTCCAGGTTGAAAATTCACTGACACGCACTCTGATCCCCAGGGAAGCGGTAGCGGCTGGATCGAGGTGGAGAATGCGGAAAACAAGCGAGGGATCGTACCCGAGAACTATGTGCAGGCAAGTCCCGTCTCGCGCTGCCCCAGTCAGCTCAGTGCAATTCAAATGATAGCCCATGAGAGAATGTAGAAACCAATACCACCTAACCGATCAAAACTTTAGCAGTACCACTCGATCCATTCGGCTAAACATTATCTTTATCAGTAGCCACTTGATCCTGTTTAGGGTCACAAGGGCTGTAGCCTATCCTGTCAGACACAGGGTGTAAAGCAGGGCTATACCCAGGATTGATCGCCAGTCCGTCACAGGGCACCACTGGCAATTTAATCAGGCCATTAACCCTAGGCAGTATATCTTTGGACTGTGGGAGGAAACCGGTGAAAGCCCACAGAGACACGGAGAAAACACGCAAACGCCACACAGGAAAACATATGTGGCTAATATGAGTGAATACTACGATAACCCACTCATTTTTATTGGTCGTCACATAAATGAAATAAAGAATTTGGAATCGCTAAGTGATGCCAACTCCAGTGGTACCGACCAGTAATTTATCATTTATCATAGGTGAAGGGTTTGTGAAGCAACCTGGAATCGCTACATTATTACAAACAGCACAATGCTTCTGACAGTGAGATGAGTGGAGACAATGTTAAGCAAATACTCAAATCGTGACTCTCAAATCATGGTTCTTGATCAAATTGCCATCCGTAGGGTGAGGGTGAGGTAGGGGAGCTGAATCATTAATGCCTTGCTCAATATTGCTCCAGTGTATTTTCAAGGTTTTATTTTTTTAACAGACTTTTAAATCATCTTGTCTCTCCGGTAAACTGTGCTGATGTTTTCATTGACACTGTGTGCATGTGTTCCAGCTTACAGGATGCACCTGACACCGCGTTTGTCTGTGGAGTGGTAGCTCAGTGGTTAGTGCGCTGGACTACAAATTTGGCCAAGGCCAGTTCAATTCCTGCTCACGGCCAATACCAGTGATGATTTTCTGAAGCAGTCCTGGGCCTCTTCTAGGTCGACTCAACCTCAAATGAGTACCTAGTGTGATGTGTAAACATTACCACTATGGACACAAAGGCGGCCGGGCATGGTGCTGGTCATCCACCTACTCATGTCGACCTTCATAGGTGCTCGCTCACTGCACGCGATCCTATACGGGGATCTTTGTCCTTGCCACTGTGTTGAGTTCTGCAAGTGTGCAAGGTGGTGTGATGTGAATGCGTCGAGGAGTATTTAAACATAAAGTAAAAGGAATTGCGACAGAAACGTGTTATCAGACATGGTTCGATCAAGGAAATCAAAAGTGCCTATATGGCAGCTCTCTGACATGTCATACCATTCCAACATGCCGTGCGCAACACATTGTACGCACGTTGTCCTTCAAAAACTAGGCACAGTGTGTTGCCCCAAGGCACTCGCGTGGTTTAAATTAAGGTTATCCTAATGCCTGTTTCTCGCAAAGCACTACCATTATCATGCCTGGGTGGCTAGTGCTGTATTTGGCAAGACGTTTGCTAAACTCTGGCTTACATGTTATTAGGGAACATGTCAACATTGCTGGTCTGATTAATGAATAATTTACCGCGTGGTGGTAAATACACTGTTGGATTAAGGCATCCTCATGGCATGTTGGTTATGGAGTTTGTATGACCATATTTCACAATGCTAGTCAATGCCGGTTGGTGAAGAGGAGGGCCCAAGATCAGTTCAGACATTGCTTGTCACTGATGTTAGCCATGGCTGGGAATCAATCTCAGGTTTTACACTGCAGCGCACTAACCCACCGTGCTATCACTTTCCCTTATACTGAGACAGGTGAAATGCTTTGTCTCTTTTGTGCGTGAAACCATGGTGACTTTTGCTCTGAGACGTTATTAATGCTGTTACCTCACTGCCCATTAAATGTCACAGCACATGGTCTCATCCATCCTCATTGGCCCGTGGCTGGGTTGCTCATGGGACTCTCTTTGTGGCAGGATGTCTTTGAGGAGCTCCGCTGAGATCCTGGGATTAAACCTGAGCAGCCACCTGTGGTTGATTCCGTTTTCTTGTCAATGTTGAGTGTCTTGAGTTTTAACCATTTCCTGCGTGAAATAGCAAATTTATTTTAACGTGTGACTCGGCATTTCTTAGCGCTGGGCAATAATTGTCGTAAAGGTAGAGTAAAGGTATCACTTGTGTGCTTTGCGTAATCGTCTGTTCATGCAGTGTGAAACATTGTATAATGCTGTCGTCTGCGCTTGTGTGCAGATATGCAGTCATCTCATCTCATAATCTGAAACCGCTTAATCCTATATAGGGTCACGGTGAGCCGGAGCCTATCCCGGAAACATAGGGCGTAAGGCAGGAATACACCCGACGACGGGACGCCAGTCCATCGCCGGCAGATATGCAGTGAGGATCTGTAAATGTACTTTGAAGCTTTTTGCAGACTGAAGGGTATGGTGGTGATTTCGCCTTTAAAAAACAAGCAAGGGCATGGCCCATTTAGTCTGAGAATTAGCATCTGTGTTTGGGTGGCAGGAATAGGTTTGTACTGAGATCCGATACCAGTATTGTATTGAACTCTATCACGGCATAGTGCACGGTTTTGGTAAACCTATGTTGATTGAGATATATGATCAGGATTGGTTAACAGTAGAAAAGGTGGCAGCCTTATTGAAGGGTATCAGTTAACCATCTTTCGCTGCCAAATACCACTCCAATATGAACAATGGCACAGTAGTTTGTGTATGGTGCTATGAGCATGGTGAGATCATTTTGATTCAGTCATAGCTAACATCAGTGCTCAATTACAGCCAAACTAGTCCTGGGCACCCTCTTCACCAAGCCACACTGACTAGCTTGGTGAAGTATGGTCAAACAACCCTCATACAGGACAAGGCTTATGAAAGCCTTCATCTAGTGGTGCATTGACGAAGGGCTGGTATTATATATATATAAATGGACTCGGTGCAGATGGAAAATTATTTTTTTTAGTAAAATATACGAAATATAAAAAAATAAGGCTTCAGATTAATTATTTTGAAAATGACGATGGAAAATTTGAGTTCCACATTCTGCTTTGTTGCTAAATTGGTTTTTTAGGGAAATGACAATGTCGGCTTATCTTGTTTACAAGTTGCTTGCATAGGCTCATACACATTTATACAGTGTACGGTTTTCCGAACCCACACGACAGAAAGTGTGGTGCTCACCTCCTGTTTGTAGCACTTATGCAGTGGTAAATATGAGTTACTTCTATGGTAGAGGAAAGTCTCTCCATAGAGAGTTTGCAAATATGCTAACAAAAAAGCTTTGAGAATATATGCATTGTCCTCGTTTGCATATTTCGCCACAAGTGTGTGTGGCTTTTGCAAACCTGACACTTTGTGAAAGATGTCTGTTTTGGTATTTTAAGATCTTAACACCTGTATAATTGCCAGAAATGGTAAAATCTTTTCTATTCTTTACATTAGTGATGAATATCTAAACCGGTCCTGGACCTCCCCCAGGTCAACTCGGCCTCAAATGAATAGCAACTGCAGTGTGTAAACATTAATATTAGGAAGACAATGGTGGCAGGGCATGGTGCTGGATACCCATCCACTCACTTTCCATACCAATCTTAATAAGTGCTCACTAACGGCACTTACCCCAGCAATCTGTTACACATGGTATATGAGGAATTTTACCTATGTGTGTGATTGTGGGTGTCTGTGCCTCAATCCAAACAACGCGTGCATGGTACATCCGGACAGTGCAACCGCACAAAGCTACACGATAGTAGGTCTCATGCAACAGTTTCAGATGTCTTGCTGGAAAAAGTGAGGTAGGACTCATCCACACATGGTCCACCAATCCCATTTGCAGATTGTGGTCTGCAGCCTCATACTTTGCAGTTGATTAAAAAAAACAACTCAATACACTATTCAATAACAGTGCCTTTTTTTCATGGAGTCATTTATAACATTGTTGAGCACCTCCAGTTCTTTGGTTGTGAACACCAGATTTAAAATGAGAAAATTGTGTTAACAGGTGACATGGGCGTTGGCCCTTATTCAGTGCAATTTGAAAGAGGTCAGAGAGTTGGAGTCATCAATGCACTATTAAGATGGGCCATGACCCACAACATTGCCTGTTATATATATATACATATATTGCAGTGTTATTGATGAAATGTGTCAGATTTTGTTATTTTTGCTTGTGAACAAATAGCTAATGAAGCCACAGCAGCATTACCAGCACAAATGTTATCTGCAGAACACCCAAGACATTTGTCGTTTTCAGCTTTAATCCCCACCTATTAATTACCCTTCAGAAACTTGAGAGAGCCAGCCATATTCCCAAAAGGACATCAGGAAGCAATGTAGGTCAGGGTAGTCATGTCTTCAAGAAGCCGACATAGGAAGAAAGTATTAAACATTTGGAACAAGATCGTCTGCAGGGCAGGTACTCTGCTAGTGTGATTAACTTTGCAGGCGAGTGGTGCTGCTGCAGGAGGCGCAGCGTGAAGGTGAGGTCACGAGGGCGGCGCTGTGCTTCGAGTGCGTTGCAGGTGTTCAACGAAGAGAGCCTACCTCCTCCGCCGGACGATGTGCCGACCTGGTCAGAGCAGGCGACCTACGACCCCGGAACATGGCCCAATCAGCAACAAGGTTGACCTTTTCGCTGAAAATGAAACTGCCGTTCTGATCACCACCATCATCACCATCATCACCATCACCACCATTACCACCATCACCACGCACACGCAGCCTTTATCTAAATTCGTCATGTCTTGGGACATGTACCTCCTCCACAGCACAGAGGCATGATTTAGATGTATCAGTTGAAGAGTGTTTTACTATGCGCGTTCATGAAAACACAACACTTTCCTCAATAATACTAATACAACACTTGAATAAAAAACATATTTAATAGGTAATGTTTCAAACAATAACCCTCCTTTATAGTAAAACTCATATACAAAATGTTTTGAGCAGATATTCTGTAGGCAATTGTTTTCATTATAAATAACTTTTGTGATCACCAGTTACATTTATGTAATTAGTCACACCCCTCACAATTTTCATAAGCAGCACTCATGTGACGTATAAAACGTGTTATCAGCACATAATTCATTAATAGTTTGTATGAGCAGTAATTTTAATAGTTGCATTTAATTTTAACAGTTTTAACAGTTGTCTGAGGCTCGATATTATAAAAATATTTGTCAGATATTCCGTGGAATCTTCTCAGCATGATTTTTTAAGCGTCTAAAAAGTGAAACAGTGTAAACAAAATTAAACTGCACTAACATAAATGTATTTATTTTAATTACTCATTTAATTTGTACGCATTCACCAAAAAGGGCGGCGCGGTGGCGCAGTGGTTAGCGCTGACGCCTCACAGCAAGAAGGTCCCGGGTTCGAGTCTCTCGGCTCCGGTGCCTTTCTGTGTGGAGTTTGCATGCTCTCCCCGTGTCCGCGTGGGTTTTCGCCGGGTACTCCGGTTTCCTCCCACAGTCCAAAAGCATGCTCCTGGATAGGTTGATTGGCTCGCAGACTAAAATTGTCCCGCAATGCCCGGCGATGGACCGGCGTCCCATCGTCGGGTGTATTCCTGCCTTACGCCCTGTGTTTCCGGGATAGGCTCCGGCTTCACCGTGACCCTATATAGGATTAAGCGGTTTCAGATAATGAGATGAGATGAGATTCACCAAAAAAAGCACAACAACATTCCATTTTTGTATCAGCCCCCATGTGCGCTGCGTTTGACAGACCTTTGCTCTGAAGCTCACCATCTGACCGCAAAAACGTATTGTTGTTAATCGTCACACGCCTCTCGCTCGATTGCGCTCGCATTTGCAGCAGACTCGGACAGCTGGGAGGACAGCGACGGTGAGGGAGCGAAGGCCAACGCGCAGCGCGGGGCTCCACAGGGCAGCCCGAGACAAGGTCGCGCCAACGCGGCCTCCACCCTCCTGGGCCTCAACAGGTACGAGTTTCCTGCACGAGCCGGGCCTTCTCACCCAACAATCTTGTGCTTCGCCCGTGGCGCAGTAACGACCCGGCTGCTCCGAGGTCAGGGGTTCACAATCCTGACCCAGAATGACCCGGAACACTATGATAACCGGACTGCGTTGTTCCGGAAGGAACCAGTGTCAAGTGCTTTAGCGGCGGGCAGTCTATATACTGAATATATCTATATTTGCAAAAATTAAAAGTTTCTGTCATGCTGTCGATCTCCCAAATAGTACGTGGAAAGAAGCTATGCATGCGATGGTTTAAAAAGTCTGCGAATATACTTAACAAATATATATAAAATAGAGTCGTGCATTCACTGCTTGTTGCAGAGGTTCATTGTTCGAATCCAGTCGCCCACCCTGAGTAATAGTGTGTGTGTATTAACCCTAATCGTCCTATGCAGTGTCATCTTCATACTGGTTGTTAAAGATCCCATGATGTCATTCACAATAACAGGCCATTTGTGTACTAGTATCATGGTCCAAATTTGAAAAATTACCTGTTTGGAACACACACAGCAATCATTGCCAACTAATATGAATACTTATCAGGACCGAGCTGAATCTGGAGACCCAGTGAGGCTCGGTAAATAAGCATAATCTTAATAATAATAGTGTGAGGCAGCAGATTGCGGACAGCATTAGCACCTTTTAATTTATGTATTTAACTTCCTCGAATCCTTTGTACAGATGAATAGGTAATGAGTAGAGCAGCTGCATATGATCGCATGGAGCTCAGATTGCCAGGCAACACTGATATCCCTACCCTGTTCCCCATTGCTCATGTTAGGCTCGCGTTGCCACTGGGGAAGCTGAATTTGGACAACTACCTCCTGGGCAAGTGCACAGTGACCAGGACTGACAGAATCCCGATAGTTGTAAGCTGCACTTTCACTCACTCCTCGCACACTCACGTTTACTCGGACCAAACTTGAATCCATTTGTTGTGGACACTTATTTTGAAACGGAGTTGTTGGTTAATGACCCTGCGTCTTTATGACCAATTAATTGCAATCTATCCCTACCCACGCTGGCCAAAAATCACAACTGATTGGCCAGATAACGAGGGAAAAATGTGGCCGAGTCGCCAGCAACCGGTACCAGCGGTCTCAAGATCGGCCTCTTAAGGAGGGAGCTCATGAAGGACACTACTGAGCAGTTAAAACAACAATGGGAGACAGAGGCGCAACGATCAAAAGAATGAGTAGAGCCCTCAGTAGGGATAACAGAGTGTGATGCCCCAATGGGGGAGCACAGGTGGCGTTGTCTACCAGCTGTCTTATTCACTTAACCCATAACACCTGCGCCTGTCCCATGACCTACTGTTGGCCAGCCTTTGACACTTCACGTCACATCAGTGCACCTATCATAACATAAACACCATGGTGACATCACCTCCACTATATAATGAACAGCAGTTGTTGTCATCGTTGATGTGCGTGTGTGTGTGTGTGTGCATGCACGTATGTGTTTGTGTGCCTGCGAGCAGATGGGTGAGTCTGGTCCCGTGTGGGAGACCACCTCCGATAATCTCGTATGCATCATCTCTTCACCAAAGAAATCTACCAAACTGCACGGCATGAAGAGCTTCATCGAGTACCAAATAACCCCCAATGTAAGTGCTCGATCAGTGCGTGGCAGCGCCACAGTCTTCTCAAGACATATATGCCACTTTTTACTCTGGCACATCTGAGCTGAGCTAGTGCCGGATGCTCACGGTATGGGTAGTTCATCCTCATCATTATTAATATACACTTAATTCTATACAGGGTCGAGGGGGGCTGGAGTCCATCCCGGCAGACGTAGGGCGTAAGGTGGGGCTATACCCAGGATGTAACGCCATTACATCACGGGCTATTTTTTGTGGCAGTTTACTCAGCAGGCAAATGAACCTAAACAGCAGTGTGTCTTGTACTGTGGGAGGAAAACAGAGTACCCAGCAAAAATCCACGCGGACATGGGGAGAACACGCACATTTCACACAGGCACCCCAGCCGGCAATCGAACTGGAGACCTTGCTGTGAGGCGACAGCGCTACTCACTGCACCAATGGGTGGTTCTCCCTGGTTATTTGTCATGCTCATTTGGAACCAATGTATGGTAGACCAGTCTCACAAGGCATCAGAATCTGACTGGGTGGGTGGTGGACAAGCAGGGCGAGGGGGTGTAACCAAGTACACATCCATTGTGTGTTATGTTAGCAGCAGAGCTGTGCTTATTTAGTGGAAAAAACATTCTGGCGTCTTGTGAGGTCCGCCAGGTTGGCTTACTATGGCCCTGGCATGGCTCTTGTTTTACAGTGAAAAAATAGATAATAGTTCAGCTGTAATGATGCAGGTTTTCACGGCTCGAAGCATGACGATTGCTTCGAAAAGCTGCTCCCTCGGGACAGCCGCGTCGATGGCTCTCTCTCCGCGGCTGTCCCGAGAGAGCAGCTTTTCGAAGCAATCATCAATAGTTCAACTATGCTGAGATCAGAGACATGCTGAATATTAAACCTGAAGTTACAAGGTGCCGGGTTATTGTCCTCGTGTAGACACGCCAAGCTTGTGAGAGTCATTTATCTCTGGTGTTTGAAACCGTGACTTTAGGAGGTGATGCCTTTCAAGCTGTCCCTTAGAGCCACTCAGCCACTGGACAAACCTAGTACCAAAAATATGATCTCAGTATTTTAACCTGGCCGTTATTAAGTCACTGAGGGATTCCCAGCTCTCAGGTTGTGACCCAGGTCTTTAGTAGCTGCTGCCTTACTGCACTAACACTGACAAACCCTATGCCTAACTTTGCAGGATACATTAAAACCCGTGTCCCGACGCTACAAGCATTTTGATTGGCTGCTGGAGCGGCTAATAAGCAAATTCTCAGCGATGGTACTCATCCCATCGCTCCCCGACAAGCAGGTCGCAGGTGAGTGCTGTCAGCATGCCTCTTCCCCTCGGGATGTCATCATCATCATCATCGTTGTCGTCGTCACGATCATCTGTCATGATTATGAAACGAACGAGCGAAAACAATCAGACTATACTTCCTCAAATGATTTTGGTTAAAGAGAACGTTGTGGGAGCCTTCGATCAGGGATCGGTGACCACTCCGAAGTTTCGCCCACCGCCTTCAGCCTCATCGGGTGCACTCACCCCGTCACCCACCCCCATGCGATGAGCAGTGTCTGCGTTGATCCTCACCCCGCCGCTCCGACACGCAGGGCGCTTTGAGGACGACTTTGTGGCGTTAAGGATGGAGCGGCTGCAGGCGTGGATGTCGCGCATCTGCAGTCATCCCGTACTCTCTTCGAGCTCCGTCTTCAACCACTTCCTGCACACCGCCACCGAGAAGGTCGGTTGGTACTCGGGTCACAGTTGTACAACTGATTGCTCGCAGTCGAGACGGAATCAACTTTCACGAATTGGGCTGCTCAGTGATTTACATGTGCAGGTGTGAATCTGGCTTTGTGTAAGTTAATGTTATTACCGGTTTAATCGGCCGGTATCCAGGTTTGCCCAGGTTGGCTGGTTACCTCTTTATTGTGGCGGTATTGGAGCAAGATTTTACGGCCGAATGCCCTTACTTACGCCAACCTCCTTTACTTGGAGGGTATTCGGATCATTATTTGTCTTGAACCTTACACCAGACCTGTTCAGTAAGGGAGATCCTACCACAAATTCTAGACTCCAGGTGACATAACTCTGGGGTTCACTGGACCAACGTGCTTTGGATGAGTTAATGCCCTATATACATTGGTTAATATATACATCGGTTATTGATCTTAAAATGTCACTTCGTTGAGATTAATGAAATCAAAATTAATGAAATAAAAATGTCAATTCTATATGTACCAGCTCATTGAGACACTTGCTTGTAAATCTACAAAAAGCATGACGACGATGATGATGCTGATGATAATGTTGACGACGATGATGATGATGATGGTGGTGATAATGTTGACGACGATGATGATGGTGGTGATGAAGCGATGTCTCTCAACACATGTTTCTGATCAGGACTGGAAGGAAGGCAAGAGACGTGCGGAGAAGGATGATGCTGTCGGGGGAGCAATATTCTCTAAGCTTGAGATGTTCAACCCCATGGAATTCCACCAGGATGAAATGTGAGTGAGACCCAGTGAAAACACTGTGGGTGATCACTACTGGGAGACAGTATTCAGTCTGTGGGCTGGTGGAAGCTTCATACAGCAAGGTCTCCCGCTCGCTCTCATTTAAACGGGGGCAGACTGTCTGGCAACCTCACGGGAGAGTCATCTAGAACACGTGGCATTGGAATTCGGAAATCATCTTTACGAGCATCTGGAGTGGTGGTGCAACAGTTGGTGCACTGAAGAATGAATCTGGTGACCAGAATTGAATTCTGGACCACGGTTAATATCAATCGTGAGTGACATCAGAACTTGCCCAGGGTGATCCCCCTTTACTAGCCTGCACTGACCAGCATATTGAAGTATGGTTAAGCAACCCCAAATGACCAACAGAGCTTAGGTTGACAAAGAGTGGATGAAGTGCTGTTAGTTAAAAACAAAAAAATCCTCCTATGATTTAATCGTCCAGGCAATGAATCGATATATATAGATTTTTCCTTTCGAAAACTGAAAAATAAACCTCCCAAAATAAACCTCCTGGGTTTATTTTGTTTATCTTCTACTGGGGCAGTTGATAATCTACGGGTGTGAATTGTTGCCACACACAGCTCACCATTAAATGGATGAATAAATAACAAAATCATCACGAAAGTAAATATAACAAAGTATTTAATGAATCCGTTTGTGCAAATAAAACTCACAGAAGTTTTTGCGGTTGTGCTGTACAGCTCTCAGATATGTTTACCAATTATCCCACTTAGTGTTTGACACGGTGTCAATTGTTTCGCTGTACGTGTGCTGACAGCTTCTTCGGGAGTTGAAGCGAGCAGCTCTCATTCTCGTGGAACCCTATAAGGCGAGACGACCGCCGCGCCACGTGCTTGTGTTTTGCAGGGAGAAGAGGATAGATAACTTTGGAAAGTTTGTCCGTTCAGCGGACGATAGCGTCAAGCAGCTGCTCAACGTGGGAAACGCGCACTACCGCCGGTGCACCACAGGTGCTGTAGACGCCCCGAAGGGGCTGTTGTGCGCAGGGCACGGGCACGGTAGTTCCCGCAGGCTGCCGTACAGGCCTGTCTCAGTGTAATGCGACTAGTTGGCCCATGGCTGCATCTGTGGCACTGAAATTACACGTCTTGCAACACATTTAATTCTGTGCTGCTATCACCTTCAATCAACCGAGAAGTTCAACCTCTCCAGTCCCTATCGTTTTTTTTATGTAGGCCCTATTTTTTTCCTTCTTTATGCCCCACTCCATTATTTCCTCAGCCCGACTCCTTCCTAATTAGGCTCCACCTCTTTCTATGTTGGCTGCTTTCCTGTTTGGGCTTGGTGTTAACATTAAACAGACAAGCTCTCATTCTGTGGGTGTTCGAAGATACCTCTTGAAGTGGTGATATACTGCAGGAGCCTTTGCCCACTTGTGCAATGTGAGTCTCCCATGCAGGATTTGGGATCAGCAGACTCTGCTTGTGAGTTGAGAGTGCTTAGTGTACGTGATATTCTACTTACGCTATGTCATCTTGCAGACCTTCCCAAGGATTATCGAGGTCTGGGAAAAGCCTTGAAGGATATGTCACAGTCTTTCAGCATGAGCAATCATCACGGTAAGTCCTGTACTGGGGACTAACTACGTGTGCGTACAGACACTGTCAAAGACTTCAAAGATTTAAAAAATCACCCCTGCATTTGGTGTCTCATGCCAGTGCTGACGGAGGAGCTTCCAGTGGAGGGTGTTACAGAGAACCCCTAATAGGGGAAGTTTGGCCTACTCTACCAGGTGTGCCAGTACATCTTGGCAGAGGTGGGAGTACCGTAGCATTGCCCATGTCCTTTTTTTCCCAGGATCAACCTCCTTTTTGAGGTTGGTGTCTTGGGAAATGTGTATGTTTCCATAGAACAAGTTGTAATAATTAGAAAAGGTTTTGTACCATTTCTGGCAACTATGCAGGTGTTAAGATCTAAAAACATCAAAATAGACACATTTCACAATGTGTCTAGTTTGCAAAAGCCACACATTCTTGTGGCAAAACATACAAACAGGAAGCTTTGATAACATATGCATTGTCCTTCAAACTGACTGGCCTACACCAGACATGGCTTTCTTTTGAGCCTGATTGTCAGTGTCAGCCAGATGATGCCAAAAGACAGTCAGACTGGCACTCAGTGGCAGTCTGACTGCCTTAGCAACCCAATATCTCACGTGTGACATTGTCACTCACACTCGTTCCTGCAAGCTGCTAAACTCAAAGAATGTCCCGTGACATTTTTTAAATTTTAATTGAGCCTGGGGGATGATGGTCAGGGTCTGCCCTAGCGGACTGGGATTTGAAGTCATGACCTTCGAATCATGAGTTAATCACTTTAATGGCTGTGCTGCCCAACGTTGAGAGATAACAATGTGGTTTGTGTGGTACATACAGAGCAGTTCATCTGCATATATATCAACCGGGCAATGTTTGGCAATACACATCATGCACAACATGAATACTGTCTACATGCCACCGCAATGTAATGATTTGGTTTACAAAAGTCGCCCGTTCTGTTTAAGCAGCTGGGTGAATAAAATGTAATGGGGTGGTATGACATTTGCTAGCCTTAATTATAACACACTTGAGTTGTGTAAACCTTTTGGCTGCACTGATTTCTGCTGGCATTGCCCTTTTGCTCCGTAAGACAACTTTCCAAGTGGGTGCCTCAAACAATTTGCAGAATAATGAGCGGTTTGTTTGCAATTTCTGCACACTGGTTGATGATTCACGGTGTTTGGAAAACCTGCATCGTACAAACCCAGTGGGACTTTATGAATGGTGAAAACTTGTGCATAGCACACTGGCTACACCTCAGGGAATGTGCAGGAGAATGTGTTGGCATTTGATGGGGGCAGTGCATGCATGCATGTGATCCAGTACTGGAGGCTGTGAGGGTTGGTGGATCGCACAAGTATTGTGAAACTCCCTTCCCGTTGGCTTTGAGGAAGTCTTATACCCTGGGAAAGTGCTCCGGTTTCCTTCCTCTTGTCTGACTCATATTAGCACCAATAATTTGATGAAACCATTTTAACATAAAAACCCAATGTAGCAGGACCCTTCTGAATTAGGATCCTTGAACTGAGTATGGATGTGTTGGATAAATAAGTAATAATTATTGTAAAAAAGGTACTCGGATCCATTATAACGTACGTCCGCTATGATTTGTACACCTTTATCTGGACTCAAACTCTTCTCAAGCCGAGGGGTCGCTCACCAACGCGATGTCTTACGCCGGGAAGACCTACACTGACATCGGAGATCTGGTCGCCAATCAGGTGAGCCTGAGGCCTCGGGTTAGCGCTGCAGCGATGAGTGGCTACTCATTAGCGTTAATGTTAACGTATTTGTTAGAATGCCACTATCTCTCTCTCTCTGCGTGAAACAAAAAAGTATTTTGTTCACAAACTCGTTGGTCCCACGCACTTTTTGGAGTGCATTGTTTCAGCAGTTTTGATTCACTGCGAGCAAGATTAGTTTTAACAGACAGGAACTTGCACCAGTCAAGAACGTTGCTTACTTTGAAACAATGCTGCTGAGTCTATGCACTCACAGAAGGCTGTCGGGCCGATTATTTAGTGTAAAAATGTTTTTATTTTTCAAGTGGAGAGATGGATATGTGAAAGATTCGTACGTCTACCAATTTACTTTATTATTTATAATCTCCGCTATGCTATTGATAATTACATAATAATGTACCTCCATGTCTGTACTAGTGTTATGATATTAGTGTTAAAGATGATGTTAACATAACAGACAGCATATTGTGTGTCATTGATTCACAATTATTGCTGTGATTATCATCAGGATAAAATGACAATGCTGGTAAATGAGTTGTGGTTATTGTTATATTGGTGGTGTAAATGCACTGATAATGCTGTTTTGGATAGTGGGGGTTGTTATGGTTTGTATTTAGGTTATGATTCCATTGTCAAGAGTTGTATAAAATATAGCGTTACAATACTGTGAGAGATAGTGATAGCTTGGTGATCCTTTAAACCAGCAGTGGATAAATATTGGCTGTTGATGAGCTTTACATGGATCTTGTTTGAGCAGTTATCCTAATTTGGTGTCCACACGGTTTCAGGCAATGATACTCATGATTGATAATGTTCTGAAATAATAGCAAGTACATTTGTGGTGTTTAAGCTATGCGTACTGTGTTTCTCCAGTCCAAGACGGATCTTCGAATCTTCCTCGACTTGAGCTGTGAATATAAGAGTCTGCTGTCTGGCTTTCCTGAAATTCTCTCCATTCAAAAGGTGCTTTTATTTCCTACAGGAATTATTTTAGCCAGTCGGTGGTGGCTATGCATGCCTATAATGTAGCATGACAGAAGCAAGTGTGTGTGGAACACACCAATTTAGCGAAATTACCTTTCCGTAGGCATCATAATGCTATGCCCTTGCTGGCCAGGAGACGGCGGTGTAGCAATGTGTAAACTAAGTGCATCTGTTCAATCTTGATCGGGTAGAGTGCTGTCTCCTTACATGCTTGGGTTTCTGCAAGTTCTCCAGTTTTTTCTCAGTAATTGGCTGACAACATATTTTCTAGAGACGTTATTTTCACCGTCAAGTTGTGGCCCACCAACGGGCCGCGATTGCCACCTAGTGGCTCGTGGAAACCATACCCAAGTGTACTTTAATGTGCAAAAGGTTGAGAGCATATTCTGTTGAGAACTGCGGAACTTGGCGAAGGAGAATTCGGCATCGAATGACCGTTTACTGCATTCCCGCTCGATCCCTCCGGCAGGCGGGACTCGACAAGATAAAGGAGTGCGACCGACTGATCCAGACGAACAAGATGGCCCCTGGAGAGAAAGAGGGAGTTATCCAGAGAGTGCACGTCATGTCGTTCGGACTGCAAGGTGAGGATGTGTGTGGTTTCTTCACCACCCCATCACCGCCACCGACCAAAAAGAGATTTCCGTGCAATATTACAAAAAAAGTTTTGCTACCTGGCCTAATGCCATGGATCGCAACTTCATCGTGGTGGAGGATTTTGCACATTTCAGTGAACCCCAGAGCTATATCAACTCAAGTCCACTTCTCCTGGTAGTTTCACTTGGTTAACAGGTTTTCAATCTAGCACTCTGGCTAGTGTGTTCAGTTGTTTTGGTTAATTGTGCATATGTGCCATTGCTCACGCAGTATTTGTTCAGTTAAACGGTAGGCATTTAATATTTCAAGTGATAATGTGTCTATATAAGTAGGTTTTACCATTACCCCAAAACATAGGCTCCCACAGGCAGGCTACCAAACTTGCAGTTTCCTGTCTTATCTGCAATGCCAAGAACACTGACATTGTAGATTCAGTATTGTAACACGGGGTGATGATAATTCTCTTAAAGTTGACTAAATAAAATAAAGTTACGTTATACCACAGAGTTGTGTTGTTAATAGGGAATTGGTGAATAGAAAATAGGCCCTAGCAATGATTGGGTTGCACTAAACTTAGCAGTAACAAACCAGTGATAATGGTTAAGCCTTCTTGGCCAAGTCAATGGCATCATTACGTGACGTCATTATTACCTCTAATAAAAAATGTCCGAGGGTGGAACACCTGTTAGAAAGCTTTACAGAATCTATGCATGTCCGCAATTGTTCCTGCTTGTTTCAACTCGGATACCTCCCTCTCTCTGCTATTGCAGCCGAGGTTAATAACTTCCACGAGAGCCGCATCCACGACTACAAGGAGGGTGTGCGTCAGCTGCTCTACAATCAGATCCAGATGCACCAGCAGGTGAGTGTCCCTCTGCCACAGCAGCGTCACAGCCTGCGCTGTTAACAATCTTGGACACAAACGCTGCAGTCAGACAGCAGGGCTGTAGTGCTGCGATGTCCCCTGATAGAGTAATCACCCAAAGATGCATTTCTGAAAGGAGTAACGAATATCGAAAGGACTTAAATGAAAGTAATTGTTCATTAATAGGTCGGTTACCGGGCCGACAGATTTGTTTAAGCTTGCGGGTGATGTCACGTATTTATAAATGTATTTGTGTTGACCTACACATGTGCAGGCAGCACGCCGCTTCCGTGTGATTAAGTACAGCTGTAGCACTCGCAGATATCTTGTTTAATAATGATAATTACATTTCTAGAGCGCTTTTCACCCGAGGGTCTTAGTTGCACGATTGCTAGCTGCGTTATGTTTCGAGACACGGTTGCTGTGTCAGCTGTGCTGATGACCTTGTTGTTGCTTATTTTTGTTGCAGATCGCTGAGATGATGAGAGAAGCTTACGCGCGGTTCGAATTTGAATCACAGTGAACATGAAGGCAACTTGAATTCGCCCTTCTTCATTATGGACCGTGATCCTGATATGTTACTGTAAACAACCCAACATTGATAAGAATCGATAAGAATTGCATTAAGTTGTAAGGAATCAGAAAGATAATTAGGCTAAACGACTTAAGCTGACGGGTCACTTCACTACGTGGTGTGTGGTAGCACAACTCTGACATTATTGGCAAGACGAATATGGAAAAGTTTGATCTGCTGTGAAGAGTAAACACCATAGCAGGTCAACTAAGGGGTAGTTTTCTGATCAGATCATGCCACTCCTTTGCTGTATTTCTGCGTCATCCATGCAAGAGACCCCTTTAACTGGCACTAATCGGCAGTGACACTGCACATGACTTCCATCCAATTGTGATACAAAAAAAAACACTCACTTTTTGGCTTATACCATCTTAATATATAGAGGATGCAGTGTCTGGAAAATGTTGGCGCCGGCTTACTCGTGTTTCCGAATAGTCGGTCTCTTCGGGAGTGAATGGGTATTGCATTGCTCACTGTAAGTGGTAAGTTATTGGAATCACATCAGCAGTGCCGATGGCTTGTTTAACGCCTGCTCGTTGAGGTGCGTAACCACACAGGAGGCAAACACCCTGGTGGTTTACACTCCACCGTCTCTCGCCTAGCTCCGAGTGTCCACGGCGCATTAGCCGCTGCGTGCCGGAAGAAGCTGACGGGTGAGGAATCGAGCGGTGCTGTATCGATGCCGAGGATGGAGCGTCCGTGGGATTTATCATGTTCTCCATTTTATAAGATGCAATGTTTTGCCCCGAATATTTTTTTCTGTTTAAATACAAAACTGGGAGTGTTTTGTTATACACTGGAGGATGTTTTTTGTCTTCTGGAACACTTTCTGCACAACCCAATGTAAAGCAGCGGATTCATACTTAGTTTCAATTAAGATGGTTCTCTATAGCTATACATTCCTACCCAGAGGACAAAGACCTCCACCAGCCATTCAGAAGCCGTTTCCAAATGTCTACATTTATAAAGCAGCATGTGCATTGTCATCTATTGGAAGATGGCTCTCACATCGTGCCTTTGGATCAAACCATTTAAAATTTAGGTTTCCAGAAAAAAAAAGAATTATATATATATTTTTGTTAACGTCACTGCAATGAGTTTTTTTAAAAATCTGAAATGTAAAAATAATAACCATAAAATGTGCCTTTGCATTTGAACGCCACAGGAAGTACAATTCCTAGGCTAATGCATATCTCTTCGAGCTATGTTTTAAAATGCTGTGCCCAAGAGATCTCAATCCGATAAAACCTTTAGTGGTGTTCAACTCATGCAAATTCATTGTCAGCAGCTCAGATCCGAGGTTGGTGGTTCCTTATGCTTGAGATCCCTATGCAGTGATGGAGAGGATCGTTTACCGGTTGATGGGTGGAGGTTTGTGGGTTTGAGCCATGCGGTACCCTGGTTAATACTATGGGTGTATTCAGCATAGTTGCTAAAGATTCCATGACGTTTGAAATAAAGTACACTCATGTATGCCGAGATGGTGCAAATTTGATCGAATACCAGCGTATTAGTCAATTTAGAAACGCAGAGCGACTACTCTGCTTACTAGGAACCTACTGCAAACGTATTGATTTTCACAGTCCAATGTATAACAATTGCACTTAATAGCTGCTATTTTGGGATAGCCATGCTGAAAGAGGAGGAACGCTCAACACAGCTATCCTGAAAGAGCAGTAGTTAAGAGCAATGCTACAAATATATTGCAAACTGTGTAATGTAGTTCTTTTGGTAATGACCAGTGCTGTAAGAATGGCGTCAATACCAAATTCACGCGTGAGGTCATTAGACGTGTGCGCACCACTCATTGCTCAGACTGGTGCCAATAGTGGGCAGCGGAGGTGGTCCATAGCTTTACTCTCGTAGTACTTTTTACGGGCAGGTGTATATTCCCCTCCCACTCACAGCACATGGAATGTACATGATCTAACATCCCAAATAAAAGCATCTTGAATAGAACCTTGAGACCAGTGGTTGAAATGTCAATGTGGAAAGGCCGGTCTGAAACTTATTAACCCTGCAAATAATGCTCACTGCCGTTTCATGTTCGCGGAAACATCACGGTGTAGGAATAGTAGGTCTAACGAGTGCCGCGACACCTGTTTGGTTTAGAGCTCTGCCGGTGTGGTGTATAATACCGGCGTAATACTGGCACATTCCGACCACTGCCCTGAAACTCAATGACACGTTCTAAAGTTGATAGATTTAAAAAACGATTTGGAACTTATTTTTCAAAACCATTTCCTTCATTGGATTATTTTGAAATATATTGCCTAACATTGATCAGTCAGTCCCATCAATCCCATACATATCTTTGCAAGCATAATAGCAGTTACTGTGTATTTCAGTATGGACCATATGTTTTTTTATGCATCTGATCATCACTTTTACATAGCGTCAGCTGACAAGTCATGCACATAATAGTTCAATGTATGTTCTTATATATTTACATTTAGCTTCTTTGCTGTTTATTTTGTTGCTGAGGTGTCGTAAAATTGTGTTTTAAGTAGGGCCAGGAATGCTGTTGTGTTGAAGTTCTGTTCGTCGGGAACATAAAGTCGGGTGGCTCCGCGGGCACTGCCAGATTACAGACACGACAGTTCGATTCCTGCTGACAGTTCGATTGCTGCTGACAGTTCGATTCCTGCTGCGGATACGTGATCATTTCCGTACAGGCTGTCAGAATTACGCGTTCACCACCTGTTCTCAAGTGGGTGATGAAGAAGCCTGTGGAGCCATCAGTTGCACGACTATGCACCCTGAATAATTTGCTGTTCCATCTGAACGATCTCACCATCCAATCCAGGCATCACAAAATCAATGGATATCTGCATTATAATGGTGGTGGCTCTGCGCGCGCGCGCATCCTGTAATCTAGCACCGCGGATACGAGGGTTCGTGAATCGCAGAAACGTTGAGAAACTGCTTCCCTCTGGATGTCAACGTGCCATCCCGACACACCAGTGTTTCCCCCTTGTATGTGTGGGTTTTCTCCAGACACTGGGTTTCTCCCGCATGTAAACACACGATAATTGTTTAACACTATAATATATATAGAGGAATGTGGAGCTTAGACAATTTTAGTGCCGGCTCGCCACGTAGCTGCCTTCTTGTTTGCCAGAGGGTTTGTTGTGTCTCCGAGTCGTGCTCTGTCTTTGAGAGTGAGTGAATGCTGCGCGCGTTGTATGTTGCAATTATTAAAATTATGGTCATAGAGCCTTTTGCAATGGGAGGTCATGAATTCCAGTGTCTTGGGTGGATTTACACATTAAGAGGGGCTTATGTTTTACGTGTGGTGCCATGCGCAGTTCAGCTGTTGATGATACTTAAGAAATAATTTGGTCTCAGATCCAAAGAGCTCATATTTGCGTTGCTTTGCTTAGTGTAGAATGAAAAATTAAGTGAAATATTTATCGAGCTAGAAACGTGTATTTGTATTTATCAGGCCATGGGTATATGCTTTTAGTAAATTACCACCAGTGTTTTCATTATTGCAAATCAGAAATATAGTTACGTTTTTGTGCAATGAAGTCCTTGGAAAGTGCATTGTTTGTACCTTGAAATAGAGAGGTGTTGGCAATTTGTGATTTTTAGAATGTGACAGCGTGAAAATCTTAATCAAAAGTACCAATCGTTATCTTAAGGCGGGAGTGGGGTTTTTTTCTCAATGTACAGCATTGTTTGACTGGAAATTGTTTTTTGCGAGTGCCTCTTCACTGGGTCCGTGTTCCATGCGAATCTTGCCACGTTTGTGTATGGCTGCACGCAGCCATACGCCGAGGGATCCTTATGCTGTCATTGCTTCCAGAGACAAAGTCTGTTTATGCGGATGCCTTAGCACACAATAAACAAGTTAGGACATCTTTCGTGTACACTTTGATTTTTAACTCCTTTAAATGTTCGTTTGTCCTTGGAAAGTGTTTCGTTTGCGATACTGCTGTAATGGTGTAGGTTTTCACAGCTCGATGCATGATTGCTTCCAAAAGCTGCTTTTTCGGGATAGCCGCGTCGCTCGAGAGGGGGAGCGATCGACGCGGCTATCCCGAAAAAGCAGCTTTTGGAAGCAGTCATCAGTATTGTGTTCTCTCCAAAAATGGTGCATATTTAAGTGCATCGTTGAACTGTTCTAACGCAGCCCCACACTTCAATAGACCATCTCGTTCCCATCACACAATCCTACTCTGCGTGCATTCTACCATCCACCCCTTCCCTATGCCACAAGCCCCCAGGTCCTCCCCATGCCCTCGGGGTGTGATCCCATCTTCGCCTCCTCTTCTCCCCGAGCCCACACCATTGACAGCCGGCCGTGCGGGAAATAAATTAATAATGTGTCGCATAAATGTCAGGCTAACACATATAATCTCATACCCAGTATCTCCAGGCTCGTTAGTGAACTGAGCTCACGACTCTGCATCAACTAAGGCCTGTATTATAATTCCGTTGCTACTGAACTCATTGTTCGAGAAGTATTTATTGCTCGATATATCTGAATTGTTGAAAGGGAAATTGCAATCGAATCGTTTTAAATAATTTTATCATTCTCTTAACTAAATTGTCGCGTTAAGGCATGGATTATTATCGTTACCTTGGTTTCATTTCTATTTCCTTTAATTCTAGTGATAATTAGTTGTCCTTAATAAATATGTTTTCACACTATTGTAAGAGCTGGGTAACAACTTCAATTGCGCCTCTGCGCTCGCCTGCGTCAGGATCTGCACCTCGCTCGATTCGTAGCAAAACTGCACGCTCACCCTCACCTCATCATCACTCGACTAACCACCGCACCTGCCGCTATATCGTCATTGTCATCATCATCGCCCACTCACCATGGGTGCTGTTGCAGTTGCGCTATTAACTGCAAGTCCTGGGCGCGTTTTTTGCAGGTTATTCTGAGTGTGTTTTGAATCAGTTTTTTTTTAATAGTTTTGTTTTATTCTCTTAATGCGTATTAGTCTAAATCAGTAATTGAACGTCGTGTATTGCCGTTGAATACTCCCGTCTCGTATAACGGATTGCAACGGTTTCTTAATTGCGTTAAGCCGCCAGTATTTTAGAAGCTCGTTATCCGTGACCTACTTGAAGTATCCTCCTCAACACAACTTCCCACTCCGATCTTCCAACACGGGCTTGCTGCATGTGCCCAAATCACACCTCCCACTCGATGGGTGACAGAGCCTTTTCGCGCGCTGCTCCCAGACTCTGGAACGCCTTTCCATTTGAGATTCGATCAGCTGAGTCCCTGGGCATCTTCAAATCCCATCTCAAGACTCACTTGTTCCGTTAAGGCTTTCAAGTCCTCCGGCTAGGACTGTTGATGCTCCGAGTGGGGGTTTTATTTATTTTCACCGAATCATCACCGGTTACGGCATTTTACCGCTTTCAGTTCTCATCAGCTGTCTTTTTCCCCTTCCCCAGCCTTATTGCGTTACAAAGCTGCTCTTTCGGGATAGCCGCGTCGATGACTCCAACGTGGAAGGCGAAACGTCAGGAAGGAAACTCCGGTATGGAGGCACGAGGAAATATAGGGGGCAGGGAGTCGGTTAAGCGGTCGGCCGGCGCCAACTCGCCAGACACCGCTTTCCTGTAGAACATGATATCGGCCAATTTATCCAATGATCCTCCCCCACAGTGATTAAAATCACTGAGATGAACACGGCTCGGACA
Source organism: Mordacia mordax (assembly GCA_036362905.1). Classification (NCBI taxonomy): domain Eukaryota; kingdom Metazoa; phylum Chordata; class Hyperoartia; order Petromyzontiformes; family Petromyzontidae; genus Mordacia; species Mordacia mordax. The sequence continues at coordinate 7,390,079 of JAZEWT010000012.1, forward strand.
GACACAAGCTCACATTTAAAACACACTCTGTAAATTAAACATATCCAGTTAATGTAAGTTCCTCTTGCTCAAATGGGCATTGAGGTAATGGTGCTCATCTCACGTTTACAGCTCTGAGACTTTCATTTCACCCGTTCTCAGTACTCGCATTACACTCTCGAGGGTCGCAGTGAAGCCAGAGCCTGTCCCCGTAGGCACAGGGCACACGAAAGGTCAATACCCAGGATGCGACCCTAATCCATCGTAGGACACCAAGGGCAATTCAGAGCCCTGAGCCAGCCAGAGTGGAAATTCCCTCTTCTTCTGGGGGTGGGGAGTCTATCCATAAAACAACCAAGGCTAACTTCCCAGCAAAGTTGTACTCAGTTTGTTCACCCTGAAGGGATTATGCATCATCCTCCAACTTATGCTTAAACTTGAAACTTTTCTATTGCAAGAAGCTTACTCTACTATTGAGTCACCTGGCGAGATTAAGTAATAGATCAGATTAACATTTGTCGACTTTCCATAGTCTGTGCCTGTACAACAATCACATTTTACATTCTCTGATTTATAGCCATTATTTTACTTTTAAGTGATCTACTCTGATGCTGTTGTTGTAGACAGGCCGTTCTCTCCACAGCTCAGATTTGTAAAATAAAAACCAAATTTTTTTTATTGTTGATATTCCGTTCATTTTTTGTTAACATGCCGTTCTCCAAAGCTCTGTGCAAGGCTTTGTGACCCTCGGGTGCAAAGCGCTCTAGAAGTGCTATTATTATTATTATTATAAAATAGACATCATACACGTACATAGTTTTATTCATACTCATCTCATCTCATTGTCTGAAACCGCTTTAGTCCTATACAGGGTCACGGTGAAGCCGGAGCCTATCCCGGCAGACACAGGGCGCAAGGCAAGGATATACCGACGATGGGACGCCAGTCCATCGCCAGGCACTGCGGGGCAATTTAGCCTGCGAGCCAATCAACCTATGTAGCAGCATGCTTTTTGGACTGTGGGAGAAAACCGGAGTGCCCGGCGAAAACCCACGCAGACACGGGGAGAGCATGCAAACTCCACACAGAAAGGCACCCGAGCTGAGAGATTCGAACCCGGGACCTTCTTGCTGTGAGGCGACAGCGCTAACCACTGGGCCACCGCGCCGCCCCTACTGAATACAAATTATGCAAATTATACCATTACGAGTATTACAATCGATATCAAATCACATTAATTTCATGCACTTTGAGAAAGCACAGCAAATAACTAGTCTCTTTCTCATATCTGTCCCTCCGAGTATGTTTTAAAAATATAATTTGGTTCGTGCATACCTCATTAGCCCCAGAGCCTTCTGGGAAGTGCAACATTTCAGCGGCGTTGGTTCAGCACAAGCAAAACCCCAGACGGAATTCAACATTCAATGTCTCAGCAGCAGGGTCAGACTCTGCTTGAACCAATTGCTGGGGAATGCGCAGATGTGTACGGGCCAGCTTTGTTAGATATGGATCTCAGTATGAGGCTGAACTGAATAATTCATGCCCACTGATTGTTTTGATACGGCACTTGGGATCTTGGTGAAGCAGACTAAAGTGTATTCGCAGGAGGTGATGGGAGTTGGTTAATAATTGAAGTAATAGTTTCGTTCAGTTCAGTATCAGTACCCGCTCAAGTTTGTACAAGGTCGTGGGGGGCCGGAGTCTATTCTGGCAGACAGGGCGCAAGGCGGGGTTAAACATTTGGGGTCAATTTATTCAGGTGAACAATTAATCTAGGCAGCAGCGTATCTTTAGACGGTGAGATGAAACCGGAGTACCCACGTGGACACAGAGAGAACAGGCAAACTCCACACAGAGAAGCACCCGAGTCGGGAACCGAACCCGGGACCTTATTGAGTCAATCACAAGCACTTGGTCACGTAACGCCAGAGGATGCCTCCAACGTGGGAGGCGAAACGTCGCAAAGGAGAGAGGAGGGGCGCTCGACACGGCTATCCCGAAAGATCAGTTTTTGGAAGTAATCATTATACATCGAGCCGTGAAAACATACATCGGTTTGCTAAAAAATACTTGGAAATGTGTTAAGCATGTTATTTCCCTCTTGCCAGGCCTGCGCAGAACTATGTTTGCTGTAAGAGAAATGATATATTGCTGCTGCTGATGTATTGGCAGGGGTGCAAAAGCATAAATAACAAATAATTCAATGCATTTGTAAATAACACTGTGGCCTTAAAAGGGAATAATATAATAATAACAATTGCATTTATAGAGTGCTTTTCACCCAAGGGTCACAATGCGCTGCACAGAGCTGGAGATAAGTGTGTTTCAATCGACCAAATGAGAACTCAGAGAAGCAGGATGAGTCCTATTTGCGAGTGACCTAGGTCATTTGTCCAGCATTACGGCACAATTATTGCTCCGATCGTCCAAATTGAGTCTTTTGTGGGGAATTTAGAAATGTTACACGTGTGGAAGCAGATAATAAGTTTCTGCCAATGATCGTGTCATTGATTAAAAGAAAATAACATACAATTCATAACGCGCGTAGTGGTTCCGCGGCTGATTGTCAATGAGCTGCCGATTTTGAGGACCCAGAGCCGAGCTCATTGTTAAGTCCTATTGTAAATGTCTGGCGCGATCTCGATTACACGAGGCGCCTGGCGAACACAGCATTTACACAGGAGCATCCGTTAACACAGTCGTTGTACAAACTGTTGTGAGTCGAATACGCCGCGTTATAATTATGGCTACAGCAATAGCACTCAACTGCCTGTGTTTGACAAGGATGTTGTGACCTGCGTTTTGCGTACTGCACTATGAACCCAGTAACATGAGTTCGAGTTCTAGCTAACGTTATTGGACGCTGATATCTAGGAGTAGAAGTAACTTAAAAATATATTTCGCTATGATTGTACCATAACTCCCTCTGCCCACCAATTTACACAATGTTTCAGTCACTTTACTGCCACCGTTTTGGCCTTCTTTCGTCTCTGGTGATATCTGAATCAATGCAGGGCTCCCCGCGGACCAACCTTAATAATAATAAAAATTGCACTTCTAAAGCGCTTTTCACCCGACGGTCACAAAGCGCTGCACAAAGCTGCGGAGATTACGACATATCAGCAACAACGACAAGAACAGCAAATCGGTAACAATAATGTTTTTTTTTGGTTTGGAGGGGGGAGGGGGGGGCTTTATACAAACATGAGCTGTTGAGAGAACGGCATGTTAACAACAACATTAGGAAACAGTTCAACTGAAAATCAAATCTTGAATTGGCCTAGAACCCTGACTATGTCGCAGACAGATTTTGTGGTCTCTTCAAATGGATTCCATTCAAAGTGAACCAGGATTAGCCTCATTAGCCTCATTTTGCACGAGTCACCTGGGGCACCCACGTGACAAGAGGTCGGACAAATAAAGTTCAGCAGAGTCAAATGGACGCTGGACTCGTCACCTGCTCAGGTGTCAAGTATTGGAGAAACCGTGCACAGAGAATGAACTGAGCGTTGGTTACGGGCAGTGGGCCCGCTACACAAATTGTCCTCACAGGTCTGGCCCTTGTCGGTATTGAAGGTCACGAAAAGAATCGATGACCCTTGCACCAATCAGACAACCCCCACGCTCGACACGGCGTGACGATATTCTATCCAGCAGTGGATTAACAACTGACCATGCATTCACACTGAATTTCCAGTTTACATTGTCTGAAAATCGATCTATAACTGGCGATGATTTGTGACATCGGCCCTTCTTCATAGCAGGTAATGGTGCCCTCTTACATACATGTCATTACAAGGCCACAGTGTGTTGTTATTGACGAATGTATCCAGATGTTTTTGTTATTGATTGTACTCGTGCACCACTGGCAATGTAGCGGTATTATCACAAAATAGTCCGGTGAGAATAGGCAATTGTCGTAGAAATTAGTAGTTCACCTTGTATTCATGTGGGTTTTCGAGCTGCTCTTTAGGGAGAGTTGACTGACATGCTTCCCATGTTGCATGCAAGAAAAGCCTTATGATTATTATTAATTGTTATTTAGTAGACACTGTTATCCAGGGAAACTCACATCATTACAAAGGCACGAGAAAACCACAGAGAGGCGGGGAGAAGGCTGCCGTGCAGTCAGCCGGCGCCAACCCCTGCCTTCTATATATTACGGTGTTATCGGCCAAATGATTAATGAGCATTTTTTAACTTGTGGGAGGAAAACGGAGAACCCGGAACAAACCCACGCAGAATAGGGGGAGAGAACACAAACTCCACACAGCAAGGTACCGCAGGCGGGAATCGAACCACCTCGGGTGGTGCATTATTTCTGCGAGGCACGCATGACACCACTGCGCCACCCTGCCAACACTGCAGGTGAACGTGGCACAGCAGATAGGAAGGACGCTTCACGCGGCCCTTCCCAACGAGAAGCTCAGTTCTCCCTGCGATTCCCAGATCTCCCTGCGATGCCCAGATCTCCCTGCGATTCCCAGAGCTCCCTGCGATTCCCAGATCTCCCAGTGCTAAGGGGCTCAGTGGAAACACCATCGTAAACGCACATTGGAGAGCACTTAGCACGGAGACGGAGCCGTGAGATCGGCTCGCATGCACGCCGTGAGATGGTGACGGCTTGGGGAGGTCTCCGTGTACCAGTGGATAGATCACAGTTGGCGGTGGTCGTGATGATGATCATGGTAGAAAGGGGTGAAAATTACTTAAATGTCTTACCAGTATGCTCATATCACAACCACTCTTCCCATTTGTACTGTACTCAATGTTTCAGCCACTTTCTTACCAGTGCCTTGTACCAGACCGTACTGGCTTACTTTCACCTCTGCTTATCGGCAAAATAGTGAGAGAGTTTTCGCTGCGGTAAACAATTCGCCCAGCGAGCCCATGCTAGTGGCGCCACTGTGTGAATGTGTGGACGAGTTGTAGGAGTGAGATGGCACCCGCCAGTCCGTGCAGACAGAGCAGAGAGTGTGGGCACAGACTCCCCAGCTCGTGTCCGAACGTCAGCAGCAAGACGCCAGCCACCGAGTGGCCACACAGTGCCAACGCGGCAACCCAAACCTCTTCGACACCGCTCGTCCCGTCCAACGCCTCCGTCACCTCCCTGTCGTGATGTCGCAGCAACACGAGGGACGAGGCCACCAGGACGAGCCAGCCCGTGCACAGACAGCTGCAGGACGTCAGCAGATTCGTGCAAGCCGGAGACTCCCGGAGCATGCCGATAATGGAGGCGCAGGCAGTGATCTGTGCGAGCAGGAGGACACCTTTGCCGGAGGTCACTCGGTGTTGGCGGTGGAGTCTCCTCAACAAGGTGAAGTCGATCGTGAACAGCGCCGCCGCGAGTAAGGAGACCGTCGAGACGTCCTGCAATGTGGGGAACCACCAAACGGAAGAGCAGCTGGAACTGTTCAGGCCGCCCGAGGTGCCGATGGCCGAAGTTGGGCCGCACAGGCGATGGCGATTCGCGAGGTCGATGCTGCCCGTCACGAGGATGCGGTGCCACCAGAACGCAGCGGAGAAAAGGATGTAGATTGAGGTGCACACACGTAGCGTCTCGGCAGCGCTCCACTCCCCAGGCGGAGGTGCACAGGCGTAATTGTGCGCGACGAACGCGCACCGCCACCCGTCGCAAACGGGAGCCGCGACCAGGGTGAGACCATTGAGCATGATGTTGAGGAACCTCACCACTTGGCTCCATGCTTGGGAATTGTCCGGCTGCTCTGACAGCGGCTGGAACAGGAAGGTGGCGCAGAGCATCGCTATTTCCGCGCATCTCAGCACCGTGCCGGTTGCCGTCATATTCTGCAGTCGCTTCAACAAAATCAACTTCTCAACTGAACGTTTCTTACGAAGAGGGTTAAACGTGATGCCTTACAGAGGCCCCTATTGTATTTACTGCTGGGAGTTGAGCTTCATTCACCTCTGTTTCAGAACGACGGAACCACTGAAGCGAGAGTCTATCCTCCGTAATGCATCTCAAAAAACAGGTGGATTGTTTGTGCATCACTGCTTATTTCAAGCCCACAATGCAATCAATCCACATGTGGCAGCTCGTGTTTGCGAACGCGCGACGACCGCTACCACGAGCAGGTGTGATTTGCCTTTTCATTGTCTCGGGCGAGTTTCTCCGCACGAGCGAGCTCTTGACAACCTGCTTCCATATCCGCTTTTGCCACAGATCCTTCGGCTGTGGTGCGGTTGAGTTCAGCGGCTGCGATTTTACTCTTGCACACGATGTCAGTGGAGATATGATCAGGAGCTCAATGTAAATGTCAAGGTCTGCTGCCCAAAGCAAGAGAGCTTCAGGAGAGGGAGCTCATGTACGTTTGCTATTCCTCCTCCGTTGAAACAGCATAGGCTACAATGGTTTGCTATATGGCCCATCTTCCGGGTTGCATAGTCACAATACTATGGCTTGTGTCTTTTATTTTGTGCTCACGACGAAGGTGATGTGTGATTGTATGGTTCAACGTGCTGCTGTTCCTTGCAGACCCAGGTCTCCCTTTCAGCAGAAGATTCAGGTTTCAGTCGACTCTCATCCTGGAAATCAATCGAATAAACGGTACATTGTATTATACGTACACAGGTTATTTATTGAGACTGCGTTTGGTAGTTGTTTCAAAGCAGACGTTTAAATGTCGGCCCTTCGTGAGCAACTGCATTGTGATGATCTTAAGGCATCATTAAATACATTCTAGAAAATATGACGACCTGGTGTAGCAAACTGGTGACGGGCTTCATCTTAATTAAGTCTCATCAGTACCGTATAGGCACCTGCGCTCATTGCTACAAAGCCTGTTTCTGGGAACCAAATAGGGTACGTGTAGAGTCCCCATATCCACACAGCGGGGCCATTAATAATAATACTGTGTATAACGCGCCCTCCAAATTCGACACTTAGTCAAGGACGAGACATGGATCTAGAGATGCGAGGAAACCGCAGAGGCGGGGAGAAGGTAGCCAGACGGTCAGCCGGCGCCAACACTTGCCAGGCAATGCGTCCTACATTGTATGATATTGGCCAGTTAATAATGAGTGGGGTTTTTTTATTTTTGGGGGGAAAAAAACAGAACCTGGAGGAAAGCCGTACAGAACAGGAGGAGATCACGCAAACTCCGCAAAGAAAGGCACTGTAGATTGGAATAGTTCTTTCTGTGAGGTGCAGATGTAACCACTGTGCCATCGAACCAACATTTAGCTGGCCTAATTGTTTTTTACTTGGGAATGGTGCACAAAACGTGTGTTGTGAAGAAGGATCGCTACTCGAAACGTTGCCCACCATTCGAAAGACAAATAGTTTGAGGACTGCGGTGTTGAGCGCGAGGAACGTGCGACAGGCCTGGAGTTCATTGGAACTCAAGAACTCCTCCACGGCGGTGACGTCACAAACCCTGTGACGTCACCGCGGGCAGCACCTCTGTGGGGATTTTCAGCGAACAGGTTCCCTGCTATAAGATTAGAACAGGATTGACCGTATCTGGCGATTATGCAGGTGTTAAGATCCCAAACACCAAAATAGACACAGTTTGCAATGTGTCCAGTTTGCAATCTGTCCAGTTTGCAAAAGCCACACATACTAGTGGCAAAGTATGCAAACAGGTAGCTTTGATAACCTATGCATTGTCCTTCAACTGACCGACCTTCACCTGGCAATGGCTTCCTTTTGAGCCTATTTGCCGGTGTCAATCGTTGCCAAAAGGCAGTCAGCTCAGGACAATGCAGTATCAATGCTTTATAGCTTAGGTGGGGGTTTTTTGCCAGTATACATATATAAGATTACAACAGGTTTTACCTTAACACCTGCATAATCGCCAGATACGGTAAAACCTGTTGTAATCTTAACACCTGCATAATCGCCAGATGCGGTAAAACCTGTTGTAATCTTATATATGTATACTGGCAAAAAAGTACCCATAGCGTTAACAGCCCCACATAAGGTTCCCTGCTCATGGCGAGACGCGTGCATCGGGAGCGACGGCGGACGCGGGGGCTGAACCCCAACTCTAACGCAGCTTCCCCGTAATGAGGGTGGGGGGCCGGGTGGGGGAGTGGAGAGAAACCCACGGAGATTAATTACAGTTCACTCTCGGGGTGATTTAAATAAAACATTTGCTCAGTGTCAAGCGACCAGCAACAAGCAGGACGAACACAGTTGGAATGCGCAACACGTGAGTATCAGTACCTGCTTAATCCTGAACAAGGTTGCGGGGGGCCTGCAGCCTATCCCGGCAAAGGGCGCAAGGCAGGGCTATGCCCAGAATGTGACGCCAGTACATCGCAGGGCCACTTGACAAGATGAGCCACTGTAACGACATACGAAGACAAAGGTCCGCCCATGTAGCTTTAACAGAATCGTGGTGCAACAGCTGTCAGCGAACACATATTGCGGTCATCAACGATCAAGAGGCGTTGGTCGGCCAGTACCACGCCCGGCCGGCTTTGTCTCCATACTTGCAATGTTTAAACACTGCACCAGGTACTCATTTGAGGCTGTGCCGACCTGGTGTTGGAATCGAACAGGTGAGTAGGAATCGAACTCGAGTTGGCCTGGCTCTCAGCGTCGTTCACTCACCCCGGTGATCAGACTTGAGGGCGATGCCTCGCCCGCGATAACCGATGCCAATAAACCGCGTGAGCCGGCTCACCGACAGTGAGCGTCACAGCTCGAACGAGCCATGCAGAGCCGCTGCTCACAGCCGAGCCAGAGACGAGAAAAACCACATTCCGAGTGCTGGGAGAGAGCGCATGCATCCACAGGATACCCACACTGTATGCTTACAGCTGCTACGCGCACGTTTATCTGAGCAGCCCTGTTAACAGAGACGATCACAGCCCAAGCCAGACCGCGGAATACTTTTAACGCCTCGACAACGAAACTTGTCACGGACCATAGAGCATCAAGACACCCGCATAGACTCTCAACAGACTGCGGGGGCGACTCGTGCTTCGGGCACCAACGCAGACACACGACGGAAGTGACTGACCAGCACCACGCCCGACCCCCCCTTGTCAGTCCGGTGACGCTGCTTCATCGGCTCGTCGCGCCAGGTACATTTTTCAAAAGCTTAAGCCGACCTGGGAGAGTCCCGGGACCGATGCAGATACTCGTCTCTCGTATTAGCCGTGGAGGGGAATCTAACGCGGATGAACGGGTCCGGCGCGCACGCACTCACCGACTCACGCTGCGTCCGCATGCGCTCGATGGTGACGATGGGGNNGGGGGAGGTTGACGGTGGGGGGAATGAACGTGGGGGTGACGCTGCCCTCTCTGCGTGCACGCTGCTGGGCAGTGCCGCTGTAACCCCGCTCGCCCGCTGTAGGAGATGCGTGAGCCTTGGGGTCATGACGGGTCTGGCTGGGGGCCACTGGGCGTTGGTTGGATGCGACCTAGATGCCCCACAGCCCAACGCGGCCACCTGCTTCGGGCCACACTTCGGGTAGTGTTGTTCAGAACCAGTGGAGGAACGCTCGACCCCTGTCGTTACAACGCATGGAGGCAGAGCAGTAAGAGCCGAGACTCGTGACCGTGGCTTGTGCTTCACACGGGGGCGGCCGTGGGTTTGCAAGCTGCTCGAGGCAGTGAGCAAGCAGGTACTCACTGACAGTGAGCAAGCAGGTACTCACTGACAGTGAGCAATACTCACTGATAATGAGCAACACGCGAAGATAGTGAGCAAGCAGGTACTGATAGCGAGCAAGCAGGTACTCACTGAAAGTGAGCAATACTCACTGATAATGAGCAACACGCGAAGATAGTGAGCAAGCAGGTACTGATAGCGAGCAAGCAGGTACTCACTGATAGTGAGCAATACTACTGATAATGAGCAACACGCGAAGATAGTGAGCAAGCAGGTACTGATAGCGAGCAAGCAGGTACTCACTGATAGTGAGCAACACTTACTGATAGTGAGAAACACTCGCAGATAGTGAGCAGTAGGCACAAAATGTTCAGAAAACACAGGTGTCGCAAAGAAATTATGATTATTTAGCAGACGCCCTTATCTGTGATGACTTAAGAAATAGTTTTATGCATATCCTAACATTTTTGGGTGTTTTGGTAAAAGTATCAATTTTAAGGGCAGATCTCGTTTTACATTTGGATGAGTCTCATTAATATGAAATTCTAAAACCGATTTTGTGTTTCAAAATATTGGAGACCACTGAATGGAGGCGATTGTGGCACAGTGATAACGCTGGCGCCTCTCGGTAAGAAGACCTGGGTTCGATTCCCCACTCGGGTGACTATGGGGTTCCTGTGTTCTTATCGTCTTCCCATTGGGGTTCTTTACCGGGTACTCCGGTTTCCTCTCATAGGTAATTAAAAAAAAAACCCACTCACTATTTGGCCGATAAGAGTTTAACATTCAGAGGATGCAGGGTCTGGCCATGTTGGCGCTGACTCACCGCGTGGATACCTTCCCGGTCTCTGTGTGCAGCTCCTCACATCTGAGTCCTCTCGTTTGGACAGTGAATGGATATTTCGCGGCGCGTTATAGTTGGTCGATTGTCATCAAATCTGTTGCGTGTTTACATTAGTGCGATAAAGTTGAACAGTGCGCTCGTTGTTGTTGTTGGTAGCGGTGGTGGTGATGGCGCGTTGTTGTTATTGGTAGCGGTTGTGGTGATGGCTCGTTGTGTTGTTGGTAGCGGTGGTGGTGATTGCTCATTGTTGTTGTTCGTAGTAGCCGTGATGGTGTTCGTGGAAGTGGTGGCGTTGGCTTGTTGTTGTTGCTGTTGTTGGCTCCATACCATTTGATGGAGTTGCTCTATCCCAATGAACCATGGTAGACATTACGGGATCTGCTAGCTGTGTGTGAGACTCACAAGCCTCACGATTGTGGAACTCTCTGCTTGAGTCACAAGCGCTCCCTCTCTCAAGATCTTCCAAGCTTGAGACAAATGCAGATGGCTGTATGGACATATGGGTTTACCACAATTCTTACTATTATGGAAAAAAGGACAATTTTGTCGTTAAAATAACTGTAAATTACAATACACAAAAAAGTGTAAAATGAATAATATTCATGGGTGTTAACACTTTTTGTGTATAAGAATTAAGAATGTGTTCAATAAAAGAAAATATTTTCTCAGATTAGTAAAATTTGGGGTCAGTCCATATGTCCATAAGATCATCCATTTAGAACTTAGCATTTAAATTCTCATCTCATCTCATTATCTGAAACCGCTTAATCCTATATAGGGTCACGGTGAGCCGGAGCCTATCCCGGAAACACAGGGCGTAAGGCAGGAATACACCCGACGACGGGACGACGGGACGCCAGTCCATCGCCGGGCGTTGCAGGACAATTTTAGTCTGCGAGCCAATCAACCTATCCAGGAGCATGCTTTTGGACTGTGGGAGGAAACCGGAGTACCCGGCGAAAACCCACGCGGACACGGGGAGAGCATGCAAACTCCACACAGAAAGGCACCCGAGCCGAGAGATTAGAACCCGGGACCTTCTTGCTGTGAGGCGTCAGCGCTAATCACTGGGCCACCGCGCCGCCCGGCATTTTAATTGTATCGTCTAATGTTAAGTCTCTGCTAAGCGTTTTGAAACGGAGTGCATGAAAGGTACTTTGTAAATAAAGATTATTATTAACATTGCAAACGGTTGAAATATAGTGATGGTGTTTATCGTGGTGATGCTGGTGTGAGTGATAATGGTAGAGTTTGTGGTGCCGACGGAGAACCCTCTCTCGTAGAGTCGAACTCATCGTATCTCCGCCAGGCACCCGGGTTCCTACGTGCACGTGCAGCCACGTGGCGCCGGCTTCTTACGGCTTCAGCGGCAGCACGGCAACACCAGCACTCACTCCGCGATAGATCAGCCAGCCAGCGACAGATGGGCAGAGGCTTCTGGGGTTTTCGATGCTTTATTGACTAACACACACAACGACCGTGGTAACTTTGCGCATCGACTCCTACCCCCCCACTCGCTTAGAGTGCGCTCACGCGCAACCTTGCTGTCTACATCCTGCGCTGCCTCCTCACAATTCCCAGGAGACACGCACTCCAGTACACGCGCTTTATATATACTTCCTGGACCCCGTGGTCTGAGTCGTGCTTGTTTTCGAAAACATCACATGACTGCGCAGAGGGGTCACTTGGTGACGCCCCCCACCCCCCCGGCCCCTTCATTCCATACTTCGAGTCTTGGCACCACAACTCCCCCCCCCCGGCGGAAAAATCCCCCCCCCGGACCGTTGTCGGTGGTGCACCGCACCACCGACACGTCGCACCACCGGCGCGCACCATACCACAGATCCGCCATACCACTGACTCGCGCTGCACCACAGACCCGTCATACCACTGACTCATGCCCGCCACACACAGCACGCTAACTGCTGCACTACCACTCCCCACTCACACAGTGCACTAACCGCTGTACCACTGCTCCCCACACTCACACAGTGCGCCTTCCACTGCACCACCGCTCCTCACACTCACGGCGTGCTAACTGCTGCGCCACCACTCTCCACACACCCACAGCATGCCAAACACTGCACCACCGCTCCCCCCCACACACAGCGCGCCAACCGCTGCGCCACCACTCTCCACATACTCACAGCGCACTAACTGCTGAAGCACCGTACTCTCTCCGGTATACACCACCGTAAACTTCCGGTACACACCACGGTACTCTCCCTCTCTCCGGTACACTTCACCATACGCTCTCCCAGATACACACCACGGTACCCTGTCTCTCTCTCCGGTATACACCACCGCACTCTCCGTCTCTCCGGTACACACCACCATACTCTCTCTCCAGTACACACACATAGCGCGCCAACCGCCACACCACCACACCACCACACTCTCTCTCGGTACACACCACTGTACTCTCTCCGGTAGACACCACTGTACTCTCTCTCCAGTACACACACACAGCGCGCCAACCACCACACCACCACACTCTCTCCCAGTACACACCACCGTACTCTCTCACCAGTACACACCACCATACTCTCTCTCTCCGGTACACACCACCGTACACTCCCATTACACACCACCATACTCTCTCTCTCCGGTACACACCACCGTACACTCCCATTACACACCACCATACTCTCTCTCTCTCACACAGCGAGCTAACCGCTGCACCACCGCTCACGGTCACTCGCACACTTGCCACCACCTCTGACAGTGACTCCGCTGCTCGCCTCGCAGCCACTCCTGTACGGCGCCGCTTGCCTCCTCGCCGCCGCCTCGCGGCACAACCGTGCTGCGCTCACTGTCGCCTCCATTGTGATGCTCTCCCTTGCTCTGTCTCACGGCCACTGCGCTCCGCGGCTCTTTGCGGCTTGTCCCGCTACCGCTGCGCCCCGCAGCTTTCTCCACACCATGCTGCTCGCTCCACTGCTGGCTCCAGCCGCGCCGCTGCTCCCCGCGGCCTCGCCCCGCCGTACCTCGCAGCTCTTTCCACACCGCGCCGCTCGCTCCACTGCTGGCTCGAGCCGCGCCGCTGCTCCCCGTGGCCTCGCCTTGCTGCCACCACACCCTGCAGCCCCCTCCCCACACACACCCGTCTCCTGCGGTCTCCCTGCCATCACAGTCACGACCAATGCAGTTGCTGCAGTCGCACCCGGCTCGCTGGCTCGCTCCGTGGCTCCCTGTGGCTCTGTACCGTAACCCGCACGTGTTGCGCACCGCCGTACCCGAGCCACGCTGCCAGCAATGGCGCGCAGTCACCTCCGCTGCGCAGGCAAAGGAGCCCTCCAAGCTGCGACACTCGCCGCTGTCTCCATCCGCCTCCCGGCTCAGCGTACCGCGCTCCGCGTCACCTCCGCTTCGACGCTCTCCGGCGCTCTGCGTCTCCGTGCTGTATCTCACTGCCGCCATACTCCGCGACACAGTCGCCGCTGCTGCCGCTGCGTTCCGCGTCCCTCTCCGGCTCGCGCCACACCGCCAGCAGTGGCACGCAGTCACCTCCGCCGCGTGGGTAATGGCGCTGTCAAAAGCCGCCTCACGGCCCACCGCTGGTGGACTCCTCAGCCACCGCTCGCTGCACCTTGCCGCTGGTCTCACCTGCTCTCTCAGCTGCCTCATGCTGATGCAGGCGCTACCACCGCCGCCGCCGCTGCAGTCGCTGCAGTCGCCCCCGGCTCGCTGGCTCCTCACCCGGCTCGCTGACTCCTCCTCACCCGGCTCGCTGATTCCTCACCAGGCTCGCTGGCTCCTCACCCGGCTCGCTGACTCCTCCTCACCCGGCTCGCTGACTCCTCCTCACCCGGCTCGCTGACTCCTCCTCACCCGGCTCACTGACTCCTCCTCACCCGGCTCGATGGCTCCTCACCCGGCTCGCTGGCTCCTCACCCGGCTCGCTGACTGACTCCTCACCCGGCTCGATGACTCCTCCTCACCCGGCTCGCTGACTGACTCCTCACCCGGCTCGATGACTCCTATCGCTCTCTCTCCAGCCACCGCACGTTGCAGTCAGAACCCCGCTCGCTGCAGTCTCCGTCGTGAGTCCGCATCCCAAATTCTAACACCAAACTGTGGTGCCGACAAAGAACCCTCTCTCGTAGAGTCGAAACTCGTGGTATCTCCGCCAGGCACCCGGGTTCCTACGTGCACGTGCAGCCACGTGGTGCGGGCTTTTTACAGCTTCAGCGGCAGCACGGCAACACCAGCACTCACTCCGCGATAGATCAGCCAGCCAGCGACAGATGGGCAGAGGCTTCTGGGGTTTTCGATGCTTTATTGACTAACACACACAACGACCGTGGTAACTCCGTGCATCGACTCCTACACCCCCACGCGCTTAGAGTACGCTCACGCGCAACCTTGCTGTCTACATCCTGCGCTGCCTCCTCACCAATTCCCAGGAGAGACACGCACTCCAGTACACGCGCTTTATATATACTTCCTGGACCCCGCGGTCTGAGTCACGACTCTGATGGTCAATTACGCAATCGCGTCATGAGGCGCTTGTTTTCGAAAACATCACATGACTGCGCGAAGTGGTCACTGGGCAATGCCCCCCCTCTCGCCCCCCTCACGCTTCGAGTCTTGGCACCACAAGTTGATGTCAGGAGCGGTAGCTTCGCCGTAAGAGCACTGCGCTGCAAACCTGGCAACCCAAGTTCGGTTCCTTCTCATTGCCGTCACCAGTGACGATTTTGTGAACCGGTCCTGGGCCACTCCTAAGACCAACTCACCCTCAAATGAGTGCCTAGTGCGGTGTGTAAATACTGTCACTAAGGCAATCATGGCGGCCGGTCGTGGTGCTGGCCACCAACTCTCTCCCGTGCCATGCTGGTATTTACAGGTGCTCGCTACCAGTGGTGGGCCGTCAGGGCCAGCAAGGCCTTCTCTGCTGGCCTAACATAAATCATGATCATAATTTGATAAAAGTTAATTTTATTTTGAATTTACTTTCGCTAAATATATAAAAATATTCTTCATATTCTCTTCACGTTCGTGTTGTTTTTAGGTTAGAGTTTTTATCCAATCAGAATTCAGCTCGCTTGTGTTGCCAGGCTGTATGAAATCTGAGGCCTTCAGAATCAACAATGCGGGCGTCTGTGCAATGTAAGTGAACGGGCACGTACAGTTGATAGACAGCTGCGACAGCCAATGAGATCAATAGTTGTTGACAGTAGGCCTTCTAGCTGGCCTCACGTTGAACGTGACATGTACGCGTCCTGTGATTGGATATTCACTCACCGCCGTTAAAGCGAATTCAAACATATGGAAGAAACACGACTGCACGGACGCGTCTTTCAGCATTGGCCTCCGTGTCGATAGAAAGGGATTTATTGTTGGAACTGAAACGCACAGATAAACTGTACAACCAAGTCATTGAGGTCTTCTTGAGGAAAGAAAAGAGAATGGATTTTGTGTTGAAATAAGTGTTTTGGAGGACAGCCGTTTTGGTGAGTGCAAACATTTTTTTTTATATGTTTACGTTTAATATGTTTTTATAATTTATTTCGGTCATATCAAATCAATGACAACGAACTAAAATGACAAATATACTAAAAATGAAAAAAAAATCTTGCTCTTCTCGAACTCAGGTTGAACAAGGGACACTTGCTGTGGAGTGGCCTGTCCAGTGTTTGTTCCTCACATAGAAGGGCATCGGAGCATAAGCCCGTTGCTGGGTGAACTTTGCTCAGATAATTTTAAATACCCTTTTATTTTTTAGTTTTGACAGTACCACGTAGAGATATGTTTTAATTGTTGATGCGAGTTTATAGTTTTTTAAATGCGCTGGAAAATAGCCCGTTTTGTACACAATTGAGGTGATGCAATGCCCAGTAGTCCGTAAGTGTGTTTCTATATACTATTTCTCCAGCCGTGGTCACGTGGTGTCATAAATGATGGTATTATGAGAGGTATTTATTGAAGTCAGAATACGTAGGACATCACTGAAGGCCTAGGTGTGAAATGCACGGCCCGCCACTGCTCGCTACGAAGGCTATACAAGGGATTTGTGTTAAGGCTGTATGAAGGATCGTTAGACCAGGACAGTGGTAAATCGACTTAGCGCGCTGCGTTACGATCCCAGGGACCCAAATTCAATTCCGATCGCGATCAAAAACGTGCGAATATCTTTGAACCGGTCCTGCTACGGTGTGTAAACATCGGAGACAAAAGCGGCCTGGCTTGGCTAACAGCGGTTGCGCCAATAGTTTAATCATGGCTTGCTGTGTACATCTGTTTCTCCACCTTTTTGGCTTTAAGCTCAGACTATGACTCCCCCACGTTGAACCTTTTCATTGCTCCCACCTTAATGCTACTCACATCTCTCGGAACAGTATTTGCAATTGGGGCGACTGAGAAAGTGGCCAAACATCACCAATCATCTCTTTTTTTGGCATTAATTTGTCAAGGACATAGCTCACTTTTCACTGAAGCCACGAGGACAACACACACTTAGATATTCCCCAACACTTCAAAAAAAAATTACATGCCTTTAAGAATTGCCTTTTAATTGGAACAAAGTAACTGCTGTAAATGAAGTTGGTGGTAACATCAATGGGCTCTAACCGCATAATTCAGTTTGCGAATTACACGACAGTGGTGGGCCTAATCAGTAACAACTATGAAACGGCATACAGAGGAGAGGTGGAGGAGCTAGCAGTCTGGTGCAAAAACAACAACCTGTCTCTTAACTTAGACAAAACTAAAGAGATGACTAGGGTGGCGCGGTGGCCCAGTGGTTAGCGCTGACGCCTCACAGCAAGAAGGTCCCGGGTTCGAATCTCTCGGCTCGGGTGCCTTTCTGTGTGGAGTTTGCATGCTCTCCCCGTGTCTGGATAGGTTGATTGGCTCGCAGACTAAAATTGTCCCGCAATGCCCGGCGATGAACTGGCGTCCCGTCGTCGGGTGTATTCCTGCCTTACGCCCTGTGTTTCCGGGATAGGCTCCGGCTCACCGTGACCCTATATAGGATTAAGCGGTTTCAGATAATGAGATGAGATGAAGAGATGACTATAGACTTCAGGAAGGCCTACGCTGCCCACCCCCACTGTTCATTAACAGCTTCATCGTGGAAATAGTCAGAAGCACCAAGTTTATTAATGTACATTTTGCAGATGACCTCAGCTAGTCACTCAATACTGCTTTCCTAACCAAGAAAGCTCAACAACGTCTCCACTTTCTCCGACGACTGATGAGAACCAGCCTTTCTCCACCCATCTTCTCCACATTCTACAAGGGGGCCTTGAGAGTGCCCTGATCAGCTGAATCACTGTCTGTATGGGAATTTCAATGCGTCTGACCGTAAGTCCCTGCAGAAAATAGTGAAGACAGCAGAGAACATCATTGGGACGCCTCCCCCCTCCATCCAGGTCATTTACTTCAAGCGCTGCACACACAAGGTCTCCAGTCTTGTAAATGACTCCCTCCCACCTCTACTATGAACTCTTTACCCGCCTGCCGTCTGGTAAAAGGTATCGTTGCATCTGGGCCAGATCTATCAGACTCTGCAACAGTTTCTCCCCCCCCCCAGCTATCAGGCTTCTCAATACCCATGCTACCCCGCCCTCTTCATCTTAACAAGCAGAACACAGACGCTCCACCCTCCAAGCACATGCAGACCTGCACCGGCCACTTCACTATACTATATATAGTCTATATCGTCTGCAAGTTTTGCCGTGTTGAATGTACATTCAGCCTTGTTTTGTTTTTACAGCGGGGACAACGAGAAACGTAATTTCGTTCCTCTATAGACTGCAATTGTATGCGGATGGTATGACAATAAAGTGTATCTCTCTATCTAAATCACACGTGTAACCTCCAGTGTTGAGGGAATACAAATATTGATGTCGGTTTGCCGCGCAGCTCGATGTCTGAGAATGGGGAGTTCCCTTTCCCAGCTTCGCGATGTTCCAGTGCATAACGATGCCCGTAACATAGGAGGCGAAACATCGCGAGGAGAGAGGTAAGAACAAATCTCAGCATTGAACATAAATAACAATAGACTGTGCTTTGGTACAGTGTATTTAAGTGAAGGCTAAGAGGTCACCCCGTGGAAATACGAAAAGAGAGACACGCAGGTTAGAAATGTGAAATAAAACGTATCAAGAAAGAATTGTACATATACTCAGCACGAAGCTCCGCCGTTGAGGTCTTGGTTGCACCTCGCTTCGTCTGGTTCCTCCCCCTCGACCTTCCCACCGTGGGTGACCCTACCAGGAGCTCAGACCCAGACGGCATCGCTGTCAGATTTTCAGGATCACACAAAAGCCTCTCCATTATGTCAAGGTGGTAATTCATCAGTGGGCACTACCCCGGGCCCCGTTAGTCCCCGTGTTCCTCGCGCTTGTGGCTCAGCAGCAGACCGTGATCGCTGCCCGAGCGTAGCGGTCGACTCCGTGTGGGAATGGCTGAGCACCGGCCTCTGCTGTATGGCTACAACACCCTTCTGACTCTCTGAGCGCTCGCTCTCGCTGTCCTTCTAAGCCACCTATGTGGATACCTCTGAGCGCGCACGACCCCCACACACAGTGACCGCGTTGTCCACGCGTAGTCGCCTTCCCCGGGTGTGCACACACAGCACTCGCTAACCACCACACACACGGCCGCTCTCTACGTGTCCGCACACGTGGGCCGACCGCCTCGCTCTCCACGTGCGGCGCGCCGGTCGCTCTCCTCGCTCGCCGCTCCCCCACGTGCACTCACACCGCGCGCTGAAATTTCTCCGCCTACTGCACCCGCCCGCACAGTGCGCACTCGGAGCCCTGCTCGTTGCTTCCCACGTGTACCGACAGCACGGGGTGCAAACCATCGCGCAGTGGCTCCGCATCGCTCCACGCACAGCGCGTACTAAGCGCATCGAAGCCCACTGGACCTTTGGTACCGTTGACCACCCGAGCTTACTTGAGCGACTGGAGGGTATAGGGGTTCTTGTTTATTGAAAAAATATTTTTTATCGCATATTTTATGTCCTTCTATATTTCATTGCCACTATTTGACTTTCAGTTGAATTGTCCTGATGCTGTTGTTGACATGCCGTTCTCTCCACAGCCCTGTGCAGCGCTTTGTGACCCTCGGGTGAAAAGCGCTCTAGAAGTGTAATTATTATTATCAACGTCAACACGCGCTCGCTGCTTGGAGCTGGCTCACGCTGACACCATCGGCACTCGCTTGACTGATGCATGTGCTTACAGGGATCACTGCGATCTCCCTATTTATTGGTCTCCTTACGCACTTCCTTTTTCTGCTCAGGCACCTGATAAGGATGCCTCCTGGGTGTCTCTCTGTGGAGGTGTACCGGGCAGGGCCAACTGGGAGGAGACCTCGGGGCAGACCCAGGACTCCGTCGGAGGGATAATATCTCCCGTTGGAGGGATTATATCTCCCGTTGGAGGGATTATATCTCCCGTTGGAGGCATTATATCTCTCAGATGGCCTGGGAACGCCTTGGAGTCCCCCGGCAAGAGCTGGAGGAAGTTGCTCGAGAAATGGTCGTCTGGGCTGCTTTGCTAAACCTGTTACCTCCGCGACCTGGACACCAATAAGTGACGTGACAATGGATGGATGGCTTTGTTCTGCTGTCACATCCACCCCCAGTACACATCCCCCTGTCGCTGGTCCTCCCTCTCCTCCAACCTATGCTCCGTCTCGCTGAGTCAATCCACTGCACTCCTAGCCTCCGTGCGTACCGCGCATCTTAAGCCCGTCCTGTGACTCACTCACTGCCCCCCCTCCACCCCCTGCAGCCAACTTCCTCTTGTCTGGAAACCTTGGAGGTTTTTCTCCTCCGTCTAACGGGGCCTCACTGCCAGGGTTGTCAACTGCACCAGGAGGAGGGGGGCGGCGTTCATGCGAATTCGCTGGACAGCCGTTTTACATTCTACCTATAACATCTACCCCAAAAGGAATCATAATACTGGCCGTGAGAGTTTATGAATACAACTGCTGGAAGGTTGAGTGGTCAACGAATAGTGTTCCATAGCGTCAGCAATCAAAAACTAGGCAACGGTTCATAAAAAAAAACAGGGGCACGTTATTTATGTTGCTAGTTGTCCTTTACACTCAATAGCTGCGCTTATCCTTTGTGAAATTATATAACTGACAATAGTGTAGGAGGCTTGGTGATGCATGCATTGACAAAGCGAGCTGCTGAGTCATTATAAATTCAACGACTAAACTGTGTTGCCATTCAGTTACTCAGCCGTGTGTAAACACACTTTCACACCGACACGAATCGGAACAATTGCGTTGAGACAATGTTGGGACACCGTTGGGGCAATATGCTTGTTGGAGCTATATTTCTGTAAGCACATACACGAACACAGCTCTGTACATTGCGTGCTTTAACAATATCTTTTCAGCATCGTTGGGAATAAAATTAGAAAAAAACGGGCAGAAAATTTGCCTCCTTCGCAGCTTTGGCCTTCCACATTTAAAACAATAACTTTTAAAATATATACAATCAGCTGTGCTTTTCTGGGAGTACACAATTTCATCATCATTGGCTATTTGACTGATGCTGTTGGTAATTAACATACTTTGTGACAGGTGTCTATTTTGGTGTTTTAAGATCGTAACACCTGTGTTATTGTCATTTAATGGTAAAGACCTTTTTCTGCCTGGTACATATGTACACTGGCAAAAAGTACCCATAACTTAAACTGCTCGACCTGAGCTACTAAGCATTGATATTTTATTGTCCTTAGCTGACTGCCTTTTGGCAACATCTGGCTAACACTGACAATCAGGCTCAAGAGAAAGCCATGTCTTGGTGTAGGCCAATCAGTTTGAATGAAAATGCATAGGTTATCAAAGCTTCCTGTTTGCATATTTCGCCACAAGTATGTGTGGCTTTTGCAAACTGGACACTTTGTGAAAGGTGTCTATTTTGGTGTTTTAATATCTTAGCACCTGTATTATTGCAATAAATGGTAAAAAAAAACCTTTTATGCTAGTTACATATGAATCTCTCTACAGAATTATGGTAGTATCACTGTTATGTGCACGCAAAGTTTAATGAAACAGGAAAAAAGAATTTAATTCACACTGATCTTCATGACATAATAGTGAAAGACAGAACACAATGTGATTTTCAAAATGTAGAAGTCACATGTTTTTAACAATATTGATAGCAACTGCTCCACAGAACGCTCTTTTTTTAGCTTAAAATATTTTTTTAAACCCGAAGATAACGACGTGTCAGGACAAACTCGATTCACGTTCCCTTCTGAGTATGGAGGCAGACATATATCGCGAATCAGCTTCAAAATGAAATTATCCAGGATTTTGCAAATGCAAAATTTAGCAAATGCAAAATCTAGAAAGCTATTTTAATTTCAGCATACATATAAGTTTTGATGATTTTGGTCTTAGTGTTCTTATTTTAAATTACATACGTGGTAGGGGGGAGGGTACCAACATTGTTTCAGTGCTTGGGCCTTCAAAGGTATTAATCCAGTCATGGTTATAGAATGAACTCGGTGGGGCGACCCTGCGTTGCCCGAGTAAATTTGATGGTTGATCCATGTGCGTTGTCCGGGTAAATTTTAGGACTC
>JAZEWT010000012.1:7412543-7425159 GCA_036362905.1 Mordacia mordax
AACCCCGCGCCGTGCCAGGCGAGGTGCACCTGCACACCCACACCTAGCGATCGCTCCGTGAGGGGGATCGCGATGTCATGGGTGAGTGGGTCGTGGGCGATGAGCGGTGCCGAGTTGTGGCGGTGAGGATGGCTGAGTGGGGTGTCGTGCGTGCCAGGCTGGGTGCACATGGGCACGCCCGGGGTTTGATCCGGGAGAGAGGGAGAGCGGTGGTGCGAATGGCTGCGCGGGTCGCGTCAGATTGGCTGTGCCACTGTTGCTATGGGTGGTCGACGGAAGGGAGGTCATAGACAGGTGAGAATGTAGAGAACAAGGGGTGGCTTGCCCTTGGCGTAAACAACTCGGGTGATGAAACAGTCTAAATTTCGATGGACCAGAGTAATCCGGTAGCAGCAGGGGGTTGGGGTGACGTCGCATGGTAGATAAAAGGCAAGGGGCTTAGGGATATATAAGCGAGACGCACAGAGAGGAGAGTCACTGATAGGAACTTCGGAGCTGACGGCCGATGATGTGGGGTACGGCGGACCATTCGGGCGAGAGCGTGTGGCTCGGCGCCGATGTTGAGGGTTTAAAGAGCTCGATTGGCGCACGCAGCGCGGAGTGTTACTGAGTTGTTGTTAATAAAAGTGCTGCAAAGGAAAGAAGCCTCCCGTCCTCATCCCTGGTGGCGTCGCCGCGCGACAACGAGCGGTCTCTGCCGGTGGTGTGGAGCCTGGATTATTGGGGTGGCCCCGACACTTCCTCACGCACAAACGTAGTAAAGGAGCACAAGTTGCAATTGCTCTTAAGCTTGCACTTGTGTGATACCTGGTTAAAACTGTGCACGAAGAACATAATGAATAACGCTGTCACTCAATAACAAATTCCTGTGTATATGAGCTACAGTAGTTTGCGTTTTAGCATCTAAAGGAAGCACCTGTGACATTTTAAACATCCAAACACGTATTCAACTTTCTAGGGCATAACTGTTGGAATATAATCGAATTCCTGTATAGATTGATACACCTACTCATCATATTATTGTCTGATCCTTATTCTTAACCACGGAACACAATCGTGTTAACATGTAAATGTGTATGCACTCGCGTTTGGTCACGTGGTTATCCGTGGACATACAATCCAAACATTAACACTGTAAATGATTCAACGTGGCAATTCTTAACTATCTCAGCATACCGGTAACGTTGGAGAGTAAACCCGCAGCTGATAATTAGACGAGTATATCGATGTTTATTCGCACATTGGTGTGAGTTCCTGATGACTGTAATTATCAACGAAACGTTGAGAATAAAGCTCAGCCAAGCCTAGCAACTGCAAACAGCACGCTTGCCATCTTTTAAATGATCAAACAGTACAGTAGTGTCGAGATTTGCCAAATCTGGGCTGAGATAGATGTGGCAGCATTTAACAAGCAAACTGTGCATCAGCCTCTGATGTCTTCAGTGCAGCAGTTATACTTGAGAACTATAGCTATCTCATAAATCTTCGCGACAGCCTGCGAACCAGACCATATATGTTTTACATATATAGTATGACATGAAGAGTAGAGTCACCAGTACAATGCATGACACAATTTTTAGCTGTACAAAAGCAATTACATTTTTATTTATGAAGAATGTATAAACAAATGACAAACTCCTTAGATCACATTTGGCCTACGATGACAAGGCCACGAGTTTTAATCCAAGACAGGGTAGACTCAGCGCTTCCTCTGGTGGCTAAAAGGGGCACCAACTTTGTAGATAGCGTTACTCATTTTTTTTTGGTCTGGCAGGAACAGGTCCGCCACTGCAACATGGAATTTCCACCAGTGGCTCAAGACAATGTTGTGGAGATAAGCAGTTGCCCAATGCTTGAGAGAGCATAGAAATATATGTTTGAATGTATATGTGTACGGATGTAAATGTATGTAGCTCTCAATGTATGAGAATTTATTTCCATAGGTGTTTTTTTGAAAGAGCCGTGTCAAGTTTTCTCTCTTCTTCCAGACGTTTGACCTCCCACGATGCAGGCATCTGTTGCATAATAATAGAATTTGTGACCCGTGAAAATTCTACACCTGGTCATGGACGAGACACAGATACAGGCGGGCGAGGAAACCGAAGGGTGGTGATGAGGGGGAATGAAGCCATGCAGCCGGCCAGCGCCAAAATTTGCCAGACACTGCATCCTATAGATTGTCACCGGCCGATTAACTCATGGGCTTTTTTCTTTTTTTTTGGGGGGGGGGGGGGGCAGAGAACCCACAGGAAACTGAAGCAGAAGAGGAGGCGAATACGCAACCTCCACAGGGAAAGGAGCCTAAGGCAGAAATCGATCAAGGAGGATTGTGCCATTGCACCACCTTGCCACCCATGTCCAGGCACAAAACGTTCAGTTGAACTCAGAATCGCCTGAAGATGCGTTCAGCGGGGGAGGCAAAACGTTGCAAAGGAGAAACCAGCTATGGATAAATATGAATACATTACACATCCAATACTCAGGTAACGAGGAGAGCTGAGGAGTTACGATTTGTTGCTATCCCAAAACAAACTGCAAGGCTGCTGTCCTACCTTCTCGTCATTCTTAATATTTAGTAATTTCAGTTAAACATTAGTTAACAATAAAGAATATACATATTTTTTTAAACGGCACCCAAACAGAAAATAATACACCTCACCATTGCTTGAACCAAACCAACGAAACAAGTCTGAAAACCCTGGATATGCTGTCGAGTTCACATTTTTATGACATTCGATGTGAAATTTTGGAAAAGAGACAAAAGCATGTGTCCCCCATCACAGCAAAACATTTTGTCTATAGCCATTATACGTCAGACCATTTTATATTTACTTTACATGTATTTCATAAATGAATAATTCTTCATTTACATACATTTATGTATATTTAAAATGTACGATAAAAATCTAATTTATATGTTATAATTTTATTTCGCAAAATGTTCTTTCTCCCTTTCAGATGTTCATTTGTGTTGTGCCGCTGAGAATAATGTTGGAGCACCAAGGTCCTATGGCTAGTGTCCTTCCTGGCCAGACAAAATGCACAAAACTTCAGTGCCGACAATAAAACCCAACAAATTACTGGGTTTCCAATTACAAATAACCTGTTTAAATTACGTTATCGAAAACTCCAATAGATCCTCATTCACTGCACCTAAATATATGTAATTTAAAAATACGAAAACGTACGCATTTGTACAGTTCTTGAGTGGCATATACCCAGGGGTGGAATTGGAAAGAAATCACTGTGGGAACACCTAGGTCCATGTTCCCTTCAGAGCGTGGGTTTTGGGGTCCCTCCAGAATATTGAGGTCATGATAACGCATTTTCTGCATTTGTGGTTTTTGAGATGCAAAATAACAATTCATATTTCATATTTAAGACCGGGCGGCGTGGTGGCGCAGTGGTTAGCACTGACGCCTCACAGCAAGAAGGTCCCGGGTTCGAGTCTCTCGGCTCCGGTGCCTTTCTGTGTGGAGTTTGCATGCTCTCCCCGTGTCCGCGTGGGTTTTCGCCGGGTACTCCGGTTTCCTCCCACAGTCCAAAAGCATGCTCCTGGATAGGTTGATTGGCTCGCAGACTAAAATTGTCCCGCAATGCCCGGCGATGGACCGGCGTCCCGTCGTCGGGTGTATTCCTGCCTTACGCCCTATGTTTCCGGGATAGGCTCCGGCTTCACCGTGACCCTATATAGGATTAAGCGGTTTCAGATAATGAGATGAGATGAGATATTTAAGACCATTAAAGCCAAATACATTCCCTCCGGGAATTTCACTCTCTGAATGACGTTCCCATGCATCCCCGTCTAATTCCACACCTGAATATACATATGTTTTACCATACATAGTTCTGGAATAAATGTCTCATCTCATCTCATTGTCTGAAACCGCTTTGTCCTATACAGGGTCACGGTGAGCCGGAGCCTATCCCGGCAGACACAGGGCGCAAGGCAGGAATACACCCACGATGGGACGCCAGTTCATCACTGGGCACTGCGAGCAATTTAGCCTGCGAGCCAATTAACCTATGCAGCAGCATGCTTTTGGACTGTGGGAGGAAACCGGAGTGCCCGGCGAAAACCCACGCGGACACGGGGAGAGCATGCAAACTCCACACAGAAAGGCACCCGAGCCGAGAGATTCGAACCCGGGACCTTCTTGCTGTGAGGCGACAGCGCTAACCACTGGGCCACCGTGCCGCCCAGAATAAATATGTGAGCACGGTAATTATTTAAGTGGTACTTATTTCAGCAAAAGAGCCAAATGGGAATCCACTGAGTCATGCTGCAGAAGGGTTAGTGTGAAAAAAAACATTTCAGCTACATAGTATCAAGGGAAAAACACACACCACTCTGCAAATGCATAAGCGAGCACATTATGCACAATACTGTCTTCAGACATCATGATTAAAGGTTGGGAATTTACAGGGCTGTATTCAACACGGCACACTCATGAAGACTCTCTGCAGTTATAATTCAGCACAGCTGTTCACATTTACAAGGCACCTGCTTAGGACAAGTATTTTATATAACCTGGGAAAGCTCACAAATGTAGATCACAAATTTCTTGAATTAAACAATGTGAGTAGGGGTAATTGTTCTAATTTTAAGGTCTTGAACCTAGAGTGGATATTTAACATTCCTACATAGAAAAACCATGCCTTGACCTCCAACAAGTGGTACTTGTTTACTGATGCTAGAAAAATGATGGGACGTCATCCCCCAAGCCATATTTGTAAATTACATCCACCCAAATGAGTCGACATTTATAACCACACGTTTTACTTTTTTCTATACTGCTTTTCGGATTTACCAGATTGTTGTAAAATGGTCCAGAAACCAAGATGCACCTAAAACTTTTTGTGTAGGAGCATTTTGAAAGACAAAAACTACGTGTTTATAATCCAGAAAATATGGTGTTGCTATGCAGACCCATCCTCCAAAAAAATAATAATGAATGGGCAGCTTGACAATTGGGGAAGACGTGTCTTCTGGAAAAGGGATTTGCACAACCAGGCATGCCATGTCATCTGAGTGGTAATGTATTGCAAAGGAGAACTGCCTTCCGGAGGATGATTCTGAAGATAATGGATAAAACCAAATCCTGTAGAAGCCAATGTATACGTAGGTGTATTGTTAGCATTACACTTCTTTAACCGGGGAAACCCACATTGAGTCTCAACTCTCTTTAGCAGGGTCCCGGTAAGTTTGTGCAGTAGGGTTTGATCACTGTCGTTTCCCAATTCCTAATCTTAGAAATATTTGCAAACTCGGACCATGATACCGGCTTACAACGGCCTACGTATTGTAATCCACGATACAAGAATGCGATACTGCAACATTTTGCTTCATGGCTTTTATAGATTAACAGGATTACACAACATGCAAATAATGTGTGGTTTAAGCATGGCTTTTTGTGCTGTTTGTACTATATCGTCTGTACTGAATGTTTGTCTCGTTTTATTTTGCTCTATTTTTTTGTTCCATTTCGTGCATCTCGCTGTCTCTCCAGCACCTTTCCCATATCCGTGCCATGTCGCTCCAGTCCATGTATAACCATTACATGTCAGCCTACATTTTCACGAAGACTAGATGGTGATGGAACAGAAGCTAAAAAGACCACAAGTCCCGGAAGCTGACAATCATGGAAATGGAACGAGTTTATTATAAGGGATAGAAAATATCTAATCGTTAATAATGGTTGGAGGTCCCCATCCAGCAGTGGGTAGAGCATTCTTGTTGATGACGAACGCTCCTTTCTCCTTCACGACGTTTGGTCTCCCACGAAGGCATTTTCAGGCGTGCTGAGACTGAGTGAACCGAGTGTGCTGTGTAATGTGTGTCCTGATGTCAAGGTGGGTTTCATTGCCTTGCCCACATTTCTATGGTCCTTTGTCACGCTTCCTCCCCTTCCAAAGCACACTCATAGTTCACTCAGTTTCAGCACACCTGAAGATGCCTCCAATGTGAGAGGCGAAATGTCACAGACAGAGGAGGAGTAATCAGTGATGTGACTTTCCTGGAAGAACAGCTTTGGTAAGCAATTTTACTTTGATTCGAAGCAATTATCTTGCATCAAGCTGTGAAAACCTATATAAGTTTAAATGGCGTTGGGGTTTTAAGAGACCTTACGACCTCAACCTCACCATTTCCATTTCATTAGTTTGGTGCAAGTGCCACATTGGTTTTGTTTTCAATGACAATCCATGGTGGGTTGCTCGCAGTGACCCTCGTTAACCTAACAGATTTTGGCAGCCAATATTACACATAATTGTTTATTGGGTTTTAATACACGTGATGATGCCTATTAGCATAAAGAAGTTGACCAGCATTGATTCAAACAATTATCACTGCTGACAAAGACAATGAATGTTGAATCTGCTCCAGTTTCCTTGTACTCAATCATTGCTAAAAAAATGATGCACTCTCAGGTTACTGAATTGATTGTTTTAATATTAATTTTTTTTGTGTCGAGACACAGATATATGAAAATGCAACATAGTGGACCTTTTTCATTTTGTCATTTAACTTTGATTATTAATTACGTGGCCTAACCGAATGTATTATGAACTGGTCAGATCAGTGTCTGACATAGCAGCAACCAAGGCACCGGCCAACAGTCAACAACGGCTGAACATCCATACACACTGCTGCCACCAATTAAATGCCATCAACCCCATACATCCGCAATAACCTTGGCTGACGAAACAGCATACGTGCAACACCTTGAGCTCAATCATTGATAGATGTCTGTAGAACGAGCACGATTTTTCACTCATCCATGTGGCCTTCAGACATTCTCCCGCACAACTGTGATTCAAATACTCTTAGCGTGTTCAAGCACGTATCGGTCAAGCGCTGTCATGACAGCGCAACTATGCCGGTGGTGCATGCTATGCAAACACGGCCCCAGGAAGCGTCCTTATTGCCGCGCTCACGCCAGGTTAAACATAGCGTCCAATTCTGGAATCCCACAAGCGACTGCTGCAACTGCTTAGCGACACCTCTCCCAGTCAACAGTAGAGGGAGTGCGCATTCCGCTAATCTTTGTTCTCCCGGCAATCACCTTGCAGTCATTGATAGAGGTTGACTCATGCCAGAGTGCAAAAACGAAACATAAGTTGAGAATAATTATACTTATTACATGCCACAAGCCCATTCCAATGTGTGTTGGCTGCGAACAGATTTAGAATCAGCACCTCGGATTTACTGCATCAATGTTAGAGACACTCCGAGCCCCCCAGCAGTAACGCCCAGTGGCCACAGACGGAAGCTATTATGAGTGTGCGCGTTCAACACGTCCTCCCGCGGGTGTCCGTGAGAAAATCATTCCGATAAATTAAAACAGCAGCAGATTAAATTACATTTTGCGTCGGTGTAACCAAGACTTGTTCTTTGGCCAACGTAAAAAAAAAATACTAATTACTGGTTGTGTACTTGTGATTATGCAATTGAGCGGTGTCATAAGCAGGAAGCATAACTGGAAAAAATAATAATAAAGTGACCAGCGGTGAACTAACCAAGGCTGGCATGGCCTGTTCGTGAGCATTTCAGTCTCGTAATAGCAGCGACTTCACACGGTTGCAATGTCGCGCTAGGAATTTTTGTTGAAATATAATGGGATCGCTGATTTTGGCACAATGGGATGATGTGCACACTGGGATAAACTGCACACTGGGATAAACTGCACACTGGGATGAGCTGCACCAATGGGATGCCATGGTTCACATATCTGATTTCTGTCAAGTTCCCAGTGCTGCAAGTTACTATCTGCCACATTTTGCATTCTGTCCACCATGGTTGACTTTATATTGGACCCCTTCAGATATTTGCATATATTGTGAAAGTCAATGTGATTATGGAACTCAAACGTTTATTGCATGCTTAGAACATGGATTAAACGTCAATATTTTTGTACGATCGTGTATTATAATACTGATATTAATTTAAAGCTTTAAATTTACAAATACAATTTGACTTTAAATTGGGTTAAAACAATGTCAACTATATTGGGAATCATTTTCGAAATCTCGATTAGGTAATGCTTCACAATCCACCTGTGTTTGTGCACTCGGATCTTATTTCACGTCGTGCGCGGCAAGGTGTAGCCATTACGATCGTTTCTCGGCAAACTGTGCCGCTGAACGCACCCTGCTAGCGCGAGCGCCATGCGTGCCCCTCCATCCATTCTGCTCAGCGGCCAGCAGTGGCTGTGTGCGTGAAACGGGGATCCAACTTGAGATCAAAATCCTTGTAGTTCCGGGAGGCCTGGGTACCGAACGCGTCCAGAGCCTTCCGGTTCATCAGCGCGAATCTGTGGTGGCATCGACTCTCATCATCAATTTGATCAATCATCAATCATCGTGTAGCTGTGATGCAAGACAAGACAATTATAATACTAATAATGCACAGTGTAATGATGTACGTTTTCACGGCTCGATGCATGATGAATGCTTCGAAAAGCTGTTCTCACGGGACAGCCGCGTCGATCGCATCCTCTTCCTCCCGCGGCTGTCCCAAGAAAGCAGCTTTTCAAAGCAATCATCAATAATGCACAGCGTTTTCGCAAACCAAGCAAAGCATCATTATCAACCATCTTCATCATCAACGATCATTAATCATCACCACATATATCACTCATCGCAGACACTAACCACGATTCATCATGGTTCTTGTCATCCATAGCGTCACTATTTTACATGTCCGGCAGTATTGTCGATCCAGTTCTACATAAAAAGGCCCCCCAGAGACTGTGGGGTTGTGAGGGTTGGTTGACCGTACTTCACCGCACTAGAGACTGCACTTTCCACTGTGCTTAGTGGCCCACTTGGAACATGAACTCAAGATAGATTTCTCCCAAGTTGCCCAGTCAAACAGCCACATCATGTTTAAACTTGTTGAGTCAAACGAAACCGATTTATTTCAGAAGCACAGCTTGGGAGGTATCTCCTAAGCTTAAGTAGAGCAGGTTGTCTGTATATTGCAGATTGGTTAAACTACAAAGACGAGAGTAGTTTGTTATTGCACATGATGCAAGGCTGTATACAAGTATAACCACTGTAAAATAACTGGAGGACGCTTTTACAAAATAATAATTGCATTAATAGAGGGCTTTCACCCGAGGGTCCCAAAGCGCTGCACAAAGCTGTGGAGAGAATGGTATGTCAACAATGACATAAGAACGGTAAGTCAGCAACAATAACGTTTTTCTGGGTGTTTTTTTACAAATCTGAGCTGTACAGAAGAATGGCATGTCAACAACATCAGGATGGTTAAATTGAAAGTCAAATAGAAGCAATCAATTATAGGACATAAAATAAGCGTAAAAAAATCATTCTTCAAAAAAAAATGTAAAAAATTAATGTTCCCAAGCAGACGCAGGTCAGCAGAAAACTATCATCCTGGCACGACAAAATTGAGCCACATCAACAGCCCTAGCCAGAGAGCTTGAAAGCCTTATGGAACAAGTGAGTCTTGAGACGAAATTTGAAGATGCCCAGGGACTAAGCTGATCGAATCTCCAAAGGAAAGGCAGTCCAGAGACTGGGAGCAGCGCAGAGCGAGAAGGCTGTCACCTATCGAATGGAGGTGCGATCTGAGCACATACAAGCAAGCCTGCAATGGAGGATCTAAGTTGTCGTGTTGAGGAGGGTGCCTGAAGTAAGTCACGGATGTTTGTTGAAGCAGCGCCTTGTAGGTGAGGAGGACCTTGAATTCATTCCTGTATTTAACCGATAACCAGTGGAGAGACAGCAGTACTTGGGATATGTGATCGTGGATGGGTGTGCGAGTGAGGACTCTAGCAGCCGCATTCTGCACACGTTGGAGACGATTGATGAGGTAGGCAGGGGTGCTAGGCAGCAATGCATTGCAGTAATTGATTTGTGAGGACATGAAGATGCGTATTAGCTTCTCCGCATCAGCAGGTAACAGGATCTTGCGCGGTCTGGCTATGTTTCTGAGATGGAAATCGGCTTCCTTCGTCACCTTGTTGATGTGTGTCTCGATAGTGAGGACTGCCTTAGCAACTTCAATGGTCTGGTCGTCAAGCATCAATTGTATAGGTTCAGCCTTGGACAACTGGTGTGTGGTTCCGAAAAGTAAAACTTCTGTTTTGTCACCATTTAGTTTTAGGAAATTTGAATTGAGCAAGGCCTTCACAGTTGACAGTGAGGACGACATGTAATGACCGGACACATTGAAGGATGGCTTTGCGTGGATAAAGATTTTGATGTCATCGGTATAGCAATGGTAGCTGAGATTGAGGCTGCGCAGGATATGGCCGAGTGGTTTTAATTAGATGCTGAAGAGGAGTGGGCCGACAACTGAACTCTGAGGAACTCCAGACAAAACAGGATGGATCTCTCAGTTTTAATCTTCGAGGCTGACGAACTGCTTCCGGTTGGAGAGGTAGCTCAGCAAATGCAGGGCACAGCCAGAGACCCCTATACCCTCAAGTCGCTCAAGTAAGATCAGGTGGTCAACGGTATTAAAGACAGTGCTCAGGTCCAGGAGGACAAGAATGCTTGGCAAGCCTTCATCACCAGCGATGAGTAGGTTACCAACTACTTTTACCAGAGCAGATTCAGTATTACGGTAGAATCAGAACCTAGATTGTAAGGGATCGAGGGGTCATTGTTGAGAACGTATTTCTGGAGACGGGTGACTATGGCACGTTCAAGGACCTTAAAGAGGAATGGTAGATTTGAAATGGGGCGATAATTATCAGGGATGTTGCAATCGAGGCCAGGTTTTTTTTTAAGCATGGGGGTAGCTATGGCACATTTGAATAGTGGGAGAACAATACCAGAGCGAATTGAGTTATTAAAGATATTAGTGATGAACAGAGCAAGCGATTTGAAATTTGCCCAGATGATTTTGGATGGGAAGGGATCCAGGGAGCAGTTTTTGGGCTGAGATCTGGTAACGAAAGAAGAGACCTCGGATTCCATTAATTTAGATGACCGCGGGGGCTCGGGGAGTTTCCCCACAGACTGAGGGACCACGGCGGCCCCGGAGGTGGATGACGGCTCCTCGGCGATCAGGTGGCCGATACGGGCCCCGGCCCACCTCCGGGACTATGTCACGGCGGTCGAGCCTTGTCACGACAACGGCCTGGAGTTCCGGCCGGGACTTCTTGCCGGGGAGAGAACTGTGATGCCAAGCCTGGCACATGCCAGGCTGAGTGCATAATGATGCTCACGCTGGAGTCGGATCGGGTCGTTCGCCAGGTTACTCCGGATCAGTTGAGCGTGGCCGTGGGTCAGCGATAAGTGGCTAATAGACATGGGGTGACAGCGCGTGACTGGGTGACGTCAGACGGGACCAGGAGTGGAAGTCCGAGAGGACATATAAGGGGATGTGCGGAAATACGGAGGGTGGCATAAGAGGGAGTCACATTGGAGGTGAGAGTTCGTTCTTGTGTCCGAGTTGACCGCGTGGTCGTTGTTCAGGTTCGGCGCGGACGAATAAAGCATACCTCGTTTGTTGAGATGGAGAATTTTCGGAGATCAGTATGCCTGTCCTGGAGAGAGAGAATGAGTGGCCGCCAATGCCAGCGCGATCGTCGCTGGCGTGTGATGGGCAGCAAGAAGAACCCATACTGGCGAAATTCATGCGTCGCGATAATTCGACGCTTAACAAAAGCTTGGGAGGCATCTTCCATTGCAGAAATACTTATAATCCGGAGAATACAGTAGTTAAAAAGGGAAAGAAAAGTGGTGCGATGAAAATGTGAAAGGAATCAAACGACGACAATCCGGGCTGAGCTTCAGAAACCTGGCAGTCGCTCGTGAAACCGCTTCACACATCACATGGTGGGACACGGCGGGACACGTTTCATCATGCCAAGAACACTGTGCAACCCTGCATGACTCATGACCTCCCAGCCACGGGTTGGTGATGTAAATCTGCAAAAGCGAATCGGTGTGGGCTCCGCACAAGGCATGCTTAATGTGCCGCTTGGATTAACACGCATGCCAGTGTGACAGTCTGAACAGCGACGTGAAATACGCTTTCTCCTACGGCACTATGAGGCAGCCACCTGTTCGAGTTTGATGAATACCTGCGTTGGGGAAAATTCGCAATATCTCTTTACCTTTCCCACGGCTTTGCCACTCATTTGAATGCACATAATTATTTGTGTATAATCATCACATGGGTATGACATGGCTGGTAAGATTGGACTGAACAGCTGCTTTAGTTTGACCAGCTGGGTGTGTATGGTTATGCACGTGGCCTCTATTCCAGCACTGTGGAAGCAAGGGGTAGCAGATCGCACATTTGTTGTTAAACTTCCGTCCAATGGGTGCTGATTAATTATAATTCCCTTGCTTGATGGACAGGGGAAAAGCAAAAACGTGCACTCTTCTTTTCTGTCTGTATGGAGACAGAGTTTCCCCCCCACACGCACGGGATTTCTCCAATTCCCCTGGTTTTATTCACATATGTAAGCATAATTGGTCGCTAACACCTTAATAAACAGAGGCCCGTAAAGGTGGGGCAATTGTTGGTGCCATCACACCATCCTGCTTATCTGTGGTTCTCTATCACACCTCCGAGTCGTTTCTGCTCCATGAGAGTGGGCGAAAATTGTGCACCTGCGCTTTACTCGTTTCA
>JAZEWT010000012.1:7425606-7438405 GCA_036362905.1 Mordacia mordax
GCGCACAGTGCGGCAAGGCCTTCATTCAGCAGTGAATTGCCAAAAGAAGTCGAACACAGACGTGTAAATTTACTTATGTAGGTGTACCTATAGAAAAAGATCCCCCTTCCCCAGCGTAGCCTAAACATATTGTTGGGGGCAAAACATGTTAGAGAGCACACCTCTGAATGCTGGCAAGGCACAAGAGCTGGGTGGGTGGCCACCACCACGCCCAATCGTCCATTGTCTTCCCACTGGCGATGATTAAACATCACACCAGGGGTGAGTACTCATTTAAGGTTGAGTGGACCTAAGGCCCAGAACCAGACCAGATGATCATAAATGGCGTTGGCCATGAGCGAGATATGAACTCGTGTGGCTGGGTTTGTAGCGCAGCCAGCTAACCGCTAGACACACGCACGTGCATGTACCCATATGCTTGTGAAAACGCCCCCCACCCCCAATTAGTCCACGGTAGCATGGATGACAAGACGACTACAGCAGCTGTGGTTGTAACAGAATACTTCGCAATGCACATAGCACCCTGTGGATTCACAGGGGGCTTGTTGGCGACACATGGACATGATGGTTCAGTGAGCATATTTATGTTATAATATTCACACATACTGCACAGGTGATATTTGAACGTATATAGTACATTAGAAAAGCCACTGCGGTGTAATGGTTCGTGTAAGAGATTTTCAATCCAAAGGCCGCCGGTTAAACCTGATCTCCTGGCGCGGCAGTTGAAACAATGGCACAAGTTTTTTACATCTCCCTCTGCCTGTCCTCCCAGCAGGAGAAAGGGGTACAGCAGTTTTCACAGCATTGTTAGTGGACTGGCAAGTCGCATGCGGTGGGACAAAGTGTAGGTATTCCCACATTTTCTGGTACGTATGGGCATGCTGAGAAAGACAAACACCCTCTGGAAAGGATCTCTAGAACTGAGGGGATGTGGCGATGAGTTTGCCTCGTGTGTAGATGCAAGCTGGATCATTGCTTGCATCTACTGTTGCCGATGTGCCGTTCTTATCTCGTTGACCTGCCGTTCTCTCCACAGCTCTGTGCAGCGCTTTGTGACGCTCGGGTGAAAAGCGCTCAATAAATGCAATTATTATTATTAACAGTGGATTGACCATGGCTAATGATAATCAAGCAGGTTCAAATACCACGCAAAAAATATTTGATAGTCCTCTGCTGAATGGCAAAATGATTCGTGGGTAAAGATAACATCTCACAAATTTTCACTTTCCACTGCGTGGAAGTTGTGGATTGCATTTCCCAACGATAGGCTCTCCCTGCCAACAGGGGAACTTTGCGGTGTTGAATACTTGGTGTGGTTAATTTAAATTCACATCTCTCAGTCTATGGACACAGTGAGTGCCCCAGGCCACCTGAACCCATGTAAGCAGCACAGCCTTGGACCTTCCAATTAAGTCCCAACATATTAACTGAAACAAGTATGGAATTTCGTGGCAGTTTTGGTTTGGAATATTTTAAGCTGTCAATCACGTTAAGCAGCTGGACTGGACTCCCCACAAGAGATGTTGAAGGTCGCAAAAGCCTGACAGCATCAGTCTTGGGCACGAACCCCCAGGTATGAGGATGACATGAGAGGTAAATGTTTATGTCTGAGTGTCCGATACTACTGCACAGGTATTTGCAGTTATGCTCTCCAGATTTCTGATGCGGCATGACGTCGCGGTAAGTAGCACTGCTGCCTCACAGCAACAGATGTCTGGGTTTTATTTCTAGCCCGGGTACCTTTGTGTGTGGTGTCTGCATGGTCTCCCCATGTCTGCGTGCGGTTTCGCCAGATACTCCAGCTTTCCTTCTGCAGCCTAAGTCAGTTGTCGTGACTAAATTCTCCACTGGTGAGCTGAAATGTTGTAACTCGCTTACCCCTCCCTCGTTGGACAACTGTTAAAAAGAGCTACAATGCTCATCGGTTCCTTCCAACTTGGATAAAAAGATGACTTGATATGTCTTCAGCTGTCTGGTTTCGTGTTGTACCACTATAGTGTGCCTGATTGTAAAGAGGCCTCGAAGGCAAGCTTATAAAAAGAAGCAGTGGTGAACAATCACGGTGACTATGGAGCAACATCCTGCCGCAAAAACAACCCGTTTCTTGTTAAGAAAGAGCACTGATCTTAACCACACAGCAGTCGCGACTCCAAGGCAGGTCACACTACCACCATATCACCCACGACGACGGCAATCGCCACGGATTTTTAAATGAGAAAATATATACGCCACGCTCTCTTGACCTATCAGAAGCATTTCACACAACCGTTCGTGCTGTTCTCGTTTTAAGATTTAACAACTGCGGTAAGTGAAAAAGCCACCAGCTGGTTTTCAAATTGACTTGATGGGAGACTATCATATTATTAAAGCAACCTATCAGATGTATCCCCAGGGTTCAAGGGAATTGCTCACAGTTCAGTATTCGGTGTGTTCCTGGTCACCACTTTCATGAACGATATTGGTTTCAGAGTTGACCCACTTCACCCTTCATTGATGCTGAAAATAATAATTTTCCATGCCTCATTAGAAACATCACTCAGCTCAACTTTGCAGCACGTAATAGATTAATATTGGTCCTGAAGACCCGTGGATAAAGTTATTTCATTCCTGTCTACATATTGCAGCAGGGAAATTAGTTCTGTTGAATGATAAATTAAGCGGTCAGAGGCTGCTTCAAGAAACAAAGACAAATATTCAGCTTCCTCACATGATCCGCCAGGATATTGGGGCAAGTGCAGTCAGCGAGCATCTATGAAGGCTGACACAGCATGTGAGGAGGGTAGGTGGCCAGCACTACACCCGAACGCCTATGCATCCCTAGTGGCAATGCTTACAGACCACACTATGATAATAATTGCACTTCTACATTGCTTTTCACCTGAGGGTCACAAAGCGCTGCACAGAGCTTTGCAGAGAATGGTATGTTAGCAACAACATCATAGCCTCAAATGAGTGCTCATTTTCACTCATTTGAGGCTGAGTGGACCTAGAGGGGGGGGGCAGAACTGGTTCAGAAAATTGTCACTGGTGTTCGCCTTCAGAGGGATTCGAATCTGGGTCACCAGGTTTGTAGCCCAGCGTGCTAACCACTGAGCAACCGCTTTCCACTCTCCACACAACACACACACACACAATGTATATATTTCAACTAATGTTACTCTAACGTCAAAGTTATTTTATGTGCATAATATGCAAGGAAAAATTCCAGCATTTTAAAATGCAAAAGCCATATTATCTAATGATTTGAGCAGTGGCCCTTCTTAAAAGTAGAGCGCCTAATTGGATCTTATCCCAACTTCTTGGGGTTTCCCGAAAACGTTTTGAGAAGTTTTAATTGAAAGTCATATACGTGATCGCTGAATTTGGTTGTCAGAATTGTTCAACTCACGGGTGAGTGGTGAACTGAGAACAATCATAGCTGCCAATTTAAAATGCTTGTACAAGTGACAATTTAATCTGTTTTGCTCTGTCAGGTTGTGGAAAATGCTTCTGACAGATATTTATCCAGATCGTTAGGTGGTCTATATTTATATAATAATTGTTCTTGATAGTTTTTTTTTACATATTATTGATTTGGTTTATGAGTTAAACAGGATTCTTGTCTGAATTTTCGAATCACGTACACTGTCATATTAAATCTGTAGAATCTACAATAGTGAGACAGATATTGTATACACATTTTAAAAATAATCCAACAAATTTGTGTCCGAACAAAGCTGGATAGGTCGTTGCTTCCCAATTTTACCAGGACAAATTTACTTTTGTTTCTCTCTTTCTCTGGCCAGTTTCTTGCTCACGTACCTGCCCTTCGTGAGCCGTAGCAGAAACCTCCAGTAGGACGGCCTCAGGTTGTGGACCTCCATGACAGCCTTCAAACCCACAGAGAGCGAGACACAGAGCGGCCGTTGAGCTTGCGTGATGGCAAGCGCTCTCAATGGGTGCCTACCGAGACCAGCGTGTCACGAACTACTGCTGGCAATGCCGTCACCGCATGTGACCGTCCACTTTGGGTCCCTATGGCGCTGTTGTTTACCAGGCCATGTCCAGCCCTTTTAGACAACGCACTGCTGGATTAGGGAACTCCCCATGCCGTGAGTGTCTTGACGGGTTTGAATTCAGGTTGGTATTAGGTTGACTGTATGGAGAAACATTGTGCAACGCATTACGCATTTTAATGCTAGGTTCAATTTTTAAATAAAAACTGTGCAAAACATATCGCGGCACAATAGATGTGTTTCACCACTTTGGCTCCATTTATGCTATGAGAAGTAAAATAGTGGTTTGACTGTCACACGATGAAAGTTATTATCAGATGGAAGAGCGTTAATATGCTTCCTTCTTTATTGTGTAGATTAGGCCACTTGAAGGGGCCTCAGAGGTATCTCTGTGATATCTGCTTACGAGAGCCGTACTCAAACACGAACCGGTTGCGCTGCACTGCGACAGATAAGAATCGACACGGCATCTCATAATTTGACACTGGATGGTGCGATCGAGATAAACTTGGTGAGATAGATGAAGGAAATTATTTTTTGCAAAGCACCGCTTGGAAGCAGATGGCGGTGGAGATGGCGTAGATGATGGTGTCTGCATGGGGGATGTATGGGAAGTTAGCCGTCTCGATCCCCTTGAAGTACAGCGTCTGGACGGTAGGCACAAACGGTGTCACACGAGAAATTACTCAACACATTAATATAATTTAATGAGCCCTACAGTTTATGGGGATCACTCCTGCGATGGCATCCAACCATATGGTTTAACAGGGTTCACCCTGCTGAGGAGATTCATAAGGTCAAAACCGGCCTGGAATTTGCTGCTGTATAAGCGTTTTTTTCTGAAGGTCAAAATGGCGAGAAACAGAATTTTTAAATTATTTGTGTTTGTTTTTCTCTTGTTATGACATATGGGGATTCACTACAGTAACATGTGGAGCTAAGTGCAAATATGAGGACAAATGCAATATGCTTAGGGCACTGAGCATTTAGTGAACGCAGCACAATATATTGTGAGCACAATTCTGGTCTCTACAGACCTCTGATGAAGCCTACCAGCATTAAAAGCAAAAGTGAATTAGTCAATTCCTATTTTCTTCCCTGCTCAACCCAGAAATAGTTTGGCGGTCATCTCTGTTGGATGACCCTAAGCCTGTGAGAAAATTCCAAACTTCTATGCTCGGGGTCAGGTTAACCACACCAGCGATATCCCTCAGCATCTTGAGATGTAGCCTCATTTAGACATTTGGGCAAACGGCCATGTGTCCTATTTGATGAATCAACAGTGAAGGGATGGTCGGCAGGGAGTATTTCGTCAGCAAAGTGTTGTTTCGTTAGCTGGGCAGGCTACCTCTACAAGCTTGGAGGCCAGATACATGGAGATGGAGGTGCTCTTGTAAAACATCATCGACAGGCCAGCTACAAAGCCTGCGCAACAGAACAAAGGCATCCGTTATTACGACGCAAAATTAGTGGTGTATGAACCGCACGCTCACGCTGTCCCACTGGCTTGTGTTAGGTTTACGTGTTAACAAAAGTCAAAGTGCACCTGCACCAAAATGAACATTGGGTGGTGCTCACCTTCAGACGTTTCCTTGTGTCAGTGATGGGAATCGCACATTTCTATTGCAGGGCCTAAACTCCCTCAACACAATTACATCCCACTGATAACTTTCTATTCAACGGTGATGTCCCACAACGTGGTAAGCGTTTTTACATTTTATGACGTGACGATGGTCTGGTTTGATACTGGCTAAAATTACAACGCATCATTCGATTACACAAGGATCTGCTGTTTGACCTACTTAGCTCAATTTTGGAATGAATAATAGTTTTTTAATCCTATCAAAATTTTTTTATGTTTTTTATTTCGCTTCTAAACTGGAAGATTGATACAAAAGTAATGCAAATACATCCTTAAAAAAAATATTTTTCCACAGTGATATTTGACAGTGGGCGGCGCGGTGGCCCAGTGGTTAGCGCTGTCGCCTCACAGCAAGAAGGTCCCGGGTTCGAATCTCTCGGCTCGGGTGCCTTTCTGTGTGGAGTTTGCATGCTCTCCCCGTGTCCGCGTGGGTTTTCGCCGGGCACTCCGGTTTCCTCCCACAGTCCAAAAAGCATGCTGCTACATAGGTTAATTGGCTCGCAGGCTAAATTGCTCGCAGTGCCCGGCGATGGACTGGCGTCTCATCGTCGGTATATCCTTGCCTTGCGCCCTGTGTCTGCCGGGATAGGCTCCGGCTTCACCGTGACCCTGTATAGGACTAAGTGGTTTCAGACAATGAGATGAGATATTTGACAGTATATTTACACTACATTACGAGATGGTAATTCACGAGGCATTCACACATGGCCTTATACACGAACCCGAGTCAGTGACTGAATGTGTGTTCCCCCCGGGTTCCGCACAAGTTTCGTCTGGGTCCTCCAGTTTCCTCCAACAACTAAAGAATTAAAACACTCATTAATTAAACTGCTGATATCATAAAAAAGGGTACGGCATAAGTCGCTTTATCGAGAGTAAGTATTTGATACGCCAAGAGTTCGAGACGTTGAACAACAACAAAAAACAATGTTTAAAGCTATGGCGGGGTTAAGAAAGCCACGTCTGCTGTAGGCCAATCAGTCTGAATGACAATGCATTTCCCAATATATGTATTATATACACTGATAATTTTGCATTTTAAAATTATAGTTGAAAGACTGATTATTTTACTTGTTGTTCAGCAAAGAAGTGTATATTAAAAAAAACCCCCAAAAATATGTTATTGCTGCTGATTTTCCATTCTAGTGCCGTTGTTGTTGGCGTGCCATTCTCTCCGCAGCTCTGTAAAGTGCTGTGTGACCTTTGGGTGAAAAGCACTCTATAAATGCAATTATTATTATTGCTATCAAAGCTTATTGTCTGCATATTTCGCCAAAAGTATGTGTGGCTTTTGCAAAACAGACACTTTGTGAAAGGTGTCTATTTTGGTGTTTCAAGATCTTAACACCTGTATTAATTGCGGGAAATGGTAAAAACCTTTTCTATTCATTACAAAGAACAATGTTGTTCAGTGGTCCAAAGACACATCATGTCTGGTAGGTTGGCATCGGCTGATCGTGAAGCTGTTTCCCCCACCCCACCTTTCCGCAATTTCCTAGGGTGCTTTGGGACATTTGTGTGAAACGCGCTGTATGAATGTAAATAAATATTATTATTAAAATCAGGGCAACTTCCTTCTTCTCACGGGAACGATGCAGCACAGAAAGTTTCGAGCTCCTGCATTGATGGAACCACAGTGAAACGATGAACACTCTTCGGCAACAATGCCATAAAAGGAAGACAATATTTCTGCATCATCATTTGCCCCATACATCGAATGCATTTTCTTCATTTGTTTGGCAGTTACTGAGGAATATGTTGGCTTTTTTTGTTATTCGGACTTAACTGCCCACGCAGCATCGCTCGCCGTTTTTGTACAGTGAGTTAAGATGACCAAGACTGAACAACACCACCCAGGTGTGGAAAATGAATTGGACCGAGCTGAATTGTGATGCAGGTAACGTTACTGACAGCATCGCAACAGTCCACTCTCGCCGTGTGAGCGACGCACGAGCCGCTCACCTGCTAGAAGTGCATGTAGTTCATCGTCCAGATTCCTGATCCATCTCAGGAGGCAGCTGGTGCCCTGTGTGACAAACGTGCGTGCATGTACACAAAGTCACAAACCAGCCGCTGTTAGCATGGTGTATGCGCTGGGTTATATGCCTGTTGAGGTCACGAGCAGTGGTAATTCGTCAGCTGATGGACGTACGTCAGAGTACACTCTATTGATGTACATTTTGTATGGCTCGGTGTACGAAAATTGCACTGAAGAGTTGCTCGCTCAGAATAGCCTTGTCAAGTGATCCTCCTCTCCTGTTTGGGACGTTTTGCCTCCCACGTTGGATGCATCACCAGAGAGTTCATCGAAAGCCCGCCGATACCTCCAATGTGGAAGGCAAAACGTCACGTCAGTAAACAAGCCTAAGAGTTTTGACGCCCCTGACTTACGCTGTCACTACGGCAATGTCATCGTATCATTAAGCATGCAGTTGTCACGATTGAACGTCTGCACTTTGGCCTTCGCAGGACAGCACCTTGTAGAGGCTGGCGAAGGAGCCGAGGAAGGCCCCGAGGCGGAGGTTTTCGCGGTGCATGAGCGTGGGCAGGACGCGCGAAGGCCGAGTGAACAGGTGGCGGACGGCGGCCGGCATGCGCAGGCAGCACTGGATCAGGTATCCCACGCTGAACATCCGCACGAACGCCTGACGTGCGCCGGCAGACACGCGCGCGAGCAACAAAATCACACGCGAGCACACATTGCCATCACCCATTAGGAACAGTACAATAATGTACACACACACGAGAAGAGCATAATGGGACACTCACTTAAATGCGTGTGGCAGTCGCCCACACGGGAAGATCGTAATCGCAACACCACCAACTGCCATTCTCCACTAAGTGGCGGTGACGTCACCATAGCGCTTGTGCTAGGCCTCAAGGTGCTCCTTGCGCAATCGCACACACGTGCGCAAACGGAACACTTACAAGCATAAAAACGCACACAGAAATCATCTGCAGAACTAGCGCAACAAGAACAATCGCCATTCACCACTAAATGGCGGTGACGCCACCACGGCGCATGTGCCAGGCCAGGTGCACCTTAAGGCCATGTGAAGTGTCGAAGGCTTGCTGACAGGAGGTCACGGGATAGACCTAGGTGTTATAGGTTGTCTAAGATGACTTGCAGATGCACCACCTGTGCTCCCTATTTTGCCGCCAACTCGTTGTGTTTTAGTGATTTGTGATCACGGGCTATTGAGAAAGATTCCATCTCCCTAGAAGCCCGTGACCACCACTCATCCTTGCAGCACCACGTATCTCTCTGAACCTCCAAGCGAAGGCTCCGATAAGCCTTCTTATTCTCGGGCGTGGGATGTTGTAGATGGTGACAGTGGGCCTGGTGCTTTCGATCAGGTTAGTTGGAACACCTCGTCTATCAGCCAGGGTTTCTGGGGAGGTCTAGACCGTGTACAGACAATGCATGAGCCACAGCCCTAAACCTCACCCATTTCCCCTTGGCACGAGGAGAAGGGGGGGACGATACCAGCCCCAGCTGAAAACGATGATGAAATTCTCACTTAAAGC
Organism: Mordacia mordax; assembly: GCA_036362905.1. Classification (NCBI taxonomy): domain Eukaryota; kingdom Metazoa; phylum Chordata; class Hyperoartia; order Petromyzontiformes; family Petromyzontidae; genus Mordacia; species Mordacia mordax. The sequence continues at coordinate 7,434,775 of JAZEWT010000012.1, forward strand.
TTTCATCAGATAGCCGAGATCAGGCCACTGTGGGCTTAAATAGGGTCCTTTCTGAACATCCACCACCGCCGTGGAAGAATAGCAGGCGCATCTTGCAGATGACAAGCCGTTGGTGAGAGGGCAGATCAGCTCCGCATTGGTCCTAGTGTCAAGAACATGGGCCCGCATCCGCTGTTCCGCTACTATATATTCCAGCAGATGTTCTTACTTGGACCCGGCACACATCCATGATGTTGTGTGGATGCACCGATGACAGAACAGCGTGTTGGTGATTATGAGCCCATGGGCTGCATGGAAGTCTAGCATCCTCCTACCGTTATTGTTGAGCTGATTTGGCCCATGCCTTCCAATCACTCCAGCTCAGGTGTCTGCATCATGACCCTCTCGAGCATTAAAGTCCCCTAGCAGGATGACTATCCTGAGGGGCCACTTTAGCCAACACCTGGGACAGGAGGTCATAGAAGGCATCCAAGTCACTGGCTTTGCCTGCATCCCACCACTATTGTTCATCTTCAGTGGGGGCATAAGCCACAACCATTTCTCTCCTCCTATTTATAGGGAGGTGAGCCCACAGTAGCCTGGGACTCACAGGTTCCCACATTCCCTTCAATCTGTTATTCAGAGGAAGAGCCACTCCCTGTTGTTGGGCAGTTTTCTGTCCCGAGTGCAGGTCTGTTCATTCCCATGATGACTGGAGCCAGAACCAGTCAACTGAACCTTCTGTATACCACAGAGGTCCAGCCTCTACCGGTCCAGCTTCTGACAGAGGAGTGGCAGCCTCTCCGAACATTCCACGTGGCCACACACAGTAGACTTTTGTTGTTTCTGGAGGAACCCCGAGGGTGGGTAATGAGTCTCCTGGCTCTGCCGAATGGGGTTTTACCAGGAGGCATCATGAATGCCTGTTCCCCCCGGCGACACGGCACTAGCTTAGGTTCTTCTCTGACTCGTGGTTTGTGAAAATGACCTTTCCGATGGGGGTTTACTAGCCCACCGCACTCACACACTTGCACACAAACAAAAGGTCATGACTTGGGTTCATGTAAAATCAGTAGGTATAAAATTGACAGACCACTCTGGATCATGAAAAGAACCAGGACTCACCTTGACGCTGTAATAGATGCAGTTTTCATCATGATGCTTGCAGCATCGGTGCCTTGGGCCACTCTTGATGCTGCAAGCAGTCGCCAAAAGCAAAGAAATGAAAACATTCTCCCACCAATGGGCATCACTTATCTAAATATAATAGAGTCTCGTTAATTCGCACCAGCTTGGAAGGACAATTGAATTTTTGCTATTGAGCGTCATTTACAAACAGAAAAGTTGTCGAAGTGCTTGTTAAACGCAGCCGAAAGTGTGGGTGTAAGGTCGTGGTGTTTAGTGTACTGGAGCAGGTTTTCATGGCTCGATTTACGAGAATTTCTATTAAGGGATAGCCTGCTGTTCTGAATGTCTTTTGCTTTCACTAAACGTTTATCGTCCAACTACGGCCTAAGTCTGAGTGTACAGCAAGGTGTCCTGACACCCGGCAACGTGAAACACACGGTGTCACCGCCACGCACGCACACACCGCCACGTACGCAACGCACACACCGCCACGTACGCAACGCACACACCGCCACGTACGCACACACGCACGCACGCAGGGGCGCACTACGTGCTCATTACAGGAGGCGGACGAGGTAGCGGACGAGTGACACGTGGAACGGTCGGTCGCCGGGATTCGCAGCCGCCGCCGTCACCGCAGGACGCTCCGAGTTGTCGGTACGTGGCGCTGCCAGCCGGTCAGCGGGCACCACTTCCGCGATATGATTCAGCCGCTCCTCCTTGCCCACAAGGAACCTGTGCGCGAGCAGCGCGGGCAGCCATTATACACGGCTTAATGCCGGTGACGTGGCCGTGGCAACGGGCGTGCGTGGAAGTCGCTGTAGAAGAGGGGAGGAGGAGGGAATTATCTCGAAGAATTCCGTGAAGCTGGAGGTGCAGGAAAGCACTCGGTTTGTCTAAGCAGATGGTGGTATGATTTGGGACAGTGGTCTCCGACCAGTCACTCGTGATTGACAGGTCCATCCCAAAGTCTAGAACAATTGATATGATTGTAGCTTGTGTTGGTTCACGTGTGATGAGTCGCACATGTAATCACGTCACCGTGCGGCGTAGAGGTAAAGTATGTATATTATGAAGGTGAAATCGATTCAGAGTATATTCTGGGAGCAATTCTGGAATCATTCCAGAAACTAAGAATAGGTGAGTGTTGTGGTTGTTGTATAAAAAGACTGAGTCTGTAATGGGAATGTAGAGATGTGTGATTTTTAGCTCAATCATATTAAACGAATTAATAATCCGACTGACAGATCTCGTGACGCTAAGCAGAAGGCAGATCTGGAGGCTGCGCCCATCGTGTGAAACAAGTGTTATAGAACTGTATGGAGCTGGATTGCAGGTAACAGAGGGAAGTGTACAAATATCCAATGTTGCACTCTGGTTCTACACTGCCATGTCTACGCTCCCCTCGTTCAGCAAGCTGCACTGACGAGCGTGCTGAAGTATGGTCAAATAGCCCCGGTGAGCACAACGTGCGGGCGCCCTCATCCAGCAGTGGAGTTACAGGACTCTAAACGTACATGTACCTGCTTAGACTGGAAAAGTTTGACTATGACAAAGTCAAGTGTCGTTAGCGAGCACCTATGAGAATGGACACGGCACACGAGAGGGTGGGTGACCAGCACCACGCGCGGTCGCTGTTGTGTCCCGAGTGGAAATGTTTCCACATTGCACTAGGTACTCATTTGAGGCTGAGTCTACCTAGGAGAGGCCCAGGACCAGGTCAGAAAATCGTCACTGGTGTTGGCCGTGAGCGGGATTCGAACTCGGGTCGCCAGGTTTGTAGCCCAGCCGGAAGAGGTTGACCGCACACAATCACAGACATTTAATTGAGGTGGGAGCTTATTGGAGCAAGCAAGGCTTTCTGCAAGAATACCGGGGACTATGCAATTCTAAAGGGGAGGTTTTATTCGCATCGTCTATTATTTGTTTAAGCTGGAAGGAGCCGTTAGGCCATGTAGCTATTTTAACAGTTGTCCAGCAGTGAGGAATAAGCAAGTTACAACATCTCAGGACATCGTGGTCAATTTCGTCAGAACAATTAACCCAGGCAGCATGTCATTGGACTGTGGGGGAAACCGGAGTACCCGGCAACAATATGTTGACATCGGGAGAACATGCAAACTCCACAAAGGCACCTGAGCCGGGAATCGAACCCGGGGACCTTCTTGTTGCCAGGTGGCAGTGTGCCACCAAACTACGTTAGTGAACGCAAGATGTGGAGAGGAATGTGGTGAAAATGGTGCACGTAGATAATAATAATTCAGAAAAATTGCATTTATAGATCACTTTTCACCCGAGGGTCACAAAGCACTGCACAGAGCTGCGGAGAGAATGGCACGTCAACAACAATGATATTAGAATGGAAAATCAGCAACAATAAAAACAAATTTGGGTTTTTTTTTTACATACAAGTCGTTGCAGAACAACCATCCATCCATCCATCTTCATCCGCTTTATCCGATGCCGGGTCGCGGGGGCAGCAGTCTAAGCAGCGATGCCCAGACTTCCTTCACCCCAGACACTT
>JAZEWT010000012.1:7453764-7470260 GCA_036362905.1 Mordacia mordax
AGAGATTCGAACCCGGGACCTTCTTGCTGTGAGGCGACAGCGCTAACCACTGGGCCACCGTGCCTCCCAAGCAATTAACTAATTATCTCAAAAGTAATAGTCAATCGGTGTTTGCACGTGTGTTTTAGCAACATGCATCAGTAATTTTGGTTCATTACTAGTTACAAAAACAGCTTTGTTTTCAAGTTAAGATGTATGCACCATTTTATAGTTGGCACTTTCAGCGTCACCTACCAAACTATGGCCCCTCCGTATTTAAAGTTATATGCTTCATCATGGCGTAATAAAATAATTAAGCTCTATTGTAACAATTAATGTTAGAATTGTGCATGAGCTCAGGTTCAAATAAATTTGTTTAGAAGTCATATTTCAGGCTGAACGCTCAAAAAACCTCCAAGGGGAAAACGGTGTCGACTTTGCATGTGAACGACCGTAAATGTGGCGAGCCAGTCATACATCGGGCTATTCAGCTACTATAATACGACTGCTACCGCGCATTGTCGCCGCTAAGTGTCTGCTTTCCGCGAAATCAGAGATGTGGCCAAGCTCACGGCCGACCATTCACCGTGGTGAAAAGATCTGTTGTCAGATTGTTTATTTATTTGCTGCAGGTCCAATTTGTTGTAGCTTAAGTGCTAGGGAATACCTGCATTAGTCTTCTCTGCGTATTCCGGTTTCCTCCCACAATGGAAAACCACACTGCTGCCAAGGTTAATTGGCACAATGACTGAATAGTACCCCGTTAGCCTGTGATGGAATGGCACCATGCCTTGTGCCCTATGTCTGCCGTAACAGGCTTCATAAAAAAGAACCTTAACCCTCTACAGGATGATGCCGGTACTGAAAATTAATGCCAGAATAAAACGATGTATTTACGTTCAGTGTTAAAGGTATTCCAAGAGAAATCGATTCAGAGGCACGTGACAACTGTAAAGATGTGGAGGGAAAGGCAGCCACGCAATTAGCCGGTGCCAACATTTTCCAGATACTGCATCCTATAAATCACGATGAAACAGCTAATTAACGAGCGTTTTTTAGTTGTGGGAGGAAACCTATGCAGAACAGGGGGAGAGAACAGAAACGCCACAAAGGCATCGATGGGTTAGGTCACGTACTTTTTTTTTGCGTAACCTAACCCAAAAAATGTATTTTATTGATAACATTGGTCACGAAAACCTTCGAATTAAAGCCACAAAGGCACCAAAACTGTGAATCGAACCGCCTCTGACAAGAGGCACAGATGTGACCACTGTGCCGCCCTGCTGCCTGAACGTAGTGCTGGGCCGAGCCGTTTTGACAGGCGCAGGTCGTTGTAAGCCGAGTAGCGTGGCAGGGGAACGCGAGGCGTTGCTCCGTTACCTCTCCGTGCCTGATGGGTGTCACGTATCCTCGGGTAACCCACATTCGGAAGATGGTCTCCGTCGCCTGTAACAAGGGACAGCGTGGAGAGATGAGTGTTAATACAGGTTGCTTGCGTGTTTGCTTTGGGAAGTTATAGGTTCTTTCAAGCCGAGTCGAATGTTTCTCCTCTTTCCATTCTAAAACGTTGCAAATGACAGAGGAGGAATGCATGAAACATCACGAAGGAGGGGAGGAATGCTCAACATGGCTCGCCCAAAAGAACAACTTTATTCCCCCTTCCTACATTTTGGTTGTTATAGAATGTAGCGATATTTTGTATTTACGTTTTCACCTGGTTCCCTATTTTTGTAATGTGTAAAACACACAAACTCATATTGGCTCTGTATATCGGAACCTACGTAACCATTATTGTAACTAAGATCTGTATTGCTTACAATTATTGCCATCACAGGACAACCATGAAATAAAGCCTAACAGCTTACTGGGACCGTCCTGTTGGAGAAAATAAAACTTTCGTCTCTCCTATGAGTTTATAGGTTTTCACTGTGCGTTGTTCAAAACAATGTATGACGTGTCGTTGCATGTGCTGGAAGCTTTTTCAGGAACCATATATCCTTTTTGCGAAACAACGCGTGTGACAAACCGAGCACATAGCGGAGTGGCTCGTACGGCTCAACCACAAACACCAAAACAGGCGCAGAGCGGTCGGATACCAGTATGGCAGCCACTCAGTAGGAACAGAAATCTGCTGTTGACAAGGTCAGAGGATTTTAAATCATGCTATTCCACGTCACATGTATTCTGGTTATGCTCACAAACGAGATGGGTTTTTAAAGACACCTTTACAGACACAAATCAAAAGGCAGATTTGGTTTTGTTTCAATCTTTAATACAAATCTTGATTAAAATGGCACTGTTGTGCTGGCAATTAACTAGATTTTAAAAGTAATACAAACTGCATTACGATCAATTATTGGACTAGTTTATTTAAGGCATAACTTTAAAAAAATGTGCATTAAGAAAGAGATATCATACTTCACATTTTAACTTGGGCGGCACGGTGGCCCCAGTGGTTAGCGCTGTTGCCTCACAGCAAGAAGGTCCCGGGTTCGAATCTCTCGGCTCGGGTGCCTTTCTGTGTGGAGTTTGCATGCTCTCCCCGTGTCCGCGTGGGTTTTCGCCGGGCACTCCGGTTTCCTCCCACAGTCCAAAAAGCATGCTTGCTACATAGGTTAATTGGCTCGCAGGCTAAATTGCCCCGCAGTGCCCGGCAATGGACTGGCGTCCCATCGTCGGTATATCCTTGCCTTGCGCCCTGTGTCTGCCGGGATAGGCTCCGGCTTCACCGTGCCCCTGTATAGGACTAAACGGTTTCAGACAATGAGATGAGATATTTTAACTTGTTCAACGAGGTGAGAAGTCGAAAAGCCACTGTGAGTTTAATTTGCAGGAGTGACCTCACATGACATTAATAAACGGCCCCTTGATTTGTAACACTGTCGCTTGTAGCCAAGCCAACACCATAAGCTTGTTTCACGCATAAATAAAAAAAATGGATTGATTATGGGTGGCTTTCAGGGATTTAAAACTATAAATTCAACTGTGCTGGCTCAGCGCTTTGACAAGTATACATTCAGCCAGCCAGCGGGTACAAAAGACCAAACCAACCAGCAGACACTCAAGCTTGCTCATGCATTTGTATATAATTGTAGCAATGCGTTATGATTTATCTCTCTATTTGGGTACAGGTATCATTTCCACAGAAAAAAGAATGTAGTGTGAGCCTATTAATCAATATAAAATACGAGAGGTCAGCGATTTATTGCCTTAAAGGAAACATTTTTTGGCACCGTGACAAACTGTACGGTATAAGCTTCGTCACCTAACACCCTCTAGCGCTGTCGCCTTACAGCAAGAAGGTCCCGGGTTCGAATCTCGGCTCGGGTGTCTTTCTGTGTGGAGTTTGTGAGTTCTCTCCCTGTGTCCGCGTGGGTTTTCGTCGGGTACTCCGGTTTTCTCCCACAGTCCAAAAAACATGCTGCTGCATAGGTTAATTGGCTCGCAGACCAAATTGCCCTCAGTGCCCGATGATGGACTTGCGTCCCATTGTGGGTATATACCTGCCTTGCGCCCTGTGTCTGCCGGGATAGGCTCTGGCTCACCGCGACCCTGTACACATATAAGATTACAATAGGTTTTACCGTATCTGGCGATTATGCAGGTGTTAAGATCTTAACACCTGCATAATTGCCAGGCAATTATGCAGGTGTTTGCCAGGCAATTATGCAGGTGTTAAAATCCCAAACACCAAAATAGACACATTTTACAATGTGTCCAGTTTGCAAAAGCCACACATACTAGTGGCAAAGTATGCAAACAGGTAGCTTTGATAACCTATGCATTGTCCTTCAACTGACCGACCTTCACCTGGCAGTGGCTTTCTTTTGAGCCTATTTGCCGGTGTCAGTCGCTGCCAAAAGGCAGTCAGCTCCAGACAATGCAGTATCAATGCTTTATAGCTTAGGTGGGGCTGTTAACGCTATGGGTCCTTTTTTGCCAGTATACAATTATAAGATTACAATAAGTTTTACCGTATCTGGCGATTATGCAGGTGTTAAGATCTTAACACCTGCATAATTGCCTGGCAATCTAAACACCTGCATAATCGCCAGATATGGTAAAACCTATTGTAATCTTATATTTGTATACTGGCAAAAAAGTACCGATAGCGACCCTGTACACGATTAAGCGGTTCTGACAATGAGATGAGACCTAACAACCTCCACTTTCACCTTGACTACGGAGATACTGATCACCAACTTACCACTTACAATGTACTCTTCAGACAATAGTTTGCTCTCAGCCACAGTTAAAGCAAAGGCCTAACTGAGGACTTGCTTTCTATTAGTCACTGATGAATAGTATGGGCCTCGGGCACCTTTGTGTGTAGAGTGTGTGTGTTCTCCCTCCAATCTGTGAGTTTCTTCTGGGTTCTCCAGTTGCCTCCCAGAGCTAAAAAAACCCCACTCATTAATGAATTGGCCGATACCACCACAATATATAGGACGTAGTGTCTGAAAATGTTTGCACCGGCTGTCCGCGTGGATGCTTCGCCCCACCTCCGCAGTTAACGGTGGCGCTTTGGGACCTCTGGATAGAACCTGCTATGTAAATGTAATAAATAAAAATTGTTCACAATAATAATGATGATTGCTTCGAAAAGCCGCTCTCTCGGGACAGCCGCGTCGATGGCTCTCTCTCCTCTCCTCGCGACGTTTCGCCTCACACGTTGGAGGCATCCTCAGGCGAAGTGTTCGTGCGCGGCTTCTATTGTCTCCTTATATGTGTGGGTGTGATGCGTGTGTTCTATGTTGTGTGAGTCCGCTTCTAAGTCACCTTGACACTAATTTCCATATCCTATTCCCACCCCCGGAACTGTGATTTCCCCCTCCCTGCTTTGTCTGTGGCTAGTCCCCTAATTTACATCTCATGAAAAGATGCCCCTCACACAATTAGACGATCCCTCTCTGATGTCCTGCATTCCTGACTTCAATAACTGGCCTCCAGGATTGGCTATTGAAGTCAGGAATGCAGAACATCAGAGAGGGATCGTCTAATTGTGTGAGGGGCATCTTTTCATGAGATGTAAATTAGGGGACTAGCCACAGACAAAGCAGGGAGGGGGAAATCACAGTTCCGGGGGTGAGAATAGGATATGGAAATTAGTGTCAAGGTGACTCAGAGGCGGACTCACACAACAAAGAACACACGCATCACACCCACACATATAAGGAGACAATAGAAGCCGCACACGAACACTACGCCTGAGGATGCCTCCAACGTGAGGCGAAACGTCGCGAGGAGAGGAGAGAGAGCCATCGACGCGGCTGTTTCGAGAGAGCAGCTTTTCGAAGCAATCATCATGCATCGAGCCGTGAAAACCTACATCATTACAACAATAATAATAATGCAATGATGTAGGTTTTCACGGCTCGATGCATGATTGCTTCGAAAAGCTGCTCTCAAGTGCCCGAGGATGACTAACATGTGAGGCGAAATGTCGCGATGGGGAGAGAGGGAGCGATTGACGCAGCTGTCCCAAAAGAGCAGATTTTCGAAGCAATCATCAATAATAATAATTGCACTTCTAGAAAGCTTTTCACCCGAGGGTCACAAAGCGCTGCACAGAGCTGTGGCGAGAACGGCATGTCAACAACATCAGAACACTTAACTGAAAGTCAAATAGTGGTTTTAATTTAGAGGACATAAAATAAGCGATAAAAAAATTATTGTTCAGCAAACAAGGAATAAATATTCTCGAGCAGGCGCAGGTTGGCAGTGAGCATCATCCCAGCGCGACAAGAGTTAGCTGCATTAACAGTCCTAGCAAGAGGACTTGAAAGCCTTACAGAACAAATGAGTCTTGAGACGAGATTTGAAGATGCCCAGGGACTTAACTGACCGAATCTCCAATAGAAGGGCATTCCAGAGTATGGGAGAAGGCAGTCACCCATCAAAAAGAGGTGCGATCCGGGCACATGCAGTAAGCCCGTATTGGAGGCTCAAAGTTGTCGTGTTAAGGAGGGTGCCTGAAGTAGGTCACGGATGTATGTCGGAGCAGCGCCAGTGAGTGCAAATGCACCGATTAAATGATATTGATTATTCAGCTTATAATGCATGCATGATGCATGCATTGGAACCGTGCTTGTGGGAATCAATGTTAGCCAAAAAGTATATATTGATTTATTAATTATGATTTTTTACCCAAACTATTCCCTGATATAGAACGTCTCATTTGCATATTTGTTAATTGCGAAAAACGCACGGTAAACACAGACACTTATTACATTGTGAATCATCACGTGGTCATTCACACTATGTTGAATGCAACAGCCATTAAAATTCGACACGATGTAAAAAAACAACTGATTTTTGAATTTTATTTTTAACTCTGATCACGACATTCCATCACGTGACGGGGGGTGGGTGGGTAAGGATTTACTCCACCCCCACTGAGTGCAAGGGGGGGTAGGAAGTGGGTTGGGGGTAAGGAATAATTCTACCCCGACTGAATGCCCTGTGGGGTAGAGTTCTCAGTCACGATCGAGCTGCCCATCTGGGAAAGGTTTATAGGCAAAGTGATTTTCAGTTAAACAAAAAAACAGGGACCCACGACCCACGCTGGCACAGCATGCGGCTGGAAATTAGCTCTGAGCTATTCCGATTCGCAGGAATGATGATGGGGGGCAAGTGGAGGGGGTGTGAGTGAAGGCAGTTGTGCTGCCCAATAAACCGCCAATCCTGACCTCAATTGCTTTGATACCTCTGCGGCAACAGTGCTGCGTGCACTACTCAGCTACATAATTCATAACACAATGTGGATATATATCACGTCGTAGTCATTGCCAGGCAGTGATTTACTCCCGAAAGTCTTTCCAAAGCATGAACCATGAGCAGCATATAAAGGGGGAATGGGTCCAAAGTAAACAAAGAATGTTTATTTAAGATGCTTTATGGACTAAAAATTACAATTATTTTCTTCTGTTGCACATTTTACGGGCACTTCGAAATTTGGTAGTCGCCCCACATCCTACCTCCTGCAGGTAGGAATTCCCCATCTTAGTCAAAACCCGGCGTGACACTGCTCACGGTGCCAATGGTGGCATCTAGTTCCGCCCACCACCTCCCGTCCAGCGGCACACGTGCGAACAGAGACAATACAATTTTCACACAACTATTTTCAAGTCATCGGCCGTTGACTAATTGAACTGATAATCGATAGGTTGATGATCTGACCAGTCAGATATTCCAATGCCACGCATTCCCAGCCACCATTCGTATACATGTTTAGTGCTGTCGCTGTAATTACACCACAGCAGACTAATTTAAGCAATTTTTAGGCAAGGCCGAAGCCAGTTTAAGATACTAATCACCGTAAGTGATCTTATTTGTTTCGGTATGTTTTCTATCACCTACCCAACTGGTTCACCTTTCCTATTTTATCCAAATTTATTTTACATGATTACTTATCACGGTTTATGTTATAGCTTTAAATTGTTCATTGTTGAACTCTTGTGCAATACCTTGAATATACTGATAAGGCATTCTTAAACATAAATTATTATTTGCATTTCCACATATGGGGAGGCACGGTGGTACAGTGAGTAGCGCTGTCGCCTCACAGCAAGTAAGTTTCAAGTTCGATTTCCGGCTCGGGTCTTTTTCTGTGTGGCGTTGCGTATTCTCTTCCCACGTCCGCGTGGGTTTTCGTGGGATACTCCGTTTTCCTCCCACCGTTGACAGACACACTGCTACCTATGTGAATTGGCCTATTGATCAAATTTCCTGCGATGCCCTGCAATGTACAGGCGTCACATCCTGGTTGAAACCCCGCCTTGCGCCCTCTGGCTGCTGGGATAGACTATGGCCCGTCGTGACTCTGTACAGGATTAAGCGGGTATTGATAATGATGATTTCTGCAAATTGAATCGCTCAGAAAGCTTTCATTTAAATTGGAAGCAACCGTTGAGCTATGTAGTTAAGAGTTGTCCAGCAGGGACGGCTAAGCAAGATACATCTCAGGGTCTGGGGTGGGGGGCAACAGTCAGGGCATCTGAATGATGATGTCAAGTGTAAACTGCACCAACAGACGCAGTACAAACAAGCTGGAGAACACTGTCTACCTGGAACGACAAGGGTACTAATTCAGCCCGTCAGCTTTTCAAACATCCAAGGCATTCACAGCGTGTGCCTTCGTGGTGACAACATGTATGTGAACACAAACTCGTGGTGACCTGTATATGAACATAAACTAACAACATGTTGTGATTGCTTATTCATGAGCGACCAGGCTGGTCTCGTCAAACTGAGTACACCTGAGTGTTTTGTGTTTTATCCCTGGTGTCCTAATAGTGCCATGATCCCAGGCCAGATATTCCGATTATCAATACCACCTGCAGTAGCAAAACTCTAGAGGTGGCGATTTCTTCACGTGGCCAATAATAGCAAATAAAATGATAATCAGATGGAGTAAAAAGAGAAAAAGTTTTCACCCTTCCTGACAATAATTCAATTGTGTAGATCTTCGAACACCAAATAGACACATTTCACAAGGCATCAAGTTTGCAACAACACAAAACATCACGCTTGTGGCAAATTGAGCCAATAATATGCTTTTATAGTGTATGCATTGTCCTTCAAAGTGATTGGCTCATACCAAGAGACATCTATATAAATTCCAGAAAGGGTGAGACTTTTTCTCTTTTTACATAACCTGCATACCGGCAAAATGGTATCCACTTGAAACGAATAGAATTTCTTTATCGGTAGGACTAACGTTGGGCTACCTTGTGCAGTACCCACTACTGCTTTGGTCCATGGACAATGCATGGAATGGAGAAAACAAACTGCCACTGGCTTAGAGCTCACGCAGTGTTCGCTAACCTATGAACTATGACTAAAGTCACCTCCAGCGAACCTCAGATCAGACGCAGAATGAAGCCCGATGCGTAAGTGGAAATGAGACTGCATGAACAGCAAGATGGCTAGCAGGGTGATACAGCGGTAACACCTGGGCCTCGTAGAAATAAAGTTCTGCCTGAGGCAGTTCCATGCTCGCCTCAGGCACCTTTTTGTGTGGAGTTTGAGTGCTCTCCCCCTGTTCGGCGTATGTTTTCTCCAAGTTCTGCGGCTTCCTCCAAAAACTAAAAAAACACACTCATTAATTGGGCGATAACATCATAATATATAGGAAGCCGTGTTTGGCAAAGATTGGTGACAGCTGTCTGCATGGCAGCCTCTCCCCGCTTCTTTGCAGTCTGCTCGCACCTCTGTGTTTCGCCCATGACTAGGCATGGAATATGCGCAGAGCGTTATACATTGCATCATTATTACGTCATCGGCGTGGGTTTCTAGGTGACCTGGAGATAGTTGCACAGCACGGATTCTTGAATCTAATTGCGTGGAATATTGCATATCATACCATGTTACACCTCATCTACATATGTGAGGGTGTTCTCTAGTTTATTTAGCTTTCTCCTCGCACGTGGCATTGGCCGAACGTCTCAATCCAGGACCCTCCTGAAGAAGCCTTAATACTCAGCAGAGATTTCCTGGGTACAGCGCATTATTATAAACATAATGAACCTCTGGGCTAAAGACTCATCTCAACACCATAACACTGCTGGTGCTCTTAATATAAGTAAGCACTTGTAGATGCCTTATGAGCTGAAAAAAATCACTCCACTGGAACAAGAACTTGAACATAAAAATGTAGTCTGCGTTAACGACAGGCACTTCATATTCAATAATAATAGTTTGGCCCAACACAAAAGATAAAAAAACAAGTTAAAAAGAGTAGTCGATATGGCTTTTCTGGATAAGCGATGGACCGTTATTTGTTTATATATAAGCATACCTTGTAAGATAATACTTTCACGGACGCAGCTAATGTGACTGACGATGCTTGCAAGTCTCACCACAAGTACAAACGAGTTGCACATTATTCAATGGTGACGAATAATTAAACGATCAGCAAGACACCGCCACGAACTTATAAACAGTCCTCTCCTCTCAAGTCATAAAGAGCGATTGTTGTGGAGTCAACAAATAATAAAGGATTGTTGTGGAGGATACCAATAATAAAGAACATGAGTTAAAAAATTGGTCTCCATCACGCAGCTACATGTAAAAAAAAAATTCTGTCCAAACCCATCAGTCGCACATCTTTCTAAGATTGCATGATTTTTCAGCAATGATTTAAAGAGAAGTAAAAAAACAAGTCAGGTTTTCTTTAAGCAATGCAAGCTGGACTCTGTTGATAATAATAATTGTACTTCTAGAGCACCTTTCATCCGAGGGTCACAAAGCGCTTAAAAACCATTGTGTGTCGAAACCAGCCCAGAGTTTGCAAACCTTCAACATAATGCTGCTGACATCATGCACTCACAGAAGAATTCATTTTGTCATCGTTGAACGGTACTCTCCGGATTAATGCACAAATCCGGTGGTCCTATCCAGCTAGCATGTACTAATGTGATGTGCCCTCAAACTTTTTGCAAGTATCTGGATGAATGGCAAGTTTATTGCCAGTTTAATTAGCCAGGAAATGGCTTCAGATTGTGTACGGTGGCTTGTTTCCTTGACTCTGTCAAACTTTCAGAGATCTGACTCTACTGTGCTATATCAGTGGTGGCAGGCCCCAGCAAACACCTGTTTCCTTAACAAAACCCCCTTATTTCCATCAGGCAAATATTCAGCTCGCCCACAAATTGTTATTTGTTTTTTTTATTCGGATTTTCTATTATTTGTGACCCTCGGGTAATAAGCGCTCTTTGAATGCAATTATTATTATTAAAAAAAAATTGAAAACCAATAACTGATGACATATTAATAAGACATCGCTAAAACCAGCAGAATTCACAAGCCAGCTTTTGGAGGGCACAAACTCCCATTACAGTAGACGTTGTATAGTGAAGGAACTAAGCTTGGACAGCACTGAAGCGTGGCGTCTCCATGCAGCTTGGATTCGCGATTAATCACAAGTCCGTGTTGTTTTGCTACTATTTAAAAAAAAAAATTCATGGCTCTTCCACAACCCCCGCTATGTGTACTTCATATTCTGCATTCATGTTTTGTTGTGAAAACACTGTTGCATAGTTTACTCACTTACCAAATTTGCCATGTAGATGGTCAGCATACCTCTCCTGCACATATCAACACACATGAATACATCAATCATATAATTTCTTAAGTAGGCTGCAATGACGCTGTGCATATGTTTTCTGGGTGCAAGCATGTATGTGTGGGACTGATACAGGGAGTGGTAGAGTAGTGGTTAAACATTTCATTCAGTCAAGTCAAACGGCACAAATTAATTATTACAAAGGAGACCAAAAACATAAATACAATTTTAACTGAACTGTGACCCCAAACTGACAATTCATTCATTTGCATGGGATAGGAGAGTGAATATTCAAGACATGACTAATCGTTGGCCCTCAATCTATGATTATGCTCTGGGCAACTGGGTTAAATCCATCCACACCACCTAATATTGACAGCCTTACCAGGTGACCAATAATGCATGCCTACAAGCCTTAACGGGAAAGTCCAGAGTGAGCAGTTTTGTAGCTAAAAGTGATACTTGTTCAGCCAACACGTGGCCTGAATTAAGCAGAATGCACATATTGTGTTTCCCCGCCCTGGGTTGAGATAAGAAATAAAAAAACACGACTTGAGGGCCCTTGGTTTCGCTCCACAGACTTATTGCAAGGTCGCTGGTATGGACCCCTTGCCAGAGCACGTCCATGAAGACTCCACTCCTGACAGATGCATTCCCAACAATGGTGCCAAAATTACGGCCGCATGCCCACGAGGGACAAACGGTTTTCGACTTTTCATGGATTTGCCTTTCCTGTTATAGTTTTCAATGCTATAGTTAGCAGCGGGTCTCCTCCTGAAAAAGGAGAGATTCTGCTTCAAATGGGCTCTGACAGCACTTACATGTAACTGTTTTTGAACTTTTTCCCCTAAAGGTAGCACATCTGCGCTGATGGCACACAGCCAAGAGTTTTACGTATAGTGCAGCAAATGAAACAGATAGTTTGTTGACAATTAGCAGAAATTACATTAAACGTATCTCCTGAAATCTTTGGTTTACTAATCTTTGAAATGCATTGAAGATTTCCCAAATCAGATTATTCTTGTGGAGAATTATGGATAGTAGAATAAATAAGAGCAAAAGAATGATTGATAGAAAGATCCGTATGGCCACAGCACCTGCCGATGTGACAAGAACCCAATACTAGACCAGACTTTGCCTGCTTAAAACAAATGCTATCAAATAATAGTGATGCAGAATGCTTTTATGTTGATAAGTTTCAATGTCAGTATTTTACTTACATTAATACCATGTCAAAAGAGGGCTTTATTTTTTTTACCAGATATCAAACTTACGAAGATTAGCATTAATTTTGTGAAAATCGACGTAATGAATATTTCCTGATTACAGCCCTAAGTCATGATTGAAACTCCTCATTTAAATGATAGACAGCAAGTATATACATCATACAACCACTGACAGTTTTACCACAAAGCGGTACATATTATTGCAATGCCAGTGGCATGATGGATTGCGTCAATCCCCAACCAGGAATTTTAACTGTCGGGTAGGTACTGGGTATTTGAAACTGGTATTTCAAAAGATGCACAATAACTTCACGGATCATAAAGCCGCAAAAACTCGGCCATCTTTCAATAATGTGTTTGACAAACTGTTGCGAGTCATTACACTGCCTGGCATGAGATGCCCTTAACTGCAGACATCAAGGTCACCTGCTCTTTCTCTCCAGCAGGATGGCGATGTAGGAGGCTGGCAGTGCTGCCCAGAAGCCACCCAGCCACGAGGTGAAGCTACCTGTAAACTTCCTGGGTCGACACAGACCACGATTATCATTCCTTCAATCATTCATCAGTAAGTCAAACGCAGGCGCAGTGGTAACATTCGCACCTCACAGGAAGAAAGTCCTGTCTATGGCAATTTAATTACTGCCTCGAGTGACTTTCTGCGAGGCGGAGTTTATGTGTTCTCAACCTGGTCCTCCGGGGTTTCCTCAGAGTTCTCTGGTTTTTACAACAACTAAAAAACACAAATACTCATTAACTGGCCAATAACATTGCAATATATAAGCCAGAGTTTTTGGAAAATGTTGCTGCCAGCTGGCTACGAGGCTGCCTTCCCCCATCTCTGTGGTTTCCTCGCTACACCTCCGTATCTGTGTCTTGTCCAAGCGTGCAATTTGCGCATTGCTATCAAAAGTACTATTATTAGTCAATTCATAACATGAAGCAAAAGCCCTTAAGTGAAGCAGCTCTCCTTCACATTAAGGTAAAATGAAAGAAATTCTAATTTACTATTTATTATACACACATTATTCGTTCAATGTCTAAAGAATTCGTTGTAAGCGAGAATAAGTGAGATACAAGGAACATGCAGAGAGGCAGGGGGAAGGGAGCCACATGGTTAACTGGTGCCAACATTTTTTTTCCAGATACTGTGTCCTATATATTATCATGTTTTCGGCTAATTCATGAGTATTTTATGTTATAGTGATGTTTATTGTTATTTATGGTAGGAAACCAGAGAACCCAGAGAAAGCCCATGCGGAACAGTGGGAGAGAACACACAAACTAAACAAAGGAAAGCGCCAGGCATGGGTATTGAATCGTATACCCCAATGGAGCATGTCATTCTGTTTGCAAACCGTGTCTTATCACAACAGTGATATCAATAAAGCACAGCAACAAGGCATGTCGTAACTCAAATCTTGGCTCTGGTGATGCTGGTTCTGGCAGCAACACGAACTGACTGAGCGGTGATGTGTAAATTAATTTCAGCAAATCAAATACAAAGCGTTTTACAGAGCGATTACTAGACATCTTGTGTGCACAGTCATATTTGCTTCATCGATTCTCCTGAATGCTCAGCTTAAAGAAAAATTGGCCAAAAATGACAATGCAGAGAGGAAATGCCTGATAACATCAGGTCGACTGGTCGAAGCTTGACCAGACAAATTATATATTTGCAGCTTTTTACCAATGCAGTGGACGAATGTCTCCTCATGCCTCCCGTGTCAGTTACAGGGATGGTTTAACCACGATTGGTTGTGGTGAGCACTCGGGGTCGATCAAAGGGGCACCCAGAACCAGTTCAAATACACACTCACCATGGATGCCAAGCCGTGATTCAACTCGATGGCACATTTTTTTTTTGCTAGGGATAGGTCCACAAGTGTTGTCTTTACTGAGTCTTTGTATGAGAAAGGCTGGACGCTTATAATAACTATCCAGGGTTATTCAATTAGCCTATGTGGATTGGGCGTATAGATTCATTCAACTCAAGACGTTGTCATCGCCAGTGTTGAGAGTTTGAAGGCCACAAGGGAGTAGAGGTCATACGCATTCAACAACAACCGCCATTCGGCACTAAGTGGCGCCGGCGTCACCACGGCATCTGTGCCAGGCCACATGCACTTTGAGGGGTCATGAAATGTCGAAGGCTCGCCAACAAGAGGTATAGGGACAGACCGAGGTGTTATGGGTCGCCTGCCTGAGATGACTGGCAAATACGCCACCTGTGCTCCCTACTGTGCTAACTTGCTATGTTTAAGCTGCTCGGTGCTCCACTCATTGTTGTGAGCATTGCTCCTCTGCCTTACATTGTTGTTGGAGGATGACTGCCTCCATCTGCCTCGTAGCGTCCTTCACAATCCTCCTCCACAGAGGTCGATCTTTACATCGGTCCACTTAGCTCCAGGGCCTCATGTGCCACATCAGTCCATCTCTTCTCCAGCCCATACCACGCCTGTTTAGCCCCCTCTATCTGGCCAAACATTAACTGCTTGGGCATGCTGTGGCTGGGCATGCAGGATACATGACTCAGCCACCGCAGCCTCGCCTACCAGAAAAGCTCACAAATGGAAGTTTGTTCAGATCTTTCCAGAATTTGTAAGCGCCTCACACAATCCAACCTGGTTAAACCCAGGATGGATCGTAGGCAGGCCAGCTGGAAAGTTATGAAACGGCGCAGATATTCTGCCAGGGGGGTCCACGTTTCGCAAGCATGGAGAAGAGAGGGAAAGACTACAGCTGAGAAGACCCGAAGCTTCGTGTGGAGCGACAGGCCAGACAGCTTCTACAGAGCATTACATAGCCGATGAAACGATAATGCCACCCAACTGATTCTGAGCGAGACCTCCGCTGCTAAACTGGAACTGGCCATAAGCAAACTGCCTAGGTATGAAAACATCTCCACTCTCTCCATAACTGCCCCAACACTCATGGAGAGCTGAGGGGGTGGAGAATTCGGTGGCACAAAATACCCAGACAGGTGCTTGGTTTTGGTGGAACTGATGGCAAGACCCCACCTCTTTGTGGCATGCCCCAGGTTAAACAGTAGAGCTGCCAACTCCTCCTCAGAATGAGCAGCAATCACCACATCGTCGGCATAGATAATATGATTGGCCATTAGAGAGCTATTGCTTGACTACACCCAAGCATCGATCAGCCTTCCATTCTACCTGTATCAGATGGAAATTCCTCTGGAACATCCATAGGAAGCCTCTCGAACTACGTGGTTAAAAAAGATGTTGAATATTGTAGATGCCAGAGGACATCCCTGTCGCACCCCGAGGTGAACAGGGAATGGCTCTGACTTCCGACCACGTAGCTTTACCCAGGCTTACCGACCATCATGAAGATTCTTTATCACGGTGAGCAGTGTCAGGGATCCTGAAAGCATGAAGAACAACCCACAGTCCTGGCCTACTGATGGTATCATAGGCCTTCACCAGGTCAATAAAGCAGAGGTGCAAGTTCTGTTGGAAATCCCTACACCTCTACTACAGCAGCAAGACTCAGTCACTCAACAACCACCATTTGTCACAAGAGGCGGTAACGTTACCACAGCGCTTGTGCCAGGCTATATGCACCTTGAGGCCATGTGAAGTGTTGAAGGCTCGTTGATAGGTCATGGGGACAGACCCAAGACCTTCTCAGCCTACCCGAGGTGACTGGCAGATGCACCACCTGTGATCCCTACTCTGCCAACTTGCTGTTTAAGCCACCCAGAGCTCAGCTCGTTGTTGAAAGCATCGCTCCTCTGCCTTCCGTTGTTGTTGGAGGGTGACTGCCCCTAACTGCTCTGTAGCGTCCATCACGATCTTCCTCCATAGAGGTCGATCTTAACACAGCTGGTGTCAGTCTTCAGAAAGTCCACTCATCTCCAGGTCCTCCTGTGCCACATCAATCCATCTCTTCTCTTGCCAGTGCCACACCCATTTAGCCCCCTATATCCAGCCAAACAGAAGCCAAGCACACTGAGGAGGCTTGTGTAACCCCAATGTGGTTTCAGGCCGGGGCCGCTTGCACAGATGCCATATTCTCTGTCTGATTGCGACAGCAGAGGTGTTGGAAACTAAGTCTCCCACCCACTTATATACGCATCCACTCACTCAATCACTCACCCACCCACTCACTCTCTCACCCACTCACAAGGCACCAGAGCGAATGGGCACTCACCCATATTCACCTACTCATCCACCAACTCACTCACTCAACCACTCATCCCCCCACTC
>JAZEWT010000012.1:7476022-7500654 GCA_036362905.1 Mordacia mordax
CCTCGAGCCTCCGAATCCGTGTCTCGCTCATCACCACGCATGGAATTTGCGCGACGCGTTACAAATTGCGATTTTATTATCATGGCAAGAGTCGAACCACTCTGACTTGGGTCTTTAACATTACATTGAACAAGATGTGTGCTGCAGACTGTTGGTGCTCTGATGCAGTTCATCGTCCTGCCAGTATCTTTTAGGAGACAGCCAAAGCAAGGCGTTGGTGGGAGGTTTGGGTCTTGAATGTGGTGTTTATTATAGATGTCTATGTTCATCCATATCTGTCCATACAGCAGCAGTGTTCTTCCAGATCGGAACAAGACAGCAATAATATCACCACACATGAAAGCCTCACTTCAAATATTACTGGCCAGACCGTTCACAGACAAAATCACACTTCCACTCCATCACAATTACTAATGATGCAGGAATCCTTCAATAGCATATGTAGAAGTCTCCTACACATGTTATCAGTTACTATACGTGTAAAACTTGCCTCGAACTTTTACAAATGTAAAGATTACATTTTGGATATCAAATTTCCCTAAATATAAACTAATTTGTGTTTCCAAATTGTGATCCTCCAGTATTTATTTTAGACCAGACAACTGCTTGTATTTGAATTTTATTTGGCTAAAACTGCATTATATTTATTGAATCCCCAATTTGGAATCTCGTTGTCTACAATCGCTTTTGGTGGATTTCATTTCTATCAGCTGTCATCACAAAAACCATAACAAAAGTTAGACTAGGAGCATGAGTGCTTTTGGAAATGTTTATTTGATGATAAAAGTCACATATTTAGAGAGCCTAGAGTAATATTCCATTGAGTACATCCCACCTGCTGTCACGTATGCATGAGAAACATGGCCAGCGACGAAGAAAACGCAACAATCGCTGAAAAGTTGCCAGAGAGTCGTGCAGAAACGCTTGCTGACAACTGCACCGATAAGAGAGAGGCAGAAATGAATGAAGGAGCTAGGCGCAATATATACTGTACTTATGTGATGATGTAAGTCGCACTGTATAATTAACGCTAATGCTGATGGACGAGACTGGTAACGACGGAAGGGAAAACAAAGGCGGCCAATGCACCCAAGAGGAAGAATCGTGTGGAGGAGGTCGAGCAATCAGGTCTGCATAGACTGTACTGTGGCATCCAGGACTGTCGTGGGGTCGAATGAACTGGTTAGGGTGGGGGGGTCTTCATCCAAATGTGGATAAACCACGATTTATAATAATGTTGCCAAACAAAATAGTAACTATATGTACACTGGCAAAAAGTACCCATAGCGTAAACAGCTCCACCTCAGCTACTAAGCATTGATATTGCATTGTCCTCTGAGCTGACTGCCTTTTGGCATCATCTGGCTAACATTGACAATCAGGCTCAAAAGAAAGCCCATGTCTGGTGCAGGCCAATCAGTTTGAAGGACAATACATATGTTATCAAAGCTTCCTGTTCGCATATTTTGCCACAAGTATGTGTGGCTTTTGCAAACGAGACACAATGTGGAATATGTCTATTTTGGTGTTTTAAGATCTTAACACCTGCATAATTGCCAGAAATGGTAAAAACTTGTTCTACTTATAACATATGTACACTGGCAAAAAGTACCCATAAAATAGTAACTATAACCCAAACAAATGTAAGATGCGACCCATATAATATCTCGTCTGGTGTATATGCCCCAAACATGTGCTATGGTGATTCTGATGAGTTGGTGGCAACG
Source organism: Mordacia mordax (assembly GCA_036362905.1). NCBI lineage: Eukaryota > Metazoa > Chordata > Hyperoartia > Petromyzontiformes > Petromyzontidae > Mordacia > Mordacia mordax. Next base: position 7,477,750 of record JAZEWT010000012.1, read on the forward strand.
AGAACATTCTTTAAAATCGTAATCAAGCGGGGGGAGGGGGGTGTTTATATAGGCGATGGTGGCTGTTTCATCCCTGCAGCACTGTGGAGGCGAGGGCTGGGAACCACATGAATGCTGCTCAACTCCATGTCCGTGGGCGCAGAGGTACCATATCCTGACTCGCCTGGAGACGACAGTAGAATAAAATGCAGACTCCACCTGTTCCACCTGTGTGGGGATACGGTATATCCCCCTCACAAGCGTGAATTTTCTCCGGATAGTGCGGTTTCCTGCTACGTTGTAAACACTCATTCATTGGCAGAGGGGGTGTTTACATAAAGAGGACTACAGAGCTTGGCATAATTGTTGGCGCCGGCTTCTCGCACACAGCCTGACTACTACTGCTGCTCATCTAGGGTAAACTCGTACCTCTCTCCGCGTGACCCCTGATAATTATTTATGAACTCTGGTGTTGTGACTCGGCACGCTTGCGGGTGACGCTCATCAACACAGACACGCAAGCGAAGCGCTACAACGGCGCAGTTTCTCATCCACTGTGATTTCCCTTTAAGGAAGTTTTAAACTCGGGCACGCCTAGACGTCAATTAGAAACGCTGCTCTAAAAGACACGATCTAAAGAGTTAGCCATACTCAGCCAACTGACGACTACTGTTAAGCCGTAACAGTACAATATTCCATTAGAAGCAAATACATTCCACGTTACACTAGGCACTACTGTCATGTGTTTGTATCGACTATTAACACGCGCGAGCCAACACAGTAAGAGATAAGCTCGCAAACGCACGCAGGAAACACATTGTTGTGGCGATACGCCGAGCCTCGGTGCCGGCCGACGCCGTCCCGTTTTCACAACACTCAGCCGGGCCGGAGTGTTCAGGCAACACGGGGGGCTTCGTGAAGCCGGCCTAGGCCTCGACGCTTAAACAACGACTTATGAACAGAAACTCACCAAGTAGAGCGGCGTGTAAATCCGCACAGACTCGTCGAATGCGCCCCAGCTGACCTGGCGGAAAGCGGTGATGCACGAAGGATCCCACGTGTGGCCAATCTCGTAGCAGTTGTGCGGAATGCTCTTGCTGAGTGCCGCCATGTTGGCAAGGGATGCCTCTGGCAACCAGGTCTGCGGGATCAGCAGCTTAACAACGGGGGTTGCACAGGCGCAACGAACACAAATTTCAAAAAGCGATTCAGAACAAATTGAAAATCAATCTCGCGCATACCGGAATTAACTCGTATGTTTATAAATATTATAAATTAATTTCGTACCGGAATAACAGTAGTAATAGCGTTACAGTCGGAGCTATATTGATGACTGTTGTACAAAATCACCCCTATAAACAAGCGGCAGTAGTTGGTATCGTCCAGCATTGGATCTGCCGAGTGGTGGCGCGAGCCGCATGCGCGGCTTGTGATTGGTCGGCGCCAGTGGGTGGAGTCGGATACCTCGACACTGAACCCACGTGCAAAGGGCAACACGTGGCGATGGTGCGCTGATGCGGTTGCCGGGTTCCACCAGTGCCTTGTAGGAGGAAGGCAGTCAAGGCCAGGAGTACAGGAGTAGGTGTGATGTTCAGGTGTTGAGCCTGTATAAAGAGGAAACGTTTTTACGACCACACTTTGTTGTTTACAACAACAAAGTGTGGTGCCATGCCGCGCACGTAACAGGCTAGGTGCCTACGAGGGGTCACCCGGGGTGACAAGGGGTCAGGTAAGGGTGACCGGGGACCGCGCCAATTCCCCCCTTCTCAAATCGTAAATATCATATGGTCGTGGCGTAAACGGTTTGGATCAGAGACGTGGTGTGATCTGACGCAACGAGGTGACGTCTGGAGGGTATATAAAAGGGATGTACGGAAGTACAGTTGTTCTGTTCTGTCGGCGCATTAGAGAGAGTCGCGTCAGAGGCAAGAGCTCATGAGTTGACCACGTAGTCACTGATGATTGCTTCGAAAAGCTGCTCTCTCGGGGCAGCCGCGTCGATGGCTCTCTCTCCTCTCCTCGCGACGTTTCGCCTCACACGTCGCCTGAGGATGCCTCCAACGTGTGAGGCCCTGGTAGTCGGGTGAGCGATGCCCTCACCAGATGGCCATCAAGAGACCATGGGCAAGTCTCTACCCCCAACTGTGCCTCTGGGAGCGAATAGTTCGAGAGCGGGGGCCCGATGGGGAAGCCGGGAGGGTGTGTGTCCCGGCCACATCACGGCCACAGCTGTTGCGTCTGGTGCACTGTCACCCCTTGCGGGTGGCATAGCGGCGAACAACGCACCAGGTTAATGCTGCGACAACAGTACCTGTGGCCTGGCCTGAACTGAGACGTGACTACCTGGGTCAAGGGGTGTTAACGGTACCAGCAGGCCACGAAGGGACCACCGCGCTATGCCGTTCCGCTGCGGCCGCTACGGGTGAGCCGTGTGAATCAACTGGTGGGGATCGACCTGCAGGGGCCTCTTCCCACATTGCAGCGTGCAGACCGCTACGTGAGGGAGATAGAGAAGGTGCTCGCTCAGCGCCTGGAGACCCTGCGCCGGGCCTATGGCCAGGCCTACGAGGTTGGCGAGGAGGCCCACACGAGGCCAACAGCCTCGGCCTGGCGAACGGGTGTGGATGTATTCGCCGCAGGTCCGCCCGGGGCGTGTGGGAAAACTCACCTCGCCCTGGGAAGGACCCCACACAGTGGTACGGTAGCTGTCACCTGAGACGATGAAGGTAAAAGGAAAAGGCTGGCAGGCGTCGCGTGTGGTCAATGTGCGGCATCTGAAGGCCTGGAGGCTGCCCGCTGAGGGGATCCGGCCCCGGGAGCGGCCGGGTCGAACTTCGACGACGGTGGGCCACGGAGGTGGCCCACGCGCATCTGGCGGCGGAGCCGGGCGGTGAAACCTCGGCACCCGACAGGTTCTGCGCCTGCTACAGTGGACTCCACACGTACGCAGGGACTGACGGCCCCGGAGGTGGATGGCCGCCCCTCGGCGATCAGGCGGCCAAGACAGGCCCTGTTCTGCTTCCAGGACTGTCACGGCGGTCGAGCCTTATCACGATGACAGCAAGGGATCCGGCCGAGACCTTTGGCCAAGGGGGCGGGGGGTAACTTTGGTGCCAAGTCTCGCAGGTGACAGACTAGGTGCATACGAGGGTTCACCCGGGGTGACAAGGGGTCAGGTAGGGTTGACCGGGGATTGCGCCAGTTCCCCCCTTCTCAGATCGTAAATATCACTTGGTCAGGGGGGGAACATAAGGCGACGTGGCGTAAATGATTTGGATCGGAGACGTGGTGTTATCTGACAACGAAGTGACGTCTGGAGGGTATATAAAGGGGATGTACCGAAGTACAGTTGTTCTATTCTGTCGGCGCATTAGAGAGAGTCGTATCGGAGGCAAGAGTTCATGAGTTGACCACGTGGTCGCTGTTCGATGCAACGCGGGTCAATAAAGCCTCTTGTATATAATGGATCGTGAGTCGAGCCATGGTCCGCCGGTTTGTGTGACGCGGGAAAATTACCCCACGGCAATCCGGCCGCCAACGCAAGCGCAATCATCGCCGGCGCGTGAAGGATGGAGAGAAAGACGAACCAACCCCAGGGAAATTCACGCGTCGTGACAAAAGGAACACGATTGTGGAAAAAATACGGAAACAAAATGCTTTGGAAATGGATGCATTGTCCTTGAAATACATTGGCCCACACGAGTCAGTTTTCTTTGGAATCTACTCTCACCAGTGATATCCAGGTGTTGTCAAAAGGCAATCAGTTTAGTACACATCTAATAATAATTAAAAATAATTGTATTTATTGAATGCTTTTCACCCAAGGGTCATAAAGCGCTGCACAGAGTTGCGGAGGGAATGGAATGTCAACAACGACAGAATTGAAAATCAGCAAGCAATGCATTTTTGGGGTTTTAAAAAAATATATACACATCGTTCCAGAACAACATGTAAAATATGATCTGACTTTCAACTATAATTTTAAAATGCAAAATTATCAGCGTTAATAATACATATATTGTGAAATGGTTGACTGTAACATTTATTGTATAATAATAATTTCACAAAGCACCACACAGCTGTGGAAAAAACGGCACATCAACAACGAGATAACGGCAATTCAGCAAAAAACAAATTTTTTCCGATTATTTTTAGGTACCTTGCTAAAATATCTTCTATTTTTACAGCTCAGGACAACTCAAATATCACTGTGTGGTGCCGAGCCCCACGCCGTGCCAGGCTAGGTGTACCCGGGCACCCACAACCAATGTCATGGGGTGAGTGGGGTGTCGTGCATGATGAGCGGTGCCGGGTTATGATGGCGTGAATGGCTGATTGGGGTGTCGTGCGTAGCGGGTGGTGCCGGGTTCCGCGCGGTGCCAGGCTGGGTGCACCCTGACGCCCAGGGTTTGAGCCGAGAGAGAAGACTGCGTTGTGATTGGGCCGAGCGCGGATCGTGTGTGATTGGCTGTGGTGGTGGGTCACGGGGTGCTGTTGCTACGGGATGGTCGACCGGAGGGGGGGTCATAGGAAGTTCAAGGAATGAAAGTAATACGGTGGTGCGCGTGTGCGGTAAACAGGAAGGACGGCTGGAAAGATAGGATGTCCCTGTACGTGTTAGATGTTACGTACGCACGAGGGGGGGCAGGTAGATATAAGGCGCGACCAGTATTGGGGCTGCAGACAGTCGGTGAATGGGATTTTGGCGAGCTGACGGTTTGTCGATGTAGAACAACGGGCTGTTCAGACGGGAGTGCGTGGTTCGACGCCGATGTACCGGCATATGGGAGTGAGTTTGGTTGGCGTGTGCAGCGCCGAGTGGTGTTGAGCCTTACGTTACATCGAGGAACATTAATCAAACAGAAGTTTCCCGTCATCGTCTCTGTTGGCGTCGCGGATGAGCAGAAGTGACCGCTTCTCCTCAGCTGCCACAGACCGCCGCGAACCGTCTGTGGCGTGGGAGATGGGCTCGGTGTGGTTGCTCGACAAATGCATTAGTAGTTCGTGTCGAACTGTTAAATCTGTGGATACCTTTATACAGTACAAATATGTAAACATAAACGTTTTTACCAATTATGGCAATGATATATGCGTTAAGGTCTTCAAACACTGAACAGACAACTTTCAATGACAATACTTATCAAAGCATTTTCTTAGCATTTTTTGCCAGAAGTATGATCGTTTTTTTGCAAACTTGACACTGTGAAAGGTGTCTATTTGTTATTTTAAGACCTCAGTACTTGTATCATTACCCTAAATGGTAAAACCCGTTTCTATTTTTACATGATTGTACTGGCATAAAGGTCCCTATAGGTGTTTATCCTTCTCAGTTGTTCCAATCGGCACAGCAACAGCGTCCTTCCTGATCTGACCCAAGAGAGCAATAATATCAGCTGACACAAAGGTTCACTTCAAATCTTACCAAACAGACCCTTCAGAGGCCAAATCACTGATCCGCAGGTGCCAACGGTCAACACGTGGAGTTAAGCGGTTTGCGGGCCATTCGATCTGCCTGACCAGTTGCTGGCGCGGGTGCCTGATGATGCTGAACGTAGTTGTCAGCGAAACGTCAATGTACAATACATTTTTTGTAAAATATTGTGGGGTCGCTTTTCAACACACCGGTGTGCTGAGATAGTAAAGGAATTGGCGCGTCTTCTGTTCAACGTGACAACCCCTTGCTGATTGGCCGTGTCGGGTGGTGGAGGGTTAAACGACACTATTTTATAATCTATAATTTTTTACGTGACCTGACCCAAAAAATGGATTTCATTGATAATATTGTTCATGAAAGCCTTCGAATTAAAGTAACATGGAGTTAAGGTATTCTCCAGGGCAAAGTACTAACTGTATTATACGCTTTGGGAAAGTAAGACGAACCTCAAGTGTATGCCCAGTGTCGATAAATCAACAGCAGCGATAATTCACCAATTGGCGATGTCATCGCAGCGCTTGTGCCAGGTTAGGTGCACTTTTGAGGCCACATGAAGTGTCCGAGGCTGGCTGTCAGGAGGTCACGGGACGGGCTAATGTGCCATGGGTTGACTGAGATGACTGGCAGAGGTACTACTTGTGTGCCCTCTCTGTGCCACCTGGCAGTGTTGCCACCTGGCGATCCACTCGTAAGCGTAGCTCCTCTGCCTTCTGCTCTTGCTAGAGGTAAACTCTTCCAACTACCTCGTAGTTTCAAGATGCACCTAGCCTGGCACTACCCGGTGCACATAACATGCTACACTTTGCCTCCTCTGTAGAAGCCGACCTTGATAAGTCTGGTAGCGGACTTTGGCATGTACACAGCTCCAACTAAGCTAATTGGGCATGCACACGAGTAACATACAGCACACATTTATAATTCACAATGTAGAAAAATAAAGGCAACTTGTGACAATGACCCTTTTGAGACGACTTTAATTCTTAAAAGCTATCACTTGCTTAGACTGCTTAAGTGATCTACTCTGATGTTGTTGTTGACATGCCGTTCTCGCCACAGCTCTGTGCAGTGCTTTGTGACCATCGGGTGAAAAGCGCTCTAGAAATGCAAATATTATCTTAATGGTGCGGTAGGGTGGCTATTCAGCGGTAACATTTGAGCCTGATAGAAAGTCCTGCTCAAGGCAGTTCGATTGCCACCTCGGGTGCTTTTCTGTGTGTAGTTGTATGTTCACCCCATAATCTTTGCGGGTTTCCTCCACGTTCTAAGGTTTCCTTCCATAAATAAAAAAACTGTAATTAATGGGACCATTAAACATAGGATGCCGTGTTTGACAAATGTTTGCGTTAGCTGGCTGCATGGCTGCCTTGTCTTTACCTCTCTGTTTTCCTTGTGCCTCCGTATCTGTACAAATGCATTATCAGTATCAATACCTACTTCATCCTGTACAGGATCGTGGGGGGCAGGAGTCTATTCCGGCAGAAAAGAGGGCGCAAGGCGGGACTATCCCCAAAATATGGGGCAATTTACTCAGCAGGCCAATTAACCTATGCAGCAGCGTGTGTTTGGAGAGTGGGGAAAAAACTGGAGTACGTGGCGAAAACCCATGCGAACACGGGGAGAGAACTCGCAAACTCCACACGGAAAGGCACCCGAACCGGGAATCGAACTTAGGGACAGTTTGCTGTGAGGCGACAGTGCTGCTTACTGCGCCACCGTGGTGCCTGCATTATAAATTATAATATATTCCTCACAGACCATATTTTGAGGCTATAGAGAATGGATGAAATAATAGATCACTTTTCTTCATGGGTCCCGATGAGAAATACATTTTATCAATGTTTTTCAGTGAATAGTTTTCAAGAGATGTAGAAAAGATCAGAGGCTTTACCATTTATGCCACAAAGGTCTTATAGCACAACATTTTAAGAGCTAAAATTTACAAAAATCCCAAAACTCAAATGTTGAACAGCGTTAAAGAGTAACGATGATTGCATTCATTAGAAAGTCAGGTCTAGATAATGAAATAAGTAGAACAGGTTTTTACCATTTCTGGCAATTATGCAGGTGTTAAGATCTTAAAACACCAAAATAGACATATTCCACAATGTGTCGAGTTTGCAAAAGCCACACATACTTGTGGCAAAATATGCAAACAGGAAGCTTTGATAACATATGCATTGTCCTTCAAACTGATTGGCCTACACCAGACTTGGGCTTTCTTTTGAGCCTGATTATTAGTGTCAGCCAGATGATGCCAAAAGGCAGTCAGCTCAGGACAATGCAATATCAATGCTTAGTAGCTCGGGTGGAGCTTTTACGCAATGCGTACTTTTTGCCCGTGTACATATGTAATAAATAGAACAGTTTTTACCGGCGCGGTGGCGCAGTGGTTAGCACTGACGCCTCACAGCAAGAAGGTCCCGGGTTCGAGTCTCTCGGCTCCGGTGCCTTTCTGTGTGGAGTTTGCATGCTCTCCCCGTGTCCGCGTGGGTTTTCGCCGGGTACTCCGGTTTCCTCCCACAGTCCAAAAGCATGCTCCTGGATAGGTTGATTGGCTCACAGACTAAAATTGTCCCGCAATGCCCGGCGATGGACCGGCGTCCCGTCGTCGGGTGTATTCTTGCCTTACGCCCTATGTTTCCGGGATAGGCTCCGGCTTCACCGTGACCCTATATAGGATTAAGCGGTTTCAGATAATGAGATGAGATGAGAGGTTTTTACCGTTTCTGGCAATTATGCAGGTGTTACGATCTTAAAACACTAAAATAGACACATTTCACAATGTGTAGAGTTTGCAAAAGCCACACATACTTGCGGCAAAATATGCAAACAGGAAGCTTTGATAACATATGCATTGTAATGATGTAGGTTTTCACGGCTCGATGCATGATGATTGCTTCGAAAAGCGCTTTCTCTGGACAGCCGCGTCGATGGCTCTCCTCTCCTCGCGACGTTTCGCCTCTCACGTTAGAGGCATCCTCAGGTGCACTGCGCACTCCACTTTGTAAAATGTGTCTATTTTGGTGTTTTAAGACCTTAACACCTGCATAATTGCCAGATACGGTAAAAACCTGTTCTACTTACTACATATGTACACGGGCAAAAAGTACCCATAGCGTAAACAGCTCCACCCGAGCTACTAAGCATTGATATTGCATTGTCCTGAGCTGACTGCCTTTTGGCATCATCTGGCTGACACTGACAATCAGGCTCAAAAGAAAGCCCATGTCTGGTGCAGGCCAATCAGTTTGAAGGACAATGCATATGTTATCAAAGCTTCCTGTTTGCATATTTTGCCACAAGTATGTGTGGCTTTTGCAAACTAGGCACATTGTGAAATGTGTCTATTATGGTGTTTTAAGATCTTACACCTGCATAATTGCCAGAAATGGCAAAAACCTGTTCTACTTATTACATATGTACACTGGCAAAAAGCACCCATAGCCTAGATAATGAACTTTATTATCCGATTTTCAGGTTGCTTCGGATTTTAAAAAAAGGATTGATCCGAAATCCTGACGTCAGATAAAATGACACCAGATTATGTGAATCGCATTGGGGTTTTTTTGCCCAAAGTTGTGTGGTACCCTGGCAGGGAACCCTCTCTCCACAAGAGTCGAACTCCTTCCGCCGCCAGTGTATCGGGTTCCGACGCGCGCGAACAACCACGCGACAGCATGCACGCCAACACTCATCCAGCGAGCAAACCAGCAGAGGCTTCTGAGGTTTTCGATGCTTTATTAACTAACACTAAACACAACACCATGCCGCGATAACACCGCACATCTACTCCTACCCTCCCGCGCGTAGCGCTCTCACCGCTCAATCCTGCTGGCTACATGCTGACGCGGGTTCTTCACCATTTCCCCATGGGAACTCGCTTTCGCGCCTGTGCACACCATCTTAAATCCTCTCAGACGTCACCACGTTGCGTCAGATCACACCACGTCTCCGATCAAATCCGTTTACACCACATCTCGCCTCAAGTTCCTCCCCCCCCCAGACCACGTGATGTTTACGATCTGAGAAGGGGGGATTTGGTGCAGTCCTCGGTCACCCTTACCTGACCCCTTGTCACCTCGGGTGACCCCTCGTACGCACCTAGCCTGTCACGTGCGAGGCTTCGCACCACAGTTGTATAACATAGCAATGGTGGCATTCCCCTTTGTAATCAAAAAGATGATTCGTTAATTGACTACAAATTGTTACGCGTGCATGATCTCAAAATATACATAACATTCAAAATTCTACTTAAAAACCCCAAAATGTTTGATTAAAAACTCAGAACCCCTGCTACAGAGCAACTTATGTTATGCTTCACAGAAATGCCACGCACCAGTGCCGTTTCTGTTGAGTCCTGCACTGTGCAGCAACAATAGCAGCACTGGATTGCATATACCCAAAGTAGACTTGTTTTAATTGGGGTTTTTTTAGCTAATATTATACACTGATGTAGCGTTTCACGGCTTGATATATGAGAATTCACTTCCAATGTTGGAAGCATAATGTCGCAAATGAAACAGAAGGAACGCTCGACATAGCTATCTAAAAACACCAACTCTTAGGAGCAATTTTTAAACATATTGCTTGAGGTTGTTTATTTTTTTGTTTCCTTATCAAGCACTTTTATTTCATGTACAGGGAGTAGCAACGAAGTGCAAAAGAACGACTCGGCGTAGTCATGTGAATCTACAACAACGAAACAAGATTACGCAGTAAACGAGAATTGCTGCTGCGCTTTAGATTTTTTAATTTGTCATGACTGCAGAGGCCTTCCCTGGCACGGACAGAGCATGCGTCCGCAGCAGTTGTCACGCCTGGAAATGACTTTGGTCTCGGCTGTAAAGTTGGCACAGGTAGCACAGGTGGCGCCTCAGCCGGTCATCTCAGCCGGCTCATAGCAGCGCCTGAGTCTGTGCCGTGACCTCCTGTCAGCGAACCTTCGACACTTCGCATGATAGCCTCAGTGCACCTGGCCTGGCACAGGCGCCGTGGGGACATCACCGCCACTTAGTGGCGAACGGCGGTTGTTATTGAGTTTCTGAGTACTGTAGTTGCTGAGATTATCTCGCATCATGGTCTCCACGTGCCTGCCAGGGTTGCCACCTCTGACTTAAAAAAAACGGAACACCAGAGTAATAAACCGGGACACCAGAGTCGTAAACACACTCATACAAGACTATGATTAACTCGATGTGGACCTGTATCATGCTACACTTGGAGCAGTGATTAGTATCCACAGCGTGGTCCACATGTCTTGACACCTCCATTTCATTGACCCCTAAAAATGTTTCCTCTGCTCATTCATTTATTTTAAAAGTAAACCCCTATTTATTTCGATAAAGTTTAGGTATTTAAAATAAAAATATATTTTTTTACATTACATCACACACCCGTTGGTGTACAAACATATGCAGTCTCACGGAATTAAAGGGGGGTGACAAGGCAACCGTAAGTGAAGTAGCACTCCTCGAGAGTGACGATGCCTTGCAGTTCAGTTCAGTATCAGTACCCGCTTGATCCTGTACAGAGTCGGGGGGTACGCGGCAGAGCCTATCCCGGCAGACAGAGGATGCACGGCGAGGCTCTACCCAAGATGTGACTCCAGGTCATCGAAAGCACACAATTTTTGCGCAATTAACTATGCAGGCAAATTAAGTTAGGCAGCAGTGTGTCTTTGGACCGTGGGTGGAAACCGGAGTACCCGGCGAAAACCCACGTGGACACGGGGAGAAAGAGCTCGCAAACACTGCACAGAAATGCACCCGAGTCGGGAACCGAACCCGGGTCTTCTTGCTGTGAGGCAGCCGCGCTACTCACTGCGCCACCGCCGCACCGTCCCGTCTTGCAGCTGTAGCCAAGTCAATGCGAGAACTGCCTGTACGTCAACCAAGGCTCCCTTCTGCTGGCGTATGGACAACGCACGACCTCGTGGTTGCGCAATAACAACATGCAGAGACGTGACGTGGAGAGGGACGCTGTACTGACTTTTTAGTGTCCGGCAAAAAAAAAACTGGAACATTTAATGTCTCGGAAAGTATGAGAGATGTTTCGCGACAGTCACCGCAATAAGAGAAGGATCCCAGCCAACCGTGGTGCCTGCACAGAGTATGTCCGTTTTATCTTTCTCTTGCCAGAGCTTCCCACTGATTGAAGTTGATGTTTTAGTCTTTCAGACCGTGTTTGCAGATGTCCTTGAATAATAGTTTTGGACAAAATGTAATTCTCTTGGCTACAGACATATAACATAAATTACAGTACTGTACATTCATACATATGTTGTAAATTAAGCACACATAGAGCCTTACATTTCGTCTCTTTTTACAAACTCGGGGCAAATGAAATGGGGTTCAAAGTTCAGCTCTTGAACCAGCTCAGGAAATGAATGCTGATTGTCGTGATGCTGTTTCTGCCATTTATGTGGGTTTGGCGCCACAATTTATGACCCAGGTTGTAAAGCAACACTAAATGTCATAACCCTTATTAAACATTTCAGACTGCTAACCGCGGCTCACATAGCACAAAAGTGACACCAAGAATGACGGAAAGCAATTGCAATGCCACTTCAATTTAAAGCTCTAACGTTGAAAATCAGAGGTGCAGATTTAATTTAAATACTTGTGGCATGATGCAGGCTAAAGTAACATTAAAATACTAATACGTCGCAAGGTAAATTCACAACACGTGAGTCCAACAAAAGTTACGTCCACCATAAGCACAGTAACGACAGACGTAGGGCTTGCCAGCACAAAGAAGGCTAAATAACGTTATATTAACACGAGTTCTGTAATTTTCAAGTTACTGCGGGTGTACTCACCCTGAAGTTACACAATGGACGTTTAAAAATCGTGACGTCGTTGGCAAGAATTTGCCATTCTGTACCGGTGTCAGGGTCCAAATTGACCAAATTGGAAATTCACCCCCACTCTACTCAAGTGGAATGTATATAGCAACATCGTCACAACTCCCCAGCACCCCCAATGTGAACACGACATTATTTTCCCAAAGAGCCGTGTAACTCCGTGAGTCGTTTGTGGGAAAGCAAACAATTATCATTAAGTTCAAGTTTATGTCGTTTTACCAGAGCAGAACAAAAAACAGTGCACAGTACGGGAGGGGGAATGAATGAGTGAAGACTACAGGACCAGTACAATTGTAGCAACCAAGCTATATTGCTTAGACAAGTAATGAGAAATCAAGATACTGGATATACATGTGTTGGGCACTGGGGAAATGAGAAAGTGTTGAATGGCAAGATGCTGGGAAGACAACCAATTTGGTTACATTGGTCATTTGGATGCCAAATGGGAGGCATATCTAATGCAGTGATCATGAGTACACAGCCAAAAATGTTGTTGCTGATTTTCCGTTCTAATATCCTTGTTGACGTGCCGTTCTCTCCGCAGCTCTGTGCAGCGCTTTGTGACCATCTGGAGAAAAGCGCTCTATACATGCAATTATTATTATTATTATATCATCACCAGCGCTAAATGGAAATTGGGCCGTGATCGCAAAAATCTTTGGCAAAGGACATGGCTCATTGATACCTTTACCGCCAAACGATTATTTTTGCAGGGCCATTACCACCCATCCACAGCAGACCTGTGAATCCGGTGGTAAATCCCCGTTGTAAATAATGCAATGGAGGAAAGTGTCAAGGATGGAGAAGGGGATAATGTTGGTGGGGATGGATGAAATCCTGGCCGCTTTAGCTGACGACCAGCGGACCGCTTCTGCGGGAGAACGAAAACGGGCACGCGTACCACTGCAGTTGCCAAATTTATTCAGAACTCGAATTTCCAACCTTGCAGGGGAGCACACACGCGAAGCGTTGGCAGGAAAACCGCTGTAATGTGATACAAAATTATATCCACATAATGCTGATGGATGCATTGGTACATTTCATTTAAAAAAAAACTATGTGGATTCACTTCCCCCCCCATCCCATATGTGATCAACTATTTCTCGGATATCGCACTCAACTAGCGGTCAGAAAGAAGGCTCATTCGACTAGCAGTAGCCAGGTTAGGCTGCTGTGGAGTTGTGGAAGCAGTTGTCTGTATGTCCGTTCATTTGCTCAGGGGCAGTTGGCTATTTGAGTGTCGCTGCAGCATGAGGTTGGCGTGCTTGTACTATCTTAGTTCTCTTTAGCGTTGTTAGATTTTAAAACCTGGGAAATTACAAGACTCAACAAACCGCACTTAAACTGACAGATATATATATGTACTTGCACAAAGTACTAATGTATGAGAATGACTCTCCATAGCTGTTATTTCTTTCTCCTTCACAACGTTTCGCCTCCCACGGCATCATCAGGCGTTTCTCAGTTCAAAAGCTCCTGATGATGCCCTCTCAGAGGAACAGCTATGTAAAGAAATGATCTTTTTGTTATGCATTTCCTGAATCGACAAGATGAGTAAATCAAATGTCTTATGGATAGCAGGTACGAACAGACAATATTAATAATTAGATAAAAGTAATTAAGTAATTTATATTTATTGGACATGTAATGAGACAGCAAGCCAGGGAAGACAGCGAATTGGGTTGCATCGGCAATTTGAACAATCGCGTACAACTGGGAGCAGTAATATAAAGTTGTTGAGTAATTTCATGGAAAGAGATGTATGGAAGGAAGGCCACGATTGTCTTTGAGAAGAGACAGACAGGAAATCCAACAGCTGAGTGGGTTTAGGTATCATTGTTCTCAAGACACCAGAGCAGGAGAGACCCCCCCATCCCCCACATGTAGGAGGATTAAACTTTACCAGATGGGGAAACTGCGAAGATGACATTAAAACAACTTAATAAAACGGCAGTTTATAAAGGTGTTTCATTTCAGTCGTTCAAATGAATTAACATTTCATTATTTTCCATATTTCAAAGTGTAATCAATATTATATGCCCTCGCCTACGTATTGATGCTTGCGCCCTAGACAAATGTCCCATATACTCGTTACCCTATCTCTTAATCGCGCTCCGATTAGGAGAGATTGCGTGTGGTCTCCTGTGGATTTCTGCATGCGTAACTGATTTCTCGATCAAAACATACTTTCACCGGCCCTGCCAACCAGAGTTAATAATAACCACAGTACAAGCTTGGCATCACGTGTGTGGGCTACCAAAGTCCTCCCAATCGATTATAGCGCAAAATGTGAATTGATAATCACATGCGGAGTGTAATTTGCCGAGGTACGTGCATCGCCTTCGCATGAGTAAGAAATTATCAGTTGTATAGAACGCACATTGGGCAGCATTAGAAATGGACACAACTTAGAAAGATGGGCCAAGTGGCTCACAGTTCATAGCGTTGAGCTGGCGCCTCTGAGATGAAATCCAGACAGCTGTGATAAACACGGCATCTCAAGGGCAGTGAATTTGTGATCTCAACCCAGTCACCATATATATAATAATAATAATTGCACTTCTCGAGCACTTTTCACCCGAGGGTCACAAAACGCTGCACAGAGCTGTGGAGAGAACAGCATTTAAAACTCCGTCACACGTAATTTGGTTTTGCACTCAATGTGCCTAAATTCTAGTGCTGAGAAATAAAGATATCGGTTTGGCTGAATGACAGTGCCAGAGTAAGTTAGAAAGTTCCATTCGTATTGTGTGGATCAGGTCACTTGGGAGGCTTATTTATAGGTAGCTCTGTGAGATCTGCATTTGTGGGCCGTTGCCGAAACACGAAGGTATTTTCTGCTCTTTGATCGATCTCAGTAGATTCATCATCTCGTTCCGTGACACTGATAGCGTCATCGGTTTAGAGTGGGGTGTCAGATTAGAAAATGGGTCATCATTCTATTTATTGCCCGCTGTTCGATTACCCTCAATAACGCCACCAACAAACCCGTGCGACTCTAATACAAAGGGTCAGGAAAAACCCATGTGACCGCATTTTTTCACATTTCATCGGCTACATTTATTTACTGCAATTAGTTTTTTTTTTTTTAAGCCTATTCGTTGAAAATTATTTGGATGTAACCCAATTATTTGGCGATCCTGCAGTGGCAGTGGTGCATGAACACAAATAACATACAGCTCAACACATTTATAACACTGCCTAAATAGGTTAAACATGTAAGAGGCAGTGTTTGACCGTTCTTCATAGCATATAATAATGTTTGATATGCGCTATGAAGAAGGACCATTGCCGAAATACGTAGCCTGATAAATATATTCTTTATTTTAAAGTTCGACGAATGTGTGGCGTTTGATGCAACCCAGATCGCTCCTGCAAAAGAGACAATGCATCGAATGTGTGAATCGATATTGGCTGATTGAGCGATGTCACTGTCTTCGGACAGACGGATGGACTGGCACACGCTCCTAAACATAGCACGTGGCATTCGAGCGGCAGCTGACGACGGTGGAATTGACCAAAACAACCCGGCTGATCTGGTCAACGGCAGCGTCTCTCTGCACCGGTAACTGGACCCGGCCGAGTTGCATCCGCGTCCACGAGCTCTGCCGTGGAACCACATTTGTGATCAGGGTCGGGAGACTCGATCACCGTCGGCGGACGCCTCGGCCGATCGCACCGTAGTGCTGCGCTACCATCGGTGGCGGCGGCACAACCGCAGGACTGAAGTCAACTTAAGGGGAGGACGATGGTTGACGAGGCCGATGTCAAACGCCGCGGTCTCGGACTGTGCTCGGCTGGCGGCGTCTCGCAAGGCCCGCTGACATCCAGCCAAGAGCAAGTGGCTCACGATGATGATTTATAGCAGCTGACGGATGAAATCACATCTACTCTCTCCATAATGAAGAGAATTTCTCTCCAAAAGCTGTTCTTTCGGGATGGCCGTGTCGAACCTTCTCTCTCTTTCGCGAACTTTCGACTCCCGCTTTGGAGGCAACATCAAGCGTCTCTGAAAGAACAGCGATGGAAATCAATTCTCAAACATAGAACCTGAAAACCTATACGAGTAAGCCGACGTTCTCTCAACTCTCGATTAAGTGTCTGTCGTCAGAGGCATGGCAGACTCGTGGAGGTTTGGAGGGACGAGAATCTAACGATAACGTGTTTATACTGAATAATGGTGCACGTGTGTAGTCTATACGGAAATGGAAACTACCAGATCAATCTGCTGCGGCTTATAACGTGGAGATCTTCTGTTTTTGCTTGAGAGACTGCACTGCAGGAGCAACGAAATTATACTTATATTTCCAAGAGTAAAAATACCTCCTCGAACAGGGTGGTGAGAGTAAAATTAAAGCACAATCTTTGTGCTAATACTCTGTTGTATCCGAGTTAATTTGAGTTTTGTAAATCTCTTCTTACAGTGGAGGCTCTCACAGTTTGAAACAGGAAACCTCCACATCATACACTGTCCGATAGATTGACTGATATTTTGAAAGCGTCCGATAGCCTGACCACAGTCGCAATCCGCTGTCTAATAAGAATGATTTAATATCGGATGATGCATTATCCGCATTCTAAGATACTCGGAAAGGTAAAAAGCACCAAACGCCTGTGCCAGTGTTACTATAGGTGTATAGATCTGGCCACACGCTCGCATGCTCACGGCTACCAGATTTAAAGACGCGCACCCAAATCATTGCCTCAAAATAAATGTGACATAGGCTTATCTCATGATATGGAGCATATGGTTAAACCTTTATGGACACACTATATAAGTGTAATGTATTCTTAATCAGCGATTAATGTAAAGACAATGTTAACTTGGAAAATGGCCAATCACTACTGGTTCATCAATAGAGACCTCAACCACATCTCTCTGCCACCAGCTCGAGTCCCAATTCCCTTTCCTTCTGGAATTGCACTGGTGTCACGATTTTGGAACCTCACCCAGAACCAGAAGAATGCTACTGGAGATCAGAGTGGAATAGTGCCGACTTCAGAGCAAAGATCTCAATCGAGACTCAGCAATCTCACTTTCTCCCGGCTTCGACACTCCTGGAAAAACATTGGTGCAACCGTCAGCCCGGTCGACAGAACATCAACAGGCACATGCGCACATCCCCTTCACGAGTGAAAAACTAAATTCGCAGTGGTGCTATTAGGGCCATGAACGCCAAACTATGGACTATGCTAAAGAGACTGTGGTCCACGCTCCTTGAATGGAGGCGGGGAGGCATATGAAAACCACACGAACTCTTCTGATAAACCCACTCTCGTGGCAACTGGCGCCTGAACATACTGCCATTGGAACACACTTTCCTGAATGCCTCTCGTTGACCGCCAGACATTGGAAGTTTGCTCTTGAGCAAATCGTTTCCACACCCAAGACTCGACGAGAATTGATGAACCAATTAAAAAGACTGCCACTCGGGTGAAAGGCGCTCTATGAATGCAATTATTGTTATTATTCCTGGCAACCATACGGATATCACGATGTTCAGACACCAAATATACACCTTTTAAGCGGCATCATGTTTGCAATAGTCGCTCATGCTTGTGGTAGAGCACGCAAACAATATGCTTTAATGATGCACGCATTGTCCTTGAGGCTGATTGACACAAAAAGGCAGCCTTCTTTACTGCCTTGTCTCATCTCATCTCTCGTCTCATTGTCTGAAACCGCTTAGTCCTATACAGGGTCACGGTGAAGCCGGAGCCTATCCCGGCAGACACAGGGCGCAAGGCAAGGATATACCGACGATGGGACGCCAGTCCATCGCCGGGCACTGCGGGGCAATTTAGCCTGCGAGCCAATTAACCAATGCAGCAGCATGCTTTTTGGACTGTGGGAGGAAACCGGAGTGCCCGGCGAAAACCCACGCGGACACGGGGAGAGCATGCAAACTCCACACAGAAAGGCACCCGAGCCGAGAGATTCGAACCCGGGACCTTCTTGCTGTGAGGCGACAGCGCTAACCACTGGGTCACTGCGCCGCCCCACACTGTGAGTGCTGCACCCTATCTATGCTTGCTGCACACTGTGAGTGCTGCACCCTATCTATGCTTGCTTCATTATATCACCAGCAGCTTGGATTTGCGACGCACGGCCGCCAGGCTTTTAAATACAACCACCGTAAAGAATGTCAGTTTTTCCCAATCCTTATTTCAAAATGTTAAGATCGATTGGTCAAAATATTCTGGGATCGACTGGAGGAGACCACTGAGATAAAACACAGAAACCCACATACACATATGTTTCCTACACCCTTACTAGGTACTGTAACTACCCGGGGTCATTTGATCAGTAGTCGGTCAGTTTTTATTTAAGCTGGAAGAAAACGTTCAGCAACATAGTTATCCAGCGGGGAGGGGCAAGCAAGTTACAACACCTCAGGGCGCCGCAGGAAATTTAGGACAATTAAATAAGAGACCTACATCATTACAAGAGAGCGTGTGTTTGGACGTTGGAATGAAATCGGAGTGCTCGGCGAAAACTCAAGCGGACACGGGGAGAGAATACGCAAACTGCACACAGACAGGCACCCCGACCCGGGAATCGAACTCGGGTCATTTTCATTAGAGATTGCATTACGATCGCCGTATCTTCTTAAATCTTAACACGGCTCGATGATTGCCGCTACAGACGCGTTGGTTATCTCAATGGCCCGATCACTCGGTGATAGAGCGAAGGAGTTTATTGCGCCCGGGCTATCTTTGTACGGAGCGATATCGTGCGAGCAGGGCCCCTCCTCATCTGGTTACAATTACAGCGCCAGGCGTCTCTCATTGCACCACTGACTTGTAGACAGAACTCACAGTAATCTACGCGACTGAGCGAAGCAGGTCTCGCTGCCTTGAGGCATTCCTGTCCAGGAGGCTGCTGCTGCTGATGATGCAGTGCCCTCGTGAATGGCCGTGGTCACCGTGACCGCTGCGAGTTGACCTTGACCTACATTGAGAACATCTCATCTCATCTCATTATCAGAAACCGCTTAGTCTTGTATAGAATCGCGGTGAACCGAAGCCTATCCCAGCAAACACAGAACGCAAGGCAGGGATATACCCACGATGGGACGCTAGTCCATCACTGGGCACTGCAGGCAACTCAGTCTTCAAACCAATTAACCTATGCATCAGCATGTTTTTGGACTGTGGGATGAAACCGGAATACCCCTTCAAACGTCAGCACGCCTGAAGGGGTCTCCAACGCGGGAGTCAAAATGTCGCGGAGGAGAGAGGAAAGAGGAGGAGCGTTCGACACGGTTATCCTGAAAGAGCAGCTTTGGTGCGAACTCTTCTCACGTCCAAAGTGACCAACGTAACAACACATGAAACTAAAGCACAAGTAAACGCACAGCAACAATATTAGCTTAAATGTAATAATTATAATAATCGAGTGGATATTAAATACCCCATGACGTCATTCCACTCAATCCTGCCCTGGTAGACACAGGGTGCAAAGCTGGGATGTACCTAACATGGGACGCCAGTCCATCACAGGGCACCCGGTGAAAGTTAGTCAAAAGGACAATTAATCTAAGCAGCATCAGCAACAGCATGTGTTTAGACTGTGGGAGGAAACCAGAGTACCCGACAAAACCCCACACGGACATGAAAGATGCCAACCCCAGAGTGAAAGACGCCCAACCGGGAAGTATAACACGTGTAAGTACGTGGGGGTTGTCGGTATTGATTCCGGCCAGTAGGTGGCTGGAGTGGCACGAGTGAGTGGTCGTGACCTGACATTCACAGCAGCCACGTGGGGAGCGGAGGCGTCATGCACAGCCACTCGGCGTGATGTACACACGTCTTTTCCAGACGTCCAGTTCAAATAATAATAATAATTGCACTGCTACAGTGCTTTTCGTCCGAGGGTCACAAAGAGCTGCACATAGCTTTAGAGAAGACGGCATGTCAGCAACAACAACGACATAAACGGCAAATAAATAACAGTAACTTGTTTTCGTTACAAATGTGAGCTGTGGAGAGAACAAAATGTGTTGGCACCATCGATTTGGAGCATCCTCATCTCTTCGTGTCAACTGTGCGACGCATGGACCACGAACACGTCAGTTAGGCAGTTTTTATTATGATTCAAGCTGGAAGGAACCGTTGAGCTATATAGCTCTTTTTAACAGTTGTTAAGCAGGGAGGGGTAAGCAAGTTGCAACATCTCGGGGCACCGGGAGGGCATTTTATTCAGGACAATTAACCTCGGCAACGTGTCTTTGTTGCACTGTAGAGGAAACCGAAGTACTCAGCGAAAACCCACGCGGACACGGAGCGAAGATGTAACCTCCACACAGAGTGGCGGCACCCGAGCCGGGAATCGAACCCAGGCGCTTTTTTGCTGCGAAGCGGCAGTGCTTCTCACTGCGCCACCGTGTGCACAAAGCTGTGGGGAGGAATAGAAGTCTGTCCGGTGTTGAACTCTGCGGCAAACTGCTCAACTGCAGTCGGAATTGAGCAGCGTGACACGGCGCGAGATATGACATATCGTACGAAACGAATAACGTTTCTCTTTCTGTAGTTGTCACCTAATGCGTTCGGTGGACTCCGCACCCTTGCGAGGCCCTTTTACGAGGTCGTAAAGTCGAAGGGAAAAGGGCAAACCTGGTGTTTATTTTCTCCAGCCAATAGCTGCATGGGCCGGGTGTGCCAGTGCGCACCAGTCAACCGCGGAGATGGCGGTTGGGGTTGGTGGATCACGCAGAGATTGATAATAAATGCTATATACAAGGCGCACACATTCGTTCGATCTCGAAAGGCTCGAAGGGAGAACGACTTAGAGGCGCGAGGAAACCGCAGAGAGGCGATGGGGGAGGAGGGGAGTCACGCTTTTAGCCGGCGCCAATACTTGCCGGACACTGCATCTTACATATATATTATGATATTATCGACCAATTAAGTAATCAAAAATAGTTGTGGAGGGATACCGGAGAAGTCGGAGGAAATAATAATAATTGCATTTATAGATCGTTTATCACCCGAGGGTAACAAAGCGCTGCACAGAGCTGCGGATAAAACGGCGCGCCAACAACAACATTAGAACGGAAAAAAGGAAACCCGCGCAGAAGAAGGGGAGAACACACAGACTTGACACCGAACGGCGCCCGAGGGGGGAATCGAACCGCCACGGGCGGGACCCTCTTTCTATGAAGCCACTGCTCCCCACGCCCACCCCCCGCCGCGAGAATGGGGGTGCAAAGGACGCAACCTCCGTTCCGCGTGAGCGCGTTTATTTGAAACGTCACCATATGCAGTCTAAATGTTTGTTAATTTTACGTGTAGGCTTTCACGACCAATATTGTGTTTCATAATTAGTTTGTTTTGGACGAGATCGCGTCGGGACAATGTCCATGTTTAACTCCAACCCCATCTTCGCAACTCGACGGAGACGACACGTGAATGTTTACGTTAGACAAGGTACATTTACGGACGTTCTGTTAATCCACGAGAGGTAAAGTGAGAGGGGAAATGGTTTTCTCCCTCGTGTAAAAATAATCGTTTACTGGCCGATAACACCGTAACACACCGGCAGCGGACCACAAAGCTCGGGCTGTTGTTGGAAGCGTGGTTGCCGTCCTGTTTGTCCGTGGTTCCTGCTCACCATTCCCTCTCTGCGAGATCAGAAGGGGCCACGCGGCGCTAGAACGATACACGTTTGCGAATGGTTCCCCGAAGAACGGCTTACGGGAACCGCTTTTTAGAGCTGTTTTGGCGAGGCGACCGTGTAGAGTATTTACTTGGCTCTGACCCACGACGTTTCGCCTTCAACGCCTTCCACGTGGGAGGCGCAACGTCGCGAAGGAGAGAGAAGGGACATTCGACACGACTATCCCGAAACTGCAACTATGGCAAAACATTCTGATATATCAAGTGATGGTAAACCTACATCAGTATATTTAATGAATTGTCAAACCTGAGTACTTATTTTAAAACATGGTGTCATCTCAATACAGCTCAACAATCTTCCTTGTGTGTGCTTTTGAGTTTCCTGTAAATGAACCATCCTTAATGATGGAATCTAATTGCGAGGTCCGATATGCAGGAACTAAACGCGGGGATCTATTGGAAAACAGTGTCGTCACATTCTATCCGCTAACACAGTTGCCTGCCCCACAGCAATAAGGTTCCGGGTTCAATTCCCGTCTCGGGTGCCTTTCTGTGAAGAGTTTCCATGTTCTCCCCGTGTCCGCGTGGGATTTGGCTGGGTACTCCGTTTTCCCCTCCCCACTGTCCCAACATATGCTGCTGCCTAGGTTAATTGTCTGTCTCGACTAAATTACCCCCGGTGTCCTGAAATGTTGCAACTTGCTCACCAAACTATTAAAAAGAGCTACACAGCTCAACAATTGTTTCCACATTAAATACGAATTGACTGAAGAGAGGAGTAGGAGAAACAGCGGAACTTCATAAATTCTCCGTTCAAGCCCTCTCGCAGTGACCCGCAGTCCTTGACTTTGAGCTCTCGTGACCACACTGCAGCCAACATACACAAGAATAGATCAATGTTTTATGTAAGAAACCATCCATCCATCCATCTTCATCCACTTTATCCGATGCCGGGTCGCGGGGGCAGCAGTCTAAGCAGCGATGCCCAGACTTCCTTCACCCCAGACACTTC
>JAZEWT010000012.1:7501542-7531301 GCA_036362905.1 Mordacia mordax
CGGCCGAATTCTCCTCTCCAATACCCTGGCGTAGACCTTCCCGGGGAGGCTGAGAAGTGTGATCCCCCTATAGTTGGAACACACTCTCCGGTCCCCCTTTATGTAAGAAACATTATGGATAAATAGAATTTTAGGGTTATGATTTTTCTTCTTACTGTCGTTCGTCAATTACTCCAGATAAGCGGGCATTTTATTGACGCTGTCAAATATGTCTTTGCATCTGCTTGGTTTCATCGGCAGAAACACGTGGTGATAAGAACATGGGAGTACGGTCTCCCATGTGAATCCGAATCAAAAAAGCGAGCACGTGTGTGCGCGGGGCCCGAGGCGCAGGTAACGGCCAACACTTTTGGGTGAGACATTACGGTGGCGCCAGTGGCAACACTCGTGCCCCACAGCAATAAGGTCCGTGGTTCCATTCCTGGTCCGAGCACATTTGTACGTGGAGTTTGTGTCCGCATGGGTTTTCGCCAGATACGCCTCTTTCCTTCTACTACATCAAAAAAATCTCATCTCATCTCATTATCTGAAACCGCTTAATCCTATATAGGGTCACGGTGAAGCCGGAGCCTATCCCGGAAACACAGGGCGTAAGGCAGGAATACACCCGACGACGGGACGCCGGTCCATCGCCGGGCATTGCGGGACAATTTTTAGTCTCCGAGCCAATCAACCTATCCAGGAGCATGCTTTTGGACTGTGGGAGGAAACCGGAGTACCCGGCGAAAACCCACGCGGACACGGGGAGAGCATGCAAACTCCACACAGAAAGGCACCGGAGCCGAGAGACTCGAACCCGGGACCTTCTTGCTGTGAGGCGTCAGCGCTAACCACTGCGCCACCGCGCCGCCCCATCAAAAAAATACACTCAATATTTGGCCGATAACACCATAATATATAGGACGCCGTGTCTGGCAAATGTTGGCGCCGGCTTACCAATTGGCTTCCTACCCCCCTCACACCTCTCAGGAGTTCCTTAAGCGTCTGAGTCGGTCTCCTTTTTTCTTAGCGAGTGAGCAAAACTGCGATAGTTATGTGTTAATGATTATTATACGGTATCCACACGCTCAAACCCAATCCATAAATAATCAATCTTAAGCTGTGTAACGTAACCTACGGAAGTTTGCAGGTCTCCACACTTCTCTGCGCACCCTTAAAGATTTCGTTCCCTATTATTCATAGATGACCGTGTTTCCTCAACCAAAGACATACTGCGGCGTGGTGGTAGCGCTGCCGCCTCACAGCAAAACACCCCGGTTCGATTCCCGACTCGGGTGCCTTTCTGTGCGAGGCATGCATGTCCTCCCCGTGTTGACGTGGCATTTCGCTGGGTAGTCCGGTTTCCTCACACCGTCCAAAGACATGCTGCCTAAGTTAATTGTCGACACTAAATTGTCCCTGGTGCTCTGAGATGTTGTATCTTGCTTACCCCTCCCCGCTGGGCGACCACATAGCTCAACGGTTCCTTACAACTTAAATACAAACTGAGTGATTGATAGAACCCATTTGCCATTTCCCGTAAAAGTTTCTGTTCTCGCACATTTTTCTCCATTGCTTTTCATTAAGAGTGGAGCGGTGGCGCGGTGGCGCGGTGGCGCAGTAGGTAGCGCTGCTGCCTCACAGCGAGAAATCCTGGGTTCGATCCTCGGCTCTGGTGCCTTGCTGTGTGAAAGTGCGTGTTCTCTCCTCTTGCCAGCGTGGGTTTTAGTCTCATGCTCCGATTTCTTCCCATCGTACAAAACCATGCTTCTGCTTAGGTAAATTGGCCTACTGAGTAATTTGCCCCACAAAGCGAGCTGCTATGTACTGGCGTTACATCGTGGGTAGAGCAACGCCTTACGCCCTCTGTCTACCGGAATAGGCTCGGACCCACCGCGACCCTGTACAGGATTAAGCGGGTATTGATAATGCTGATGAAGCTTCTCATTGATGATTGCTTCGAAAAGCTGCTCTCTCGGGACGTTAGAGGCATCCTCAGGCTCCTGAGGATGCCTCTAACGTGTGAGGCGAAACGTCGCGATGGAGGGAGAGGGAGCGATCGACGCGGCTGTCCCGAGAGAGCAGCTTTTCGAAGCAATCATCATGCATCGAACCGTGAAAACCTACGCAAGTGACATGCGCACTATTGTGTGTGTGGCCCACCTTCAACCAGTAACATGACCAGCTACAGTGGCATGATTACAAGATAACATTGTTGTAGTTTCATAACGCACACAGCATTCGTTCAACATTAAAATTATTTGATCGCAGAGAGAACCTCTCACAGGTGCGAGACAACTGCACGCGTGCGGTTAGCCGGCGCTAACATTTGCCACGCACTGCGTCCTATATGTTTATGCTGCTGTCGGCAAATGAATGAGTGTTTGTTTTAAATATGGAAAAAAATCGAACATCCTGGAGAAAACCCTTGCAGAACAGGGGGAGAACACACAAACTCCACACAGGGAAGCCCCTGAGGCGGGAATCGAACCGCCTCGGGCAAGGTCTTGTACAACATATGAACATCAACAACGATTTCACAATAACCCGCACAGTAATAATATATGGGCGGCACGGTGGCCCAGTGGTTAGCGCTGTCGCCTCACAGCAAGAAGGTCCCGGGTTCGAATCTCTCGGCTCGGGTGCCTTTCTGTGTGGAGTTTGCATGCTCTCCCCGTGTCCGCGTGGGTTTTCGCCGGGCACTCCGGTTTCCTCCCACAGTCCAAAAAGCATGCTGCTGCATAGGTTAATTGGCTCGCAGGCTAAATTGCCCCGCAGTGCCCGGCGATGGACTGGCGTCCCATCGTCGGTATATCCTTGCCTTGCGCCCTGTGTCTGCCGGGATAGGCTCCGGCTCACCGCGACCCTGCATAGGACTAAGCGGTTTCAGACAATGAGATGAGATGAGTAATAATATATCAACAACATTAAGCTTATTGCGCAAATCAACATCATAAACAATACTTAATATATAAACACATTTCAAGAGCTGCTCTTTGGGGATGGTCGTGTCGAGGATTCCACCTCTGTCCTGCATAACGTTTCGTCTGCCACGTTGGTGACACCATCAGTCGGGAATCGAACTTAGACGTTTCTTGCTACGAGGCGGCCGCGATGTTCACTGCGCCGCCGTACAGGGCACGCACACCGGCAGGTCACACGTGGTGGGGTAGCCTGTGGGTAATTCCAAGACAGACCTTCTGGCCAGCATCGAGGACAGAGTATGCCATGCATGTGCGCCTTTCTGGAGCAAACCTTCTCAACCTCTTGCACCTGAAGGCCAACGTGGCCCTCTTGGGTATCGTCTCCATGGACCGCAAGGTAGCTCTCGCGGCCCATCGATAGAGATGTTTATTATTACAGCAGAGAATACCCAGTGAGCTTGCAAGCTCTGGATGCAGGATTACCGCGATACAACAAGCGTTAGAAATGTCCGATGCAAAAAGAAAAACTAAGCAACGCAAGCGCACCGATTGGGAACAGCGGTTCTGGAGCTCGTCCTTAGCGGAGGCGCTTCTGCCAACGGGGGTGCGCACAAAGCCGTTTCAGAGCTATACCTTTACCAAATGTGAAATGAAGTTCATTGAATGCACGGTGGAAAAGCAAAGCAATTTATCGCTCGCCCCGATAGCGTTTGTGTTGTACCACAGTAACACCATAAACGCGCCGACGTTTGCGTATTTTAAGAAACCATTTTACGGCTAGTTGTTCCATAAAGCGAACAGTAAAAGCGTGCAGAGAGTCGTGCTTTTATGCAATCACACAACTGCATGCACCGAGCATAATAGAAAAAAAATCAACCCATTAAGCAAACACACTTGTGTGGCCTGAAGGAAAGGAGCGCATATATGAGGCGGCATTTCCGGAAAAGGGGCCTTCTTCGCGAATAATAATAATAAAAGGTATAACGCGCGGGCGGCGCGGTGGCCCAGTGGTTAGCTCTGTCACCTCAGAGCAAGAAGGTCCCGGGTTCGAATCTCTCGGCTCGGGTGCCTTTCTGTGTGGAGTTTGCATGCTCTCCCCGTGTCCGCGTGGGTTTTCGCCGGGCACTCCGGTTTCCTCCCACAGTCCAAAAGCATGCTGCTGCATAGGTTAATTGGCTCGCAGGCTAATTTGCCCCGCAGTGCCCGGCGATGGACTGGCGTCCCATCGTGGGTGTATCCCTGCCTTGCGCCCTGTGTCTGCCGGGATAGGCTCCGGCTCACCGTGACCCTGTATAGGACTAAGCGGTTTCAGACAATGAGATGAGATGAGGTTTCAGACAATGAGATCAGATGAGACACCATGATGGTATCGGTCAATTAATTAATGAGTTTTTCGGAGTTATGGCAGGACACCGGAGAACCTGCAGGAAACCTGCTCAGAACAGACGGAGAGCACACAAACCCCGTTACACAAAGGAGCCCGGGGCAGTAATCTAACTCCCTGAGGCAGGACTTTCTTTCTGAGAGGCGCAGATATTAATAATAATAAATTGACTTCTAGAGCGTTTTTCACCCGAGGGTCACAAAGCGCTGCACACTGCATAGACACCGTGCACATACATAGGGACGGCAGGGAGGTAGAGGGTGTAGAGGGGGGTTGTTGAATATTTGTGTACACACTGCGCTCAATACTCTGACTCGTCTCAGTTCGATTCCTAGCTAAGCATTGATATCTATGGAAATCAAGTGGTTAACTGCACCGGTTCTGACTATCTCCACTCTCATGCACCAACCTGCACTAACCAGCATGGTGAAGTATGGTCATGACCGACACGGGGTATGGGGAAGCCTCCATCCAGCAGTGGAGTGGCACGCGGACAGTGTTGATGTAGGCTGTCACGGCTCGATGTATAAGAATTGTTCTCAAGAGATGCTCTTTCTGAAGTGGTTGATGCTGTGCAGGGTCGGCTGTTTGTCAACTCAGCCTTATACGATCTCCCGGTGCGCTACGTAAATATTTAGTCTGGGGGAAACAAAGGCGGCTGGGATGGTGCTGTCCACCCCTGCCCCCCACTCCCCCATGTACAATGCTGGCCTTAATAGGAATTCGCTAACAGAACCTCTGTTCTTACTTTTGAACGGCTGAACCCGTCATACATATGACCTTTGTCACACAATGACCTTTGTCGTAGAAAGACAAAGGTCTTTGTCACTGGGAGTGGTGTTAAAGAGATGAAAGGGCACAGGACCCGCTGGAAATGCCAACTCTGTGACACGTGGATCCAAAAGACCACGCGTCTATCGCCTCCATCCATCTGTGCACGGCGCGCTGCTTCTAAACAAACAGCGAAATAACCCCGTTCAGAGTGCTCAGAGTAATTGCTGCTATCTTTGCTATCGCAGTACTCGATAACAATAATAATAGCATTGATAGAGCGGTTTTCACCCGAGGGTCACAAAGCACCGCACAGAGCTGCGGAGAGAACGGCACGTCAATAACGACATGAGAAAGGAAAGGAAAATCAGTAACAATATATATTTTTGGGTTTTTTTTTAAATAATAATAAGTTGTAAAGGCGTGAGTCAATGTGGGGATGTGTATTGCGTGGCTGTGTGGGGAGCGGTGGCTCAGCGGTTAGCGCGCTCGGCTACAAACCTCCCACACCGAGTTCGAATCCCGCTCACGACGATTTTCTGAACCGGTCCTGGGCCTCTCCTAGGTAGACACAGCCTCAAATGAGTACCTAGTGCGGTGTGTAACATTTCCACCAGGGAGACAAAAGCGATTGGGAGTGGTGCTGGTCACCCATCGCCTCGTGTGCCGTGTCGACCTTCATAAATGCTCGCTAACGGCACTTGACCCTACAGTCTGTTAAGTCTATAGGGGGGTCTTTATCATTGTTTTGTTCCTGCGAGGAGCGGTGGCGACATGAGTTTGGATTTTACGCTCGCTTCTGGGGTTCCCCTAGGTCAGTTCTGCCTTGAATGAGTGCTGGCCACACTGTATAAAACATCTGCACTTTGGGACGTGGTGCTGGCCACCTTATGGTACTGTTGGCTGTAATAGGTGCTCGCTAACAGCATACGTTACACACACACTTTTAGTCTGTGTACGGATGTTGCATGGCGACCAGTGCTCTGTACACGTACTGTTCCTGACTTCTATAGACCTTGGTTCAAGCCCACCTCTGCAAAGATTGGTCTTTTTAGAGGGTAACATAACTTCCCATTTTGTTGTTTGCTAAAAAAATTTAATGCATATTTTCATGTCACAATTGCCCTGTTGCTCTTCATTGTGCATTATTAATTAATTGTGCTGCGCACTCTTGAGAGCTACTGTTTACGTCATGGTTATAGTTGGGGTTTCATCTTTGTACAACTTGGTGCTTTGAGTTTGTTTCATTGTGCAACCTTGCGTGTTACTGTTTATTTTATGATTACGGGTTACAGCTTCACTTATATGCATGTTGTTGATGTATGTGAGTTTATTTGCCCTTTGATTTTATGCGTTGTTACGGTGGTCATTTCGAAAGTCTGTTGTGTTGAAGGAATCCCCAATCTAGAGCTTGCAAGCTACCTGAGTACTTTCTAAAGCGCCTTTTACTCGAGGGTCATAAAGCTGTGCACAGAGCTGTGGAGAGAACGGCATGTCAACAACAACAATATCAGAATCTCATCTCATTGTCTGAAACCGCTTAGTCCTTTACAGGGTCACGGTGAAGCCGGAGCCTATCCCGGCAGACACAGGGCGCAAGACAAGGATATACCGACGATGGGACGCCAGTCCATCGCCGGGCACTGCGGGGCACTGCGGGGCAATTTAGCCTGCGAGTCAATCAACCTATCCAGGAGCATGCTTTTGGACTGTGGGAGGAAACCGGAGTACCCGGCGAAAACCCACGCGGACACGGGGAGAGCATGCAAACTCCACGCAGAAAGGCACCCGAGCCGAGAGATTCGAACCCGGGACCTTCTTGCTGTGAGGCGACAGCGCTAACCACTGGGCCACCGCGCCGCCCAATATCATAATAGATCAATTTAATTAAATAATGACTATGAATCAATGAAGGACGTAATGATAAACATCTTTCCATGTCTGGGCGTGTACCCTGAAACCCGTCTCAAGACTCACTCATGCCGTAAGGAATTGAAGTCCTCTGGCTGGAACTGTTGAAGCTGCTCGCTGCTGTGTGCTTGGATAATGGCCCGCTGTTGACCTGTGCCTGCTCAGAAACACTTCTTCCTTCCTTAATATATTTTAACAATTTATTTTTATGTGATGTCCTTCATTGTTTATCATCATTATTTTACGAAAATGATCTACTCTGACGTTGTTGACATGCCGTTATCTCCATAGCTCTGTGCAGCGCTTTGTGACCTTCGGGTGAAAGGCGCTTTAAAAATGCAATTATTATTATTATTATACAAGGACACTATTGGTAATTCCAAGTTAGGTCCGCACCAAGACATTCCTAATTTGTCTCAGTTTGGTCACCAAGTGCCTGTGAGTCAGTGTGGCGGATATCACCAGCGTGGAGACCGAATTGGTGTAGGTCGCATCACCCCGTTGTCTTACCCAGCTTAATAGGTGTTCGCTAACAGCACTTGCTTCAACAGTCAATACTACATTATTTTAAATTTCTAACGGGTACAGTATTTGTCGGGCGGCACGGTGGCCCAGTGGTTAGCGCTGTCGCCTCACAGCAAGAAGGTCCCGGGTTCGAATCTCTCTGCCTTTCTGTGTGGAGTTTGCATGCTCTCCCCGCGTCCGCGTGGGTTTTCGCCGGGTACTCCGGTTTCCTCCCACAGTCCAAAAGCATGCTCCTGGATAGGTTGATTGGCTCGCAGACTAAAATTGTCCCGCAATGCCCGGCGATGGACTGGCGTCCCGTCGTCGGGTGTATTCCTGCCTTACGCCCTGTGTCTGTGTGCAGGTGTGCGCGCGCGTGTGCGGGTGTGTGCGCGCGTGTGTGCGGGCCTGCAGGTGCGCGCACGTGTGTGCAGGTGTCCGCGCGTGTGCGTGGGTATTCGCGCGTGTGTGCGGGTGTGCGAGTGTGTGCGGATGTGCGCGCGTATGCGCGTCTCTAACGCACACACGCGTTCTCTAGTCACATACTTGGGGGGGGGGGGACGCTGCCTGCCGTTAATGATTAACTTGTGGGGGTCAAGGATAGATCGCCTGATTTCAACAGAGGGACCATCTTCTGTTAATGCACAAACCATAATAAAAGTGGCACCTAGACCAAAGGGGGTATTTTCAACCATCGGAAAAAAACTCCTTTTAATAATAAAGCCACAAGTCGTGTTGCTGTACGAGGCTGGCCTCGTCTCTCCCATCACCCGTCGATGTTCCACTACTCCTGCAATTGCACGGAATTTTCACAGCTCTCTGAGTCTACGGGTCTCTGTGTGAGTCTGTGGATTCACATCTAAGTCCATGAGTTGGTGGGTCTCTGAGTCTGCATCTGTGTGAGGCTATGGGTCACCGTGTGAGTCTGTGTTGTCTATGAATCTGTGTGAATCTGCGGGTCTCTGTACATCTATGAATCTACGTGAGAGTCGGTAACATTGTTGTACTGAGAAGCTGAATTTTACGAAGAGCCTTTCGTAAAGAAATATCAAAATACTATGGAAAGAACTACGCAAACATAAATAAATTCCACACCAAACGCAACAAACTTTGATGATAAAAATAACTACAATTCCAATATAAGGACAATGAAGAACTGCATTAAAAGCCAAGAATAAAATTACGCAGTGTACAAGAAAAATCCAATCAAATTACACTGTTATATGGGCCATATCGGAGTTCCTCTGCAATAGCAGTGTCTGGCAGCGGTTACGCGACCAATCAACGTCTCTGAGGCTCTGGCGTGGAGAGCAGGAGCCCGTGTTATCTAGCGGCGGCGATCCACGTGGTCACCACTGCGCCACCGCTGGTTGACAGGGAGGCGCAGTGGGAACATCAGCGTCTCACAGAAAGTCCTACGCGAGGTGGTTCGATTCCCGCCTCGGGTACGCCTTTCTGTACGGGGTTTGAGTGTCCCCCCCCCCTGTTCTGTTTGGCTTTCTTCCGGCTTTCTTCCGGGTTTTTTGGGTTCCTCCCACAACTAAAAAAATCGCCCACGGATTAATGGGCCGATAACATCGCTCTATGAAGCAGTGGCTGGCGAATGTTGGCGCTGGCTGACCGCGTGCTTGACTCTCCGCTGCCCTCCGTCTCTGCGATTTCCTCGCGCCTCCATATCCGCGTCTTGTCCATGACCAGGCGCTCAAAATTCATCAATACTCGTGCCTCACAGCAAGAACCACTTAGGTTCGATTCCTGACTCGGATGCTTTTCTGGCTGGAGTTTGCGCGTTCGCTCTGTGTCCGCGTGGGTTTTCGTGAAGTACCCCACAGCTAAAGAGGACCTTCACTATTGGGACGATAACATCTTAATACATAGAGGACACGGTGTCTTACAAATGTGAGAGTCAGGTCACCGCGTGCGTCTTTTCTCCGTCCCCCACCTCTTTGCGTGCCTCCCGAGTCGCTCTCTTTTCTCTCCGAGGGAGAAACGAATTTCTCACGGCGCGTTATAAGTGGTGAAGCAGCGTATTTATCGTTGTAGTATTAAATTGCGAGGGGTAGGTGCAGCGTAGCGTGACAGAAGTTTGTCAAGGCACGCGGCGGGTGCGAGACCGTTTGGTGCCACCGCATCTGTTGGAAACAGAATGCCGTTCTCTACACAGCTTATATTTGTTGTTGATTTGCAGTTCAAATGTCGTTGTTTCTGACATGTCCTCTCCACAGTTCTGCGCAGCGCTTTGTGACCCCTGGGTGAAAAGTGCTCTAGAAGTGCAATTATTATTATAATATCACGTTCGACTCTGAATCCCACCGGGAGTCAGTGAAAAGGGTGCCAGAAATAGATGCAATCCGCTCAGACCTCTGGGAGGGATCCCGTTTCAATCACGTTAATGCAGCTTCTGGATATCATTACCAGATACGCCAGCAAAGCATTGCTGTAGCCGCGTGTAGAGACGACAAAGGCATGCATTACCTTCTCCTCAGTCCGCATATTACCTTCTCAGCAGCAGCTACGTCAGGATTTCTCAACATTTTGCACCTCACGGCCCACTTGACCCAACTGGGTCTGCTCTGTACGGACCGCTCTTGAGAGAGGTTACTGGAGAAACGGCTTATTCTCCGAGAACCATAGGCTCTGACTCTTCTGTGTGTCGACTGAAATGAGTGATTAATAATAATCATTGCATTTATAGAGCGCTTTTCACCCGAGGGTCACAAAGCGCTTCACAGAGCTGCGGAAAGAACGGCGCGCGTCAACAGCAATGGCACCAGAACTGTAAGTAGCTCAATGGACCACTCTGCTCTGGCGCACTTAGTAACAGTAAAATATTATAAGAATACAATTTCCAATGCGCTGTGCAATTAGCATGTCTGGTTATGGATGAGACACAGACACGGAGGCGTAGCGAGGAAACTGTAGAAGGGGGGTCAGGGGGAGACAGTTATACGGTGAACCGGCGCCAACATTTGCCATACATTATGCCCTATGTATCATGATGTTGCAGGCAAATTCATTAATGAGTGGGTTTTTATTATTTTTGGGCAGAAATCAGAGAAGCCGGAGAAAGCCCACTGATTCATCGAGTACAATCGTAGATTCGTGACTCTTCCCGTGAGAGTCACAGACCGTGACTGCATGGAGAGCCCGGGTTCTCAAGCTTTTGCGCCTCAAGGCCCACTTGAGTATAGGACTGCACGGACCACCAGGTGCCGCTCACGGCCCACTGATGGGTCGCGATCCACCAGTTGAGAATGGCGGAGCTACAGGAAAGCACAAGCATTCAACTGTGAAGGCCTGGCTCAATTCAACATTTCTAAAACCAATGGAGATAAGACAGAAGTTTTGCTTGTTGGAACTCCGAACCAATTGTCCAAGATTAAACCTATCCAATTGATGCTTGACAACCAGACAATTGAAGTTGCTAAGGCAATCTGGAGTCGAGGTGTGACTCTTGATTCCTCACTGACCTTCGAGACACATATCAACAAGGTGACGAAGGTAGCCTATTTTCATCTCAGAAATATTGCCAGACTGCGCAACATCCTGTCACCTGCTGACGCTGAGAAGCTCATACATATCTTCATCTCCTCACGAATTGATTATTGTAATGCACTGCTCCCTGCCTACCGGATCAATCGTCTCCAACGTGTCCAGAATGCGGCTGCTAGAGTCCTCACTCGCACACCCATCCACGATCACATATCCCCAGTACTGATGTCTCTCCACTGGTTACCTGTTAAATACGGGATTGAATGCAAGATCCTCCTTTTCACCTACAAGGCTCTCACTGGCGCAGCTGCGACATATATTCGTGACCTACTTCAGGCACTTTCCTCTCCTCAACACAATTTCAATCCTCCAATACAGGCTTGCTGCATGTGCCAAGGTCGCACCTCCATTCGATAGGTGACAGAGCCTTCTTCTGCACTGCTCCAAGACTCTGGAATGCCCTTCCACTGGAGATTCGTTCAGCGGAGTCCTTGGGCATCTTCAAATCTGGTCTCAAGACTCATTTGTTCCGTAGAGCTTTCAAGTCCTCCGGCTAGGACTATTGATGCGGCTCAGTGTTGTCGTTCCGGGATGTTGGCTCTCTTCCGACTTGTGCCTGCTTGGGAACAATTATTCCATCCTCCGGCTGGGACTTTTGATGCGGCTCAGTGGTGCCGAGCCGAGATGTTGGCTCTCTTCCGATCCGCACCTGCTCGGGAACATATGTTCCTTCCATGTTTGCTGAAGAATTATTTATTTATTTGCTGACTTTATGTCCTATAATTCATCGCTACTCCTTGACTTTCAGTTGAACTGTTCTGATGTTGTTGTTGACATGGCGTTCTCGCCACAGCTCGGATTTGTAAAAAAAAAAACCCTAAAAAGTTATTGTTGGTGATTTGCCGTTCTCTGCCGTTGTTGTTACGTACCGTTCTCTCCGCAGCTCTGTGCAGCGCTTTGTGACCCTCGGGTGAAAAGCACTCTATCAATGCAATTATTATTATATATCATCAATATAACAAATGTGAAAATAGTACACACGTGTAAGTGTGTTCGAATTTCAATGTTGTGTCTGCAGAGAGCCTCGCTTCCTCGGACCTTAGGCACTTACCATTGCCACTTGATTGTGTGGGCGGCGCGGCAGCGAGGTGGGTAACGCTGTCGCCTCACAGCAAGAAGGACCCGGGTTCGATTCCCGGTCTGGGTGCTACCTCGCTGGTGGAGTTTGCGAGTTCTGTCTCTCCCCATGGGTTTTCGTCAGGTACTCCTGTTTTCTCCCACCGTCCAAAGACATGCTGCTGCCTAGGTCAATTGACCTGCTGAGTAAATTGCCTTAAAAGGTGTGCCCTGCGATGCACTAACATCACATCCTGGATATTCCCCCACCTTGGGCCCTCTGTCGGCCGGGATAGGCGCCACTCCCCCGCCCCGCGACCCTGTACAGGATTAAGAGGGTGTTGATCTCATCTCATCTCATTGTCAGAAACCGCTTAGTCCTGTACAGGGTCGCAATGAGCCGGAGCCTATCCCGGCAGACAGAGGGCGCAAGGCAGGGATACACCCACGATAGGACGTCAGTCCATCACCGGGCACTGCGGGCAATTTAGTCTGCAAGTCAATTAACCTATGCAGCAGCATGTTTTTTTGACTGTGGGAGGAAACCCGAGTGTCCGGCGAAAACTCACACGGACACGGGGAGAGAACTCGCAAACTCCACACAGAAAGGCACCCGAGCCAAGATTCGAACCCGGGACCTTCTTGCTATGAGGCGCCAGCGCTACCCACTGGGCTACCGTGCTACCAAGAGGGTATTGATAATAATAATAATAATTGCATTTATAGAGCGCTTTTCAGTCGACTGTCACAAAGCTCTGCACAGAGCTGCGGAGAGAATGGCACGTCAACAAAGATACAGAACGGAAAATCAGCAAATCGAGAGTATGGCCGCATCTGTGAGTGGCAGATGTCATGTGTTGAGTGAAGCCAAGTGAAGTCAGAGTGGCCATGAGATCCCTTGCAAGGGGGCTCTTTAGAGAGTCAACATGGGTGTTGAAATCACCAAGAATCAGAATTCTTTCAGAACTGGAGCACATCTTAGAAAGCAGCTCAGACAGTTCATTGATAAAAGAAGAAGACGCTCCAGGTGGGCGGTAGAGTAGCACCAACTTCACAGGTTGAGCCGACCTTCAATTCAGAGACATTTGCTCGAATTAATTGAAGGTCGGCAACGGAATTGGTTAGATATCGGCAGACACATGGTGGAGAACCGCTAAGCCGCCAGCACGGCCATTTGAACGAGCCTTCTGATGGAATGCAAAGTCTCGTGATGGGATATGATTCAATGTGAGAAAATCATCTTGATGATGCCAGGTCTCTGTTAGACAGAGTGGGTCCAGACTGTTGTCTGAGATCAGCTCAGCGATGAGTGGGGCTTTTCAGTGTTCAAAGAGCGCATATTGAGCGTGCTGTAAGAGGGGCACCAACCAGAGGTATATTTTTTATTTAGCAAATTCGAGCTGCAAACGGATTAACTTGTTGTTTCCTCAGTAGCCGATATGTAGGGCTTAATACAGGGATGGGGGTAGGGAAATCAATTGTAGGCAAGTTAATGGGCTTTTATTTGCTGGCGCCCCGATGGATGTAACGAGGGCATCGAAGTATCATCAGCTCATGGCAAATGGCCAGAAGGATGGGATTACAAGGAACTGATGAAGAAATCAAGCTCTTTAGAGCCGCACATGTGTCGGTGATCATATCGAACAGGGGCCGGAGCCCAACTCTGGAGACAAGGGGCGCAAGGAAGGGCCACACCCAGGATAATGAATAAATTAACTTGTTTTGTAAAACAATATGAACTCTTTTTAGCTGGCGTTTTATTCTATTCATATTAGTTTTTCATTGTTTTGAACGTTTCACGTTTTAATATATATTTTTCAGACGTGTACTCCCTCTGGTGAAAGGCGCTTAGTAATATGAATGTATTATTATTGTGTGCCTCAAACGCCAGGTTATGATCACAGATTGCTGAGTGTAAGAGGTATCCAGTTCATAAGGTTCTTACTTTTGCATTCCTCCTCCTCCTTTCCATCTTCAGATCTGCTCAACATCCGTATGAGCAGATCACCTCTGTCAGGTCAACACTGTCCTATCTGCAGCGATATGACGGCGTTGGTCGTGTTATTGTTCTACATTCATCCCCTTTGCCCATTACACGTTCTGAAGAGTGTTTCGTTGACTGGAAAACTGCACCGACTGTTACTTAGATGGAGTTGAAACAACCGATAGATTACTTGGTGACGTTGCTGCGATGGCACGAGCGTATGTCTCAAAAATGCACAGTGGTCGTTCACGCTGTGGGGAAGTAAATGATAAATACAGTAAAACCTCGATTTTGCGGATCTCCATTCAACGGACTTCAGTAGCAACGACGCTCTCCGCTACTTCCGAGACAGCCGTCGGCAGTGGAGATAATGGAAATGTTGTTTTATCAGTGTTTTATTGCTGCTATTAGATCCATGTATTACTATGTAATTGATGGTCATAAAATCTCATTATTACTCTATATATACAATTCATACAAAACATGATATTTAACCAACTTTTCGCACCCATATTAGTCCGTCAAATAGAGGTTTACTGTGTGTATATAAATAGGCAACATTTTTGGCAATGACCATTGTATAGCCTATTATGTTCCCTTAAGGACGCAATATTATTGATGAATGTGTCCAGATGTTTTGTTAAATTGATTCAAGGGGTAGATTAGTGGCGCAATGGTTAGTGCACTGCAATATGAGTTCAATTCCCGACCACAAAGACATAATAATAAATAATTGCATTTCTCGAGCGCTTTTCACGTGAGGGTCACAAAGCGCTGCACAGAGCTGCGGAGAGAACGACAAGTTGACAACAACATCATAATAGATCAATTAAATTAAATAATGACTATGAATCAATGATCAATTGAATTAAATAATGACTCTGAATCAATGAAGGACGTAATAAAAAAACCATCATCTCTGTCTGGGCGTGTACCCTGAACCCCGTCTAAAGACTAACTCGTCCCGTAAGGCATTGAAGTCCTCTGGCTGGGACTGTTGATGCTGCTCACTATTGTTGTGCTCGGATGATGTCCCGCTGTTGACCTGTGCCTGCTCAGATACACTCCTTCCTTCCTTAATTTGTTTTATCAAATATTTTTTATTTGATGTCCTTCATTGATTGATTTATAGTCATTATTTTACTTTTGTGATCTACTCTGACATCTGATAGCCCGCTCGCCCCCCTCCACCAGCGCACAGACCAGTCTGGTGAAGTATGGTCAAACCACTTAGCAGTGGATTAAGAGCCGTGAATTGTAATTCGAGAAACCAGTTTTACACCATTTAAAAACTCACCACCAGGGTACAAACTAATTTGTTTGTTCTTTATATTGTACTTATATCGACAGCGAATACTATATAAGGCAAATATATTTAACTTACGATTTATATCTCTTAGTACAAACCACAACAATAACTCGTTGCTGTGATTTGAATTACATATATACAGTTTACAATGTACAGAGAAATCTACACTCAATGTCTGTCTCTCATGAGCTTTTTCAGCTCTTGGCCGACGGACAGCAGTTACATTTCCACATTCCTAGGGCGGGGACCAGGCTGTCTTTAATTTCCCTACCGACAAAACTTGGCAGGACATTCGTGAAATGGTTGTGAAAACTCGGCGAGGCTTTGCTGATAATCGAAATATTCTCTCCGACAGCCGCCCCATCGATCTCAGTAAGGGCTCCCCCCCCCCCTCTCTCGGCGAAGAGGGCTCTGCGCCAGACACTGTTGGCCGTATCGCTGGCACGGTGCTGGCTGCTGTTATCGAGCCACGTGTTTGCGAGTGTGTGTTGTGTGTGTGGGGGGGGGGTAAACGGGTAAGGGGTTCAAACGGCAGCCCGCATCCCGTGAACCAGAAAATTGTGCTTGAGGTCCAACGCTCATCCACGGAGAGCTTGGGGTGATGGGAAAAAAAAGGGCTTTAGCCGAAACTAGATGCGCAGGTTTGTGTAACACGCCGCGTTAAAAAAATAACATGTTATGTACTAAGGTGGGTTTAAACGGCTCGATGCGTGGAATTGCTCTCCAAAGCTATTCTTTAGGGGTAGCCTTGTCGAGCGTTTCCCTCTCTCTCTCAGAGTCTTTCCTTCAACGTGGGAGGAAAAATGTCGCGCAGGAGAGGAGGAGCACTCGACACGGCTATCACTAAATAGCAGCTCTTGAGCGAAACTCTCATACATCGAGCCGTGAAAACCCTACATCGATACGTCGTTCTTATTTTGTTTAAACGCATGCCATCAGCTACACGGGCATCTGGGAACACACAATTTCAACACTGGTGACAAGACGGGGAAAAACTCCCGATCGGTTTCAATATTTGATGTCTCGCAAGCAGAGCATGGTCAGTTCAACCCAATGTTGGTGATCAGCCAAATGAGTGTCGGTAAAGGACCCTTCTCCCTTAAATATGGGTCCTCAATATGACCATCATCGTTATCAGTATTCGCTTAATCCTGTACGGGGTCACGTGGGTGCCCGGAGTATACCCAGGCAGACATAGGGTGCAAGGCAGGTTTATACCCATGATCGGACGTTAGCCCATTCAATGGCACCGGGGGCGATTTAGTCAGCTGGGCAATTCCATTTGGCAGCAGTAACAGCAGTAGCAGCAGCAGCAGGAGCAGGTTGTCTCTGAACTCTTTGAGCACACCGGTTAGCAGGTGAAATCCCACGCAGACATGCCGAGATGCGGCAAACTCTACAGAGAAAGGTGCTCGAGCTGGGAATCGAACCCACGTCCTTATTACTTCGAGGTGACAGTGCTAGCCGCTGCACCATCACTCTATAATGATACCTAACACAAAGAATCTCGGGCATTGAAGCCCGTGTGGCTGATGATGTGATGTGTAAAAAGTACCATTATTTTTATTGACGTGCCGTTCCCTCCGCAGCACTGTGCAGCGCTTTGTGACCCTCGGGTGAAAAGCACTCTATAAATGCAATTATTATTATTTTTATTTATTACGTGGCGGGAGTGATAGGTAACGGGTGAAGTGTCTGATTATATATTTTGTTGCCTATTTTCTCCGTAATGACACGAATGACCGTTTTGCTCATGAGAGTTAAACCAGAGCAATTACGCACCAGCGACGAGTCTACTGATCATCAGAGCACGCGAGCTTTCCAAGACAACATTCATTTATTATCAATACCCACTTAATCCTGTATAGGATAGCGGGGAGCCGGAGCCTATCGTGGCCGACAGAGGGCGCATGGTGAGGGGATACCCAGGATGTGACGCGAGTACATCGCAGGGCACACTTTTTGGGGTAATTCACTCAGCAGGTCAATTAACCTAGGAAGCAGCGCGTCTTTGGACGGTGGTAAAAAGCGGAGTGCCTGGCGAAAACTCATGCAGACACGGGGAGAATGACAAGAACGAGTTACTGAAAGAACTATCGCTGTTGAACTTTATTGGCTTGGAACTGGCATCATAACTCGTGACCTTTGTGTTCCGAGTCCCGCGGTCAACCCGCTGGAACACAAGGTCAACATTAGTTCACAAATGTGTCTTTGTGGGGTTTAAATGAATCGCTCATCGGTTTGCCCAGCCACGTCTGGTCACGTTTGGCAGTAGTTACACCTCTCGCTTTGGGAAGGGGCAGTGGTAGAGTGATTAGCGCACTGCCCTCTGAACCTGCCGACACGTGTTTTGATTCCTGGTCTTGGCCAATTGTGGTGGCGAGTGATGATGTATGTGATTGTTCTGAATTGCCTTTTTTACCAACCAAAACTGGTGAAGTATGCACAAACAACTGGTGAAGTATGCACAAACAACTGGTGAAAAAAGCACTCGCAGAGTACAGTGGTAACACTCGTACTCACAGTAAGAGGGTCCTGGGTTAAATTCCTGGTTCAGGTGCCTTTTTGTTTAGCGTTCCTGTGTTTTCTCCATGTCCTTGTGGGTTTACGCCAGGTACTTTGATTTTCTCCTATGGTTAATAAAACACTATTTGCGTCTAACATCGTAATATAAAGGGAGGCAGTGTGTGGAAATCGTTGGTGCCAGCCCACAGTATTGCTGCCTCTCCCCTCCCATCTCCGAGTCATTCTCTCTTCCTTCGAAAGTGAATGAAAATCACGCGTGCTACAAACGGCAACCGACTACTCTTATCTAGCAGCGCATTGACAGAGGCTTGCGAATGATACCTTGGCATTCTCTTTATCAGTGCGGAGGCACGCAGAGCCCCACTTCTGCTGGAGGGGGGAGTGAAGGCCGTGGGTTGGGAGTTAGGGGCTGAATGGGTGTGGGCGAGAGGAAGAGTAGGCCAAGCGCTCATTCTCATTTCCCTAACGATTTCCCATTTCGCACGGAAACGCCTAGGAAAGAGAATAGCAGGGCCGGTTTTCGCTAACGAGCACCAGCCTGTCCCTCCGCCTCTACGGGGTAGCCTGGAGGAGTGAACCGCTAGCCTGCCCGTGCCGCACCGGCCAGCCCTGCCGGCTTACTGGTCTCCTTTTCGTCCAGTTGGAGTCGCAAAGTATGGCCCGGTTGTTTATGAACTCAGATCCGCCAAGTGCAGATAATTCGTACGAATACCCGCACCCCTTGCTTGGCCCTATTGGCCACCAGGCCAGCAGACAAAGAGCATGCATTGTTCGAGGGTCGGAGAGGCACGTGCGGTGGTGCGACGTGCTGGGCACTCGCTCAAGGCCACGTTGATCTAGAAAGTGGTTATCAATCTCTTGCTCCTCAAGGCCCACTTGGGTCTGGTCTCTACGGACCACCAGGTGGCGCTCGCGGCCCGCTGGTTGAGAATGGCGGTTCTATGGTAAGTGTGGGATAGTTTCGGACACCGCATACCAAGTGATGACGGCGCTTAGCCGGGAATCGAACTCAGGTTTTGCTGCGATTGTCGTCTGCAAAGTGCGGCGTCACCGGTCGGCGCGCAGTACACGCCGACACGAACGCTCACATGGCTCAGGCTCGCTTTCGACAGGTTCAAAGGTCACACTGATTTACATCGACGTCAGCACAAAAATGTAGAAGCATTTACAGCGGTGAGCAAAATAAATAAGTAAAATAGCTTCAACTCCGGTTACATTTATTTGTTAGAAATATATTTTGGTAGTTATACTTTGCATCATGGCGTAGAGGTGCGACAGTGAGAATTCCCAGCGTTTCCATGAGGATGCTGTCGTCACCATTTCCGATGGGTTTCTGGGTCAAACGACGTGTCGGAGCTGCCCCGTCGGGAAATCCATGCCTAGTATTTCTCTTCTCTTCCTTCGCGACGTTTTGCCTCTCACGTTGGCAGGCATCTCCTTGCTGCCTGAAGAAAGTA
This sequence comes from Mordacia mordax, assembly GCA_036362905.1. Lineage (NCBI taxonomy): Eukaryota > Metazoa > Chordata > Hyperoartia > Petromyzontiformes > Petromyzontidae > Mordacia > Mordacia mordax. The sequence goes on from JAZEWT010000012.1 coordinate 7,520,900, forward strand.
TGAAGATGCCTCCAGTGTGGGAGGCGAAAAGTTGCTGAGATGGAAGAAATGCTTGCATTACGAGCTGAGTAAGAAGCCAGAACATTTTTTTAATGAGACTAAATAAGAATTGCTCTTAAGAGCTGCTCTTTCGGGGATACCCATAGCAACGGCTATCCCAAAATAGCAGCTTTAACAAAGAGTAATTCTGACACGTGCGAGAGATTGTGCGGTGCGATCGGCCGCATTCCACGCGATGGCTTTATCGCGCTGCTCTACCGTGGGTGCAGGGTGGCTCGCCGGACCCGATGGGGCGCTCGCCACGCTGGAGCCATGGTCGCCGTAACGACGCCACGCATGACGGCTCTCGACACAGCGGTCGCGGGTTCAAGGACGCCCAAAGCCTCGGGCTGAACAAAAAAAGTTTCAAACGCCGGTTCGCTGGGCAATCGATGGCGAAACGGGTAACCTTCATAGCGAGCCTGTTCACAGTTGCCGCTCGTCACTGCGGTTGCATAATCTGTGAGTGATCGAGCCTCTCCAGCGGTGGTTAGCATTGAAGGGTTTTATTTATTTACTTTATTCACCCTGGTTCGGCACAGACCCAGTGCCCTTAAATTCCAAGTGATGAACTGGCGCGCGATCGAAGGCTTAATCGGCGGGAGTTGATACGCTGAGCGATCCGCAGAGCGCCCCGTGGCGGAAGAAGCTCCTCTTTTGCGTGCAGAGTTGCAAGCATTGCGTACGACGTGTGCCTCCCACTCCCGTGAGCATCGCCCATGGAACTTGTGAGCAGCGAGCGAGTGTCTTCTCCGTCCGGAAAACGAAGTCAGCCATTTCATCCAGAAATGGTCCAAAGCTCCAAAGGCGACTAAGCGTCCACACGGGCAATCCGTGCGCATTTCCACTTCAGTGGGCGAGCAAGCGACCGAGCATCACACAGGAGTGTCTCCTGTACCAGGCATTTCATCGTGGCCCGTCCAAGGGCGTGATTCACACCTCTCACTCCAGCGGGATTATCCCAGCGGGTGAGCGAGGGGGCAAGCATTACACAGCAGTCTCCCCGGCTCCGGGTTTCACCCACCCATCCCTGGCCACAGGGCCTCTCCCGGAGCGGCCCTGTGGGATGGCCGCGGCGGCCGCGAGACACCTCCCCCACGCGTGCAACGTCTTCCCCGACGACACCCAAAGCAGTGCGACGACGGCCGGCGAGAGCGACGCCGCGATCCGCAGGCACGCCAGCGCCACGGCCGCCACCGCCTCCTCCTCCTCCTCCTCGTCCTCCGGCTCGCCCAGCGCAGCGGCGCCGTAGTGGAGGTCACGCGGGGGCAGCAGGAGGTCGCGGGCGAGGCAGGCGAGCCAGGCGGCCTGCAGCGCACCCGACAGCACGGCGAAGGCGCTCAGCTTCCCCGTGAGACGCTCGTGCTTCTCCTGCTTGCGCCCGCCGCGCCGCAGCTCCGCACGGATGCGTGTCAGCGACGCGATGCTGGCGCCTGCGTGAGGGGGTGATGGCGGCGTTAGAAGGACAGCACGCGGTTTGTTTACTTTGATAGGTTCCCCACTCCTGCCTTAGGATTGCTAGGCCTGAAGTGTAGCATGTTCCAATTTTCACCACCCCTCTCTGTAATTCAGTGAATTGTCATGATTCAAGCTTGTGATGCGATTCTCTTTCGTTCATGTTATGTCCAGTCCACATAGTTTTACTCATCTCACCAGAACTTTTTCTCTCGTCTCTACTGATTTATTTGTACTCTCTCTTTTTTATCAGCTTAGAGGAGATATAACTTGCATTTTAAAACCCATTTCTCATCTCTGGTAGTTGCTGTGTATTGTTCTAGGACGTGGGAGGGAATCATTAAGCTTTCTATCCCTGTATTACATCTTCCTGAGCAATCATACGAGGCCCCTCTCTACACCCCCTCGCCTCTTCTATAAGCTATTTTATGATCCCCTCTTTTCCATTTTCTCCCCTTGTTAAGATTAATGAAGCTCAAAAAAATCCAAGACTCAATTGTCAATTATCGATTCTCATGCTGCACCAACCGATGCGTCTATCGTGAGCGAGAAAAGCGATTTTATTCCATCGATCAGTGAATCGATCTATATCTGTTCGCAGGCCAAGATTCACCTGGCAATTAAACGCGAGCGTTTGTGTTTTTATGGCGCCAACAAGCAATGAATCTCAGAGCACCTTTGGAAACAACAAGAGGATGGTTATGAGGAGCGGTTCACCTCGTGTCAACTCTGCGTACACACTGAAGACTAAAGAAATAAAAATAAATTCTCCGATTTTTGTGTGGCCGTTTGTGGGCAAGCTGAGACAATAAACCTCACAGCAGCCTGTGGCCTGGTGGATAAGCCACGGGTGATTGTGGCATGGATGCAAACCCAGGATCATTAGCTGCACCGGTTGAATGTCTCTGTCACCGGAGAGAGATGTTCAACCCCAAGATTCGGATCCAGTATCTACCGCCAATTTTCCACTGTGCAACCGAATCATACCGGGCTGTACTGAGCCAACCCAGCTCGGCTTAGAAAGAACCGGGTTGTTTTTTTTTCCCACCGTAGAACCCGAGCTGTGCCACTTAAGGTCACACAGAATAAATCGGATGAAAAAATATGGTGGGCGTGAGATTGACAGGTGGATCGGTGCAGCGTCCGCAGTTATGCGGTCGGTGTACCGGACCGTCGTGGTGAAGAAGGAGCTGAGTCGAAAGGCGAAGCTCTCGATTTACCGGTCAATCTACGCTCCTACCCTCACCTATGGTCATGAACTTTGGGTAATGACCGAAAGGACAAGATCGCGGATACAAGCGGCCGAAATGAGTTTCCTCCGCAGGGTGGCTGGGCGCTCCCTTAGAGATAGGGTGAGAAGCTCGGTCACTCGGCGGGAGCTCGGAGTAGAGCCGCTGCTCCTTCACATCGAGAGGAGTCAGCTGAGGTGGCTTGGGCATCTGATTCGGATGCCCCCTGGACGCCTCCCTAGGGAGGTGTTCCAGGCATGTCCCACTGGGAGGAGGCCCCGGGGAAGACCCAGGACACGCTGGAGAGACTATGTCTCTCAGCTGGCCTGGGAACGCCTCGGGGTCCCCCCGGAAGAGCTGGAGGAAGTGTCTGGGGTGAAGGAAGTCTGGGCATCGCTGCTTAGACTGCTGCCCCCGCGACCCGGCATCGGATAAAGCGGATGAAGATGGATGGATGGATGGAAAAAATATGGTGAAAATTTCTGAACACTCCCCCTGCTCCTGGGCCTGCTTGTCCATCGGGTTTTCAAGGCCAGAGATTGGTTTGATTCGGATTGGCAAATAGCCAGTGGAAAACCACCTGCACCATGAAGGTTCTGTGCTAGTGCCGTTTGGATGTGCTGGTGGAAAAGAGGTGTAGAGGTGCTGACTCATTTATCTTGAAATAGCCATTATTTATCAGAAATAGGGTTGTAGATGTACATGTGTGGAACTTACCACCTCTTCCTAGACATCTGCTCAGCATGGAAAAATGGGTTAAACACTTCTTTAGAAGGGCGGCGCGGTGGCCCAGTGGTTAGCGCTGTCGCCTCACAGCAAGAAGGTCCCGGGTTCGAATCTCTCGGCTCGGGTGCCTTTCTGTGTGGAGTTTGCATGCTCTCCCCGTGTCCGCGTGGGTTTTCGCTGGGCACTCCGGTTTCCTCCCACAGTCCAAAAAGCATGCTGCTACATAGGTTAATTGGCTCGCAGGCTAAATTGCCCCACAGTGCCCGGCGATGGACTGGCATCCCATCGTCTGCACAACACCAAGGTTTCTGTTTGTTTTTTTAGCTTTACTTCCCAATTATTAATTGCCTTTACAAAACGTTAACACTATTTCAGCTTTAAGGGCTCCTTCGCATAATTGTGGCATCATAAGAACGTGTCACTTTGCTAGAAATTTGCTCTCTACAGCTGTTCTTTTGGAATAGCCGTCTCAAGTGTTGTTCCTCTCTCCTTTCGTGAGATTTTGTTTCCCACTATGACGACTCCCCACGTGCAGGCGAAACGTCACAAAGGAAGAGGAGGCACCCTTAACACAGTATCCCAAAAGAACAGCTATGGACAGCAATTCTCACACACAGAGCCATTCTGTACCCATGAAGATGGCGCCCACGATGAGGTACAGGGCCAGTGGCACCAATACCAGGCCGGCGAGGACCCCGAGGCTGTCCGTGCGGACCAGGCAGGTGCCCGTGAGTGCGTCAGCCTTTACGGCCCGTGCCGCCAGCACCCCCGCTGCCTGCAGTGCCGGCAGGGCCCAGGCCGCTGCGTGGAAAAGTGCGGCCCGTTGAGCCACGGCCTCGGGGCCCCACTTGAGGCCCGCGGACAGGAACCAGGAAAGGCCTGTATGTGCCATTTTGGCAGTGGTGGAAAGAAACGTAGCAGAAATTTTGTGGCTTGTGTGTGCAGAAAAATATTGTTTTAATGAACATGTGTTTGTTTGGCGGAAATTTACAAAATAATTTTGGTACATTTACACTAAACCGATAATACATCTTCATTAATACAATGTTACAAGTGCCGAATTATACACCTCAACGGACCGTGCATTGCCACAAATGAATCGTCTGCCACCAGCAATGAATAATAAATATAGCCTATTACGCATGGCATATATTTAGGTGTTCATTCAAAGAGAGAACGACTTAGAGAAGCAAGGTAACTTGTGTGGAAGGGAGGAGGGGGGGAGTCAAGCCACACGGTCAGCCGGTGCCAACCCGCCAGACACTGCGTCTTATAGATGTGTTATTGGCCAATTAATTAGTGAGTATTTTTAGTTATGGGAGGAAACCTGAGAACCCAGAGAAAACAGATCAGGGACAAAAAACACAAACGCCACACAGAAAGCTGTACACGGTAGGAATCAAATCGCCTCCGTCAGGACTTTCTTTCTGTTCAGCGCTGATGTTATCAATGCCCCACCCTGCCGTACATTACCATTTGAGAATCGTGTGCATTGAGGAGTGAGTTAAATGTACATACACGTCGGGCCACTTGGCCATTCAGAAGACATCAGTGCGAGGCCCCCGTTTGACCGGCCTCGGTGAGCTAAGTGGCTCGGTGCCGCCGTGGCCTCACCTGTTATCGTCCACCAAGCGGCTCCGGTCATGGAGAAGTAGAAGGTGACGAGGAAGAGACCGGCGCACGCCGAATTACCGAGACCGTCCTGCGTGACGAACTGGTCGCTGCCCTGCGTGCGGGGGGCACAGCACGGAAGACGATGTCATTACCATTGTCGTGGCAACTATTGTCATCGCCAAGGTAACCATCGTCGTCATCGTCATCATCGTTGTCAACGGGGTGGCTATCGCGTGGCTCGGGGTGGTGAGGAACCGAGGAGTTGAATGCATGCACAGACAGATGGACAGACAAACGAACAGATACACAAACAGATATATCGATAGACGGATGCACGAATATACAGATGGACAGACTGATGTAGATATGGATGAATAGACGAACAGCTGAACAGACGGACAGAGATAACGGATAACGGATAAACCCCTTCAGCCCGAATCACTACGCTTTAAACGCAACGATCCGACGCACGCTGCGAGCTGTCCCGCACGTCCCGGCTCACCGCTGCGTCGCACGCCACCCGTTGGTGGCCCAGCGCCAGCCTCGCCACGTAGGTCGCCGCATGCACCACGTGGCTCGCCGCGAAGAATCCCACGGGCCTCCCCGGGTAGGGGAAGCGCGCCGGCTCCAGCAGGAAGGTGGCCGCGACGGCGATGGACGCGAGCAGCGCCGCCGCGGCCCATGCTCCCATCCACGCCTCGAGGAAGACGGCGCGGGGCCCCACCGGCGGCGCCGGGGGGCACCGCTGCACGCAAGTGCCCAGTCGACGCACAAATACGAAATGGTCCGGGTGCAGGAAGCCTGCGGCCTGGCAGGTTGGGTCCACATTCGGCCCACCGAGCACCTATGGGGACACGACGATAAAGATAATGAAGACGATAAAGGCCATAGCATCCAGTGTTGATGGCAAGTAACAGCCATGATGACTTCTCAAGTTTGAAAGTACCTCATTGATACACACAAAGTGTGGCGAAGATAAAATATAAACAAGAAGTATAGTGCAAACAACAATAGCCTAGAGTTGACAATAAAAGTAAGTGACCAATTAAAATGGTCACTTTAAAAAGGGTGCAATGACAGCAAGAGCAAATAAATGCATTTTTAAAAGTGAAATAACGACCGGCGCAGCACACCAATGGCGTTGTAGGCAAAACGACGCCCCTCCAACGTAAGAGGCGAAACGTCGTGAAGGAGAGAAAAGCAGTGCTTGACGCAGCTATCCCAAAAGAGCAACTTTGAGAGCAGTTATCAAACACAGGTCTTCTCCCGAGGCCTTCACGTCGTGGCCAGTAGACCTCAACATATATCTTCAACTTCTGAACGTTATTGCTGCTATCACACACAGGCATAGAACGGGCGCCATGTGGTATCCTGTTGGGAGCGTCAGTGTGATTTGCACAAAGCGTTTGGGCGATCAGCCATTGAAGTTGGGGATCAAATTCCACAGGTACGAGTCTTCACTCCATGAAACGCTCCGCTTAAGCCCTCCAGGGATACTGCCGATACTAAACTCAACAATGCCTGACTCACAGCTGGAAGAGTGCAAGTTCAATTCCTGCTTGATGGTTGTCACTGCATCTTATCATTGGTTTCGGCATGATAAAAATAAGTACCTCGCTTTAGGAAGCCAATCGTGATCATTGTTCATTATTGTGTTCGATGGGCTAAGTAAAGTGTGTCGTAAAATCTTCCTCCACCCGACAGCTCAATCAAGTAACTGCACGCAGCCCAAACTGAAGCCACAAAGCCGCCACTGCTACAGTTAAGGCTCACACTGAAGCTAGCGACACGCCTATTACTCAAACCAACAATTCTCATCCTCAGCGCTGGAAGGAGCCAAATGATGGGAATTCGTTTGTTTTTTATGGCACGATCTTTTTGTGCGGTTATCGGTGAGTGGGCTAACACCATCGACTCATGACACGGATTGCATCACGGGTGGCGGCTTGGGTTGCTACCTCCGCGGTATTAAAATAAAATAACTCAGGACAAATGACAATACGGATACGGAGGTGTAGTGAGGAAACCACAGAGAGGGAGGGCGTCAGCCAGCCCACCAGATACTGCTTTCCTATACATTATAACGTTATCAGCGACTTAATTAAGGAGAACTTTTTAGTTGTGCAAGTAAACCGGAAAATCCAGACGAAATCCACGCAGAATAAGGGGGAGAACACACAAACTCCACACAGAAAGGCACCCGAAGTGGGAATCAAACTGCCTCGGGCAGGACTTTCTTTCTGTGACGAGCAGATGTTGCAAGTGAACGGACACCCTGCCGCCATAAATTTGATGGGAAGAAAATCATTACCTCCCAATACGCGTCGTGTGTAGAGTGGTGTACTGTTGCGTTGATGTAGGTTTTCCGGCTCTATGTGTTAGCGTTAAGCACTGACACAGTGTGTCGTCGTGTTCAAAACCGTCACCGAATGTCCCATGAGGGCCAGCAGCCACACTTTTTGCATGAACCAGAACGACACAAAATCAGATCGGTGGAAATTCGGTAACGAGACCCAGAATTTCGCGATTTTTTCCCCGTAAATCCGAAAAAATTGGAAAGTTTGAAACACAACCGTGCAACGTGCACTCGTTTTGTGGCGAAGCGTGTGTGCGTGCCTCACTTACACTGCAGATATCTAACGTCTAACCTGGAATACTTAACGCATAGCCACTAAGGTACAATACATAACCTATAAATAGGAAAGTAAAACCTGACCCGCGTCAGGCGCCGGGGTAATTATCAACTCGCTGGGAGGTTCACCACTGCTACAAGCTCACACCACCACTTCCAACATCGGTAACCAAGGCAAAACTATATATTTTTTTACACAAATCCCATCAGCCAAATGACCTTCCAAGCGTCATTTGTTTCGGCAGTGTTGGTCCAATGCAAGCAAACTCTGCACCGGCTTTGACATTCATTGCATCATGAGTAGTCAGGCTTGCTTAAGCCCTCTGCTGCCAACTGCCTTGTCTTTTTAGACAAAGAAGACACCTCTCTGTTGGATATGGGTCCTTAAAGATAACGCTGCGATGTACTGGCGTCCCATCTTTGGTATAACTCCGCCTTGCGGCCTCTGTCTGCCAGGATAGGCTCCGCACCCTCCCCCCCGTAGAGGATTAAGTGGGTAGTGCTACTCGTGATGATGAAGATAATGCTTCCGATACACTCACTCCTGGAAGGATGTGTAGCTGATGGGATGAATAAATAACTATTTATAAAGTTGCTCGGTGGAGACACCGGTGTTTCTGCAGCTATGCCCACAGCTGTTTGCTGCTTTGTCAGGTCGAACCACCTGTTGTTCAGCAAGATGTCCGACGTTTCACTCCACGTGTCGGGAGCTTCTTCAGAAGAAAACTGAGCAGCGTACTGCAGAGCATCGCGCTGGCTGCGGCGAGTGTCTGATGTGGGCTGCCCCTCGTTAATCATGGTGTCGTACGAACAACGCGAACCCATCACCTGCGCCTCCACCAGCACCACCTCCACTGCCACCATCACTATCGACACACCACCACCACCAGCACCACGTCCACTGCCACCACCACTATCGACATACCACCACCACCAGCACCACCGCCTTCAGAACCACCACAGTCACCTCCACTACCTTCACCGCCACCACCATCACCACCATCACCACCACCATCACCACCACCATCACCACCACCATCACTACCACTACCGCCGTTGCCACCACAATTACAACTAACAAAGACAAAGACGAAGATCCCCTGTATTGCCTTAACAGACTGTAGGGTCAAGTGTCATTAGCGAGCACCTATGAAGGTCGACACGGCACACTAGGAGGTGGGTGACCAGTACCATGCTCGGCCGCCTTTGCCTCCCTGGTGGTAATGTTTACACACCGCACGAGGTACTCAATTGAGGCTGAGTCGACCTAGGGGAGACCCAGGGCTGGTTCAGAAAATCGTCACTGGTGTTGGCCGTGAGCGGGATTCGAACTCGGGTCACCGAGTTTGTAGCCCAGCCCGCTAACCGCTGGGCCGCGGCTCCCCATACAATCACAACCACCACCACAGCCACCAACAACAATAACAACAATCCCCATTCGCCACGAAGTGGCAGTGACGTTACCACGGCGCCTGTGCCAGGCCAGGTGCACCTTTAAGCCACGTGAAGTGTCGAAGGTTCACTGACAGGTGGTCACAGGACAGACCTAGGTATTATGGGTTGCCTGACTGAGATGACTGGCAGATGCACCACCGACTGTGCCACAAAGAAAAACCACAGCCACCACCACCACCATAACCACCACCAATACCCCAAACTCACGGCCGTTGCAGCTGCAGCCACAGCCACCACCACCACAACCACCCCCACAACGGAGCATGACCTTACCCTGCCGGCACCGTCCTCTGCGCCGGCGGCTCCGCGCGCCTCCTCCTCCATCTCCTCGGTGGGTCCCTCCATGCACATGTGCTCGGGCTCGTTGTGCGTGGGGAAGCGCTCGCAGGCGAGCGCCGGCGGCCACTCGTACTGGAAGTCGACGAGCACCGGCTCGCAGCGGCGCCGCACCGCGCGGCACATGCCGGCGCACGGACCGATGGGCTCCGGCACGGCGTCGGCGCACAGCGGGAAGTGCACGGCGCACAGGAAGAACTGTGGCGCAAACACAACGTTGAACGCGGCGGCGACGCAGTTTGTCAACAAATTATAATCGTTTGCGTTTCACCCGAGGGTCACAATGCGCTGCACAGAGATGCGGAAGGAACGGGCATGTCAACGGCAACATCAGAATAGGTCAATTTAGTAAAATAATAGTTTATAACGCGTGCTTTATAACAGGCCGCACAGCGGCGCGACGAGTGGTGCCACTGTCTCACAGCACAAACACTATTAATTTGACCATAAGGTGGTACTCATTTTACCTATTTATGGAAGATGATGGGTATGGTGGCACAGCGGTAACACGCCGGCTCTGTGTGGAGTTTGCGAGTTTGCGTGTTCTCCCCCGTGGCAGCGTGTGAGTTTTTGCTGGGTACTCCGCTTTCTGCTCAAAGTACAAAGACACGGCACCGCTACCCAGGTTAATTGTCCTGACTAAATTGGTCCCGGTGACCTGAGATGTTGAAACTTGCTTACTTCTCCCCGCTGAACAACTGTTAAAAAGAGCTACAGAGTTCAATATTTCCTTCCAGCTTAAAGAAAAACTCACTGAATTCCACTCCTGGTCATAGATGAGACTCGAATATGTGCAAGGACACCGCAAAGAGGTGGGGGGAAGGTATCCACGTAGATGGTTGGCGCCAACATTTACCAGACATTGCACCCTTATTATGATGTTATTCATCTCATCTCATCTCATTATCTGAAAGCG
>JAZEWT010000012.1:7531440-7544648 GCA_036362905.1 Mordacia mordax
TTCTCTCTCTCTCTCTCTCTGCGAGGTGCGGATGTTACCGCTGCATGGACATCGTACCGGTTTGCAACAAGCTGCTGCACCTCGGTGCATCAGAGCATTGAGTCGGCAGACGAGCATCAAAATCTCATCTCATCGCATTGTCAGAAACCGCTTAGCCCTGTACAGGGGTCGCGGTGAGCCGGAGCCTCTCCTGGCAGACACAGGACGCAAGGCAGGGATATACCCACGATACGAGTCCATCACCGAGCACTGCGGAAAATTTAGTCTGCGAGCCAATTAACCTATGCAGCAGCACGTTTTTTGGACTGTGGGAGAAAAGCGGAGTGCCCGGCGAAAACCCACGCGGACACGGGGAGAGAACTCGCAAACTCCACACAGAAAGGCATCCGACCCGAGATTCGAACCCGGGACCTTCTTGCTGTGAGGCGACAGCGCTACCCACTGGGCCACCGTACCGCACTGAGCATCAAAATGTCGAAGGTATTTGCTTGAAGAGAAAACGATTCAGGGGCGCGAGGCAAAGGCAGAGGGGTGGGGGAGGGGGAAGGCAGACACGCTGTTAGCCGGTGCCAACATTTGCCGGACACTGCGTCCTATATATGATGATGCTCTCGGCCAATTAATGAGCACTACCTTGTGGCACAGTGAAGAGTGATCGTGCTGTCGGTGGTCTTCTGCTGTAGGGACGGGAGATTTTCAGCACTGGCTCAAGGGAGATGAGCACTCGCGATGTGTAATACAATCACTGTGACTTGTGACCAAGATACGGTGCCATCACTGCACTACCACTGTACCATTACCGCCGCGCCAACACCACCACCACCGCACCACTGGATCACCGCTACCACCAACGCCACCACCACTGCCACAACACTACCACCACTGCACCACCACCATCAGCATTGCACCACCGCCGCACCACTGGATCACCACCACCACCACCACCCAACCACCACCGCCACGACACTACCACCACCACCACCACACTACCACCTCCGCACCATCACCACACCACTACCACCGCCACTCACCTGTAGCTGTGATGCGCAGCCAAACTGCACCAGCGGGGTGAACGTCTGCAGCTGCAGTTCCGCGTCCGCCTGGCTCTCGTGCCCCAGGGGGTTGGGCACACGCGTGGCGTTGTAGCCGAGGCCCTGGCAGGGCGCCGCGCGGATGGGCTCGCAGCGCCGCGCGCCCCCGGACAGCTCCAGCGTGTCGTCCTCGGAGCGCGCTTCCGGGCCTCCCAGGCCTGATGAGCCGAGCCGCGCCGGCGGCCTGCCCGCGCCGGTGCCCGTCACGTCCTGGCAGGCGGCGTGACTCGGTAGCAGGAGCAGTAGCGGCGGCAGCGCCGTCACGAAGCAGGCCAGGTGTACCGCCACCGCCAGGGCCATCCCGAGCAGCGAGCTGCGCCTCTTCATTGTTCATCGGCACCGGGCGCACGGCGATGCCAATTTCGGCTCGGGGGTGGCACCGGTCATCAATCCGTGGGTGCGGGCACAATGACGAACCCAAATAAACACGAACTTCTCGAGTTAAATCGGCTGCTGATTGTAATGCTGCATGTCTCCGCGTTTGCCTAAAGTGCACCAAGCACTAAACGTTCATTGTAAACGTGTGTTACAATTAACCTAAATGTCTTGCAATTAACCTGCCGTACGAGTGATGATTCTGCAGCTAGAACTATAGTTTGGAATCACTGCCCTGACGCTGCATCGAGCGACATCATAAGACGCCTGTTAGCGATTAGTAAAATTAATCATCAATTTGCCTACTTACTGAGAGCAGCTACGTCCGCTGCATTAACAGGGGTGGTGGTAGGTTGAGCTCAGTTGCAGCTACTGGAGACGGAGTGGCAGATCCCACCTTGAGAGCATGCGTACGCAGGCCGGCCGGCCGTACACCGATCTGCTGCGCACCACTGCTGCGCGGGTAGCCTCCGGTGTGCCCGTACCGGCTGGCTCGGCACGCTCTAAGATATCGACCGTGGCGGCCCGGTGAAGCCGTCGCGATGGTGCGCGGTGCCGGATCGTACGACGCCTACAGAACGGCGACCCCGCTGGCCGGCATGCCACCCAGGCCGCCGGCGTGTCCGCCGGCGCCCCGCGGGGCGAGCGTCCCGGCGGAGTGTCCGCGAGGACGACGCGCGGTTCCACGCGAAAGCCTTGGCATCCCGCGCAACTTCCGCCGGCCGCCAAATCACGACGCCGTTTGCAGGCGGAGAGGAGTCGCGGTCGTGTTTGGTGGCCGTTTCTTCCCAATATTCTTTAGTCGATTCAAGCAATCTCACCAGGCATCAATTCAGCATGGCGAGCCTTCAGATCAACGGTCCAGCTAAAGTTGTTAATCCTGTGAGGATATCCAACTTGCGGCTCCTCGATTCCTTAGCAACAACAAATGACAAAGGAGAGATGTCAATGATTACCGGGATATATTCAAACAACAATTTAGATTTTAGCTTTAGAACCACCGTTGTTAATATAGAATGCAATCGAATGTCATTATACAAAGTGTACAACACGCGCGTGAACAGGGGGAGGGGAAGAGTAGTGGTGGTTCAGTATATTTAAACCTCGTGTTACGTTTATTCGTTCTACGTTACCTCGCTTTAACGTTACCAATAGCAGAGCAGGGCATTTGTTTTTGTACAACGTTAAGAGTTCCCTTTTACGTTGTCTGGAAGTAGGAACAACAGTAAACCTTTCACATTCGCATACGATCCAGAAACGGCTGGAAAACCCAGAATTCGCGAATACCATTTGGAAAACATGACTGAGAATGTAACACAAACAACAGCTGAATAAAGATTATAGAATTCTGGTGGTGATGGTAGATGCTGTGCCCCCCCTCCCCCCCACCACTAAGTGTCTAAACAAATCCCAGGTGCGATGGGTTGACACGCACGCACAATGCCACCGCGTGGGACACACAACAGTCTCGTTTGTAGTGCAGCATTAGCTGCAACCGCCCACTTGCTCAGCCTGAATCTCCGCTCGTCCACACTCTATCTCTGCTCGCCCTGTAATAATCTATTTGCATTTTTTCGCTGTATTTCAATTTGTTTTTTTTTCTGCCAAAAATATATGCTAGAATGTAACTTCCATCATAATTTCTTATGGGAAAATAAGATTTGATTCAGATTACTTTAATTTGAAGGCTGTCGTGACTAATGTTATATTACGACAATTTTTTACGTGACCTAACATAAAAAATGGAATCTATCAATTAACGTTGTTTACCTAAAAGTAACACTTTACAAAGAACCACAATGTTAACGGAGGAATGGACGCTGTTCACACGCTGTGCTAACGAACTCGGCGGCCCAAGTTTAAATTCCGACTATAAAAATATCAGTGACAAGCGACATCAGAACCAGTCCTGGGTTCTCCCCCCCTCTCTTTCATATGCTCCCACTAGCCAGTGTGGTGAAGTATGCTCAAACAATCCTCTTGGGTGACGTGGTGTGGGTAGGCATTTATCAAAGCAGCAGATTGATAATACACGGTTGTTCATCACCAATTCTGTCATTGATTACGCTTGCGCAACTGTGATGTCACATGGCACATGACCAGACCAATCTGCTTGCATCGCTGGACCAATGGAACGGCGACTGAATAGGAATCGAACTCTGACTTCCGTCCAAAACTGGAGAAGCTAGGGGAGGCGGCTGATCACGGGGTCAGAGCACTGTGTTTGGCCCCGGGGACTCGGGGTAAAGGAAACTTGGGACGGCGGCAATGTCCCGTACCGACCAAGAACTTCATCCCAGACCCCACAGCAGAACGAACGTCCCCGTTTCAGTTGCCCCAAGCAACATTGGTCTGCGCTGAACACGGCATCACAACAACAACGTCATAGTGATGAGCCGATGGTTCGCACTGCACCGCGGATTGGCGGAGTCCTTCATCGTTCCGTTAATGGAGGAAATATCACCGCAACTTCTCCTCCCACGAGTGATGTTCGGGGACACGTTTACTCAGAGCGGCTCAGCCTATCGTCAGGGCAGCGGATACGGAAGCGGGCTGCCTCTTCGCTCAAGGCTCAATCGTCACTGGTAGACAAAAGTAGGCATTCAAACAGCAGTGGATCGACTGAAGGTCGCTGGGCATGTGACATACGTTGACCAGGAAGCATGGCTTGGTTAATAATCACTGCAGTGGAAGATAAACTCCACACATTCAAGCGGTGTGAATATGACTCTAATGAGCCCAATAGGACACCAGTGCGCATTAGCTTTTTGTATTTTTAAATGAGAGTTGAAAGTCAGATCATATTTTGCATGTTGTTCTGTGCAGGCACGGGTACGTTCATATGTATCGTCTGATATACAGTGTGGATAACGTAATAGCCTATGCATACGGCGTAGTGATGATTCAGAAAGCCTTAAGTTCGTATCACGAGCACGGTTCGACACAGCCCATTATTTCCAACGGGGTCGATAAAATAATAACCGGTTTCTGAAAAAAAAACCATCGGTATTTGTTGTATGGCACGGTGGTGATGTGGAACTTCCACAACTTGGCTCAGTTCCGTCCAATTCCTTTGACAAAGCGGGAAGACACTTGACTTAATAATTGTCATTTAAGCGGTGAAGCATGGGAGGGAAGAATATTAGTCCGTGAAAAAAAAAATCCTTGGATGAAAATACTGTATGTCCATTGACAAAGATTCCTCGTATAGCCTTTGACTATCGGAGCCAAGTACTGTTAGAGCGCAGGTATGAAGGAAGGCCAACACCACACCTGGTCGCCTTTGTCTCCCCAGTGCCGACACTTGCACAGCGCACGAGGTTACTCAATGAAGGCCGAGTTGACCTAGGGGAGGACCCTGAACCGGTACAAATAATTGCCGTCATTGAGAATGGATCTCGGTTCGCCGGGTGGGCAGCGCGGAGCGGCGAGCGCATGGGTCCTGGTGGTGGAGGTTTAGCGCTTTCTCAGATTGTTCGCCGGCTCGCGTACGGGGCCGCCGGCCACGGTCTTCCGAGCCTGCCCGCGGAAACTGCGGGCGGCGGCTACAAGCGGAGCGGCCACGCGGCTCAGTTCTCTCCACAGCTCTGTGCAGCGCTTTGTGACCCTTGGGTGAGGGCGTTCTCGAAGTGCAAATTATTGTTATTATTGCAAAGGTTCACAGTTCCGTTCGTGCGACCGCTCTGATTAATCCTGTGGGTGGAGTACCCATACAAGTACCAGGCACCGTATGACTCACAGTGCACCTTGAAGATTCCGTGGCGTCATATGCAAGAGGAGACAGTTGTGTCACGGCATCATAGGTTTGCGTCGGGTACTCCGGTTTCCTCCCTCCGTTCAAAGACACGCCGCTGTCAAGGTTAATTGGCCTACTGAGTAAATTTCCCCCAAAAAGTTACCTGAGATGTACTGGTGTCACATCTGGGGTGTAGCCCCTTCTTGTGCCCTATGTCTGCAGGGATACGCTCTGGCCCCCCGTGACCCTGTACAGAATTAAGCAGCACAGGGTAAATCGAAAAAGGACGATCTAATTTATACAATATGCAGTGTAACCTGCCACATCCTTTTGGGAATAACCTGTATATCATGTTTATAGGTTACGCACGCCTTTATTAAGGGAAATTGCTCTCAAGAGTTGCCTTATCATAACCTGAGTTGTTGCTGTCACATTTATTATGAATTAGCGAGTCAATACACTACACAGCGACTCGATAAGCCATAACAACGTGGGTAGCAAAGACTCCACGCCGTTTGTATTTAATCCACAAGGAACATTCCGTTATGTAGAACTTTTAATATTTGTCCACCAGCAGGGATGAGTAAGAAAGTTGCAACATCTCAGGGCGCCCGGGGAAATGTAATCAGGACAATTAAACTAGGCAGCAGGTAATTCAACTGTGGGAGCACCCGGCGAAAACGCACGCGGACACGCGGAGAGAGAGAGAGAATACGCAAACTCTAAACAGAGAGGCACCCGAGTCGAGAGTCGAACCCGGGGATTTCTTGCCGTGAGGCGTCAGCGCTGTTCCTCAAACGACCAAAGCAAAGCGACGAGTTCACAACTCTCACCTGTACGCGCGACGAGTGCGAGCAGTTGCAAGCAGCTGCGCCTCGGTAGCCCTGGTCTCGCCGTGAGAGCGACGCTCAGACACAGCACGAGAGACGAGGAAGGCGCCCGGTGTCCCAGTCCCCTCCCACTAGAGCCGCAGAAGAGCCGCCCCCACCGTGCTGCGCGCCGCGCTCTCACCCGGAGCCCCCACTGCGGGCCCGGCGGGGTCCCGGCTCTCTCGGGGCGGAGGAGGGCGCAGCCGCCCCCAGCCAATCATCCTGCACGGGCTGTCATCATTATTTATTCATTATCGCTCCTCCGCCTAACAGTTCCCAACATTGTTTTTTTTTTGACGACCCAGTTGAAAATAAATGTTCATTCCCGCGACCCTACAAAGTATTTTGCCTGGAGCTTTCACTACGGTTAAGCAAAATACATTTACAGTTGAACCAGCAAGGTGACCCGGCACAGCCGTAAAGATGAGCGCTTCTCAACCTTCTGCATCTGAAGGCCTACTTGGCCCACATGGGTCTGGTCTCCACGGACCACGAGGTGGCGCTCGCGGCCCGTTGAAGGTTGAGAACGGCGGCTGTACCCGAGGGCTTTGTGACCCTCGGACGCAAAGCGCTCTACAAGTGCAAATATTATTATACAAAAAAAACCGACGCTAAAAGTACTCACCAAGTACCTGGCCGGTGACCCGCAATTCGGATTTGGGTAAAAATCACGGGCAAAACCCTGACCACTGGCAGCGCGGTGGGACATTGAGTAGCGCTGCTGCCTCACAGCAAGTCTCGGGTTCAATTCCCGGCTCGGGTGCCTCTCTTTGTGAACTTTGCGTGTTCTTTCCCCGTGTCCGCGTGGGTTTTCTCCAGGTACTCCGGTTTCCTCCCACCGCCCATAGACACACTGCTGTCTATGTTAATTGCTTGCTGAGTAAATTCCCCCTGGGTATGACCCCCCCTCCTGCACCACGCTGTCGGGATAGGCTTCGAGCCCCCCGCGATCCTGTACAAGGTTAAGCAGACCCTGATTGTGATGATGAGCGGACCCCGACCACCTGTCAACACGCACATGCCAAGCGCGTCCTCTGTCGGCGGTGCTCGTGCATCAGCTTCGAGTGCGAGAGCGTGCACTGATGGCGGCGAGTTGCTCGCCACGGCTCGTCTTCCGTGATGGCCGTGTCGAGTGCTCCCGTTATGACGATGCCTTCCACGTGTGAGGCGAAAAACGTCGAGAAGGAGAATCGAGGAACGCTGGTCACGGCCGTCCCGAGAGCAGCAACTCTCAATAACCAAGTTGTCTCTGGTTATTGAGAGGTGCCAGAGATTGTAACTTTATCCGTGCGTGCCGTTTTTTTTAAAGCAAATAACATTTATTAAAGGAACAAAACTGCGGATTTACCCTTCAGTCACTAGTGAAATAGATGTCGTCGAGATAAGCTCTTTGGTAGAAACACGACCCGTTAGGATGTCGGTGTACCATCGACCCCGAGTAGACCCCACACGCACATCCGGCTGCCCGTGTTTACCCAGGAAATCCCAGCGAGACCCAGCACTCCTGCAGGACAGCCGAGCCACGTTTTCCCAGCAGGGTGCGATACCACCGCGTTATCCGATCGGTACAAGGCAGGGCACGTTTTCAGCACGTGGAATGTGTTGACCAGTGCGAGTTACCATTGTGTTTAAGTTCCGGGAGGAAACCCGTGTCGAACAGGGGAAGAGAACAAGCGGAAAGGCCCCGCGGTCGGGAACCAAACCCAAGAAGGAGAAAAAACTTGAGGCAGCGCTACATCGCTGCCCAGCGTTATTGATCAGATGTCGAGAATGTATCTTTAACAGCCGCTCTTTTGGGATAATCGTGTTATGCTCGAAACGGATATCTTATGTCAGCTCGCACACATTGAGCTGTAACAAGCTCCAGCGACCACGTTCAGCTCCCCGCAACCACTTCAACCTGCTGTCTCTTGCTTGAACTGGTCTGGATTTCGGTTGTTTCACCAGCGCTCCTTGGGCAACGTAATAGGTCCACGACACTGCGTGCAAAACACACGCTTCACAGTCACCTTTGGAGATTCCGTGATAATAAAGACGACGCTGTGCGACATCATTGTCCAAAGCGTCCCAGACAGGCAGGCCAAATCCCGCTTACGGTCCGATGCTCTTGACATTTACTACAGCTGACACTGGGGGTCCCCCCTATACCTATTGCTCAACCTCAGTAAGGAATCGGAATGCTTAAGATATGTTTCTACACGGTGCTAAAGGAGTTGCCTGGACAATTAAACCAGTGCCCTCTTATGTCAGATCTCCATCCTTTTGTGGTGCCCAGCCTCGCACGTGACAGCCTCGGCGCGTTATGATGGGTGCGCGCGCGGGGGTCATCGTGGAAATCGTAAACATCACGTGGGTCGGAGAGCGACGGAGAGTCATAGTGAACCGCGCAGCCTACTGTGGAGATATAAGGAGCGCGTGCGTGCTGGCGAGTTAGTTCTCCGGGGAATCGGTGAGGAGGCAGTACAGCATGTAGGTCAGCAAGATTGTGCGTGCGTGCGCTCAGCGCATGGGGGGGGGGGAATCGATGTGCAGTGCTACCCCCGGTCGTTATGTTGCGTAGTTAATAAAGCATCAAAAACCCAGAAGCCTCCGCTCATGTTGTTGCTGGCTGATCTATCGCGGAGTGCTGGTGTCACCGTGGTGTTGCCGCTGAAGCCGTCAGAAGCCTGCGCCACGTGGCCGTACGCGCACATCGGAACCCGGGTGCCTGGCGGGGATGACGAGTTCGACTCGGTACGAGAGGGTTCTCCGTCGGGTACCACACTTTCATTGGGAAACGTTGAAGTTTGTGATATAGGGCACGCACAGAAAACAAACAGTGCACCCTGGGCATGCACGCACAGACTGCTAATTGAGAATGTAGAAATATGGTGTTTTACTGTAATGTTAGTTAAAATATAATCGGTCTTAAATAGACACGGTTTTGCCCAGCACTAGAGCCAAGTTAAAATGTTTGATCGCTCGTTCTTTGGTGAAACTCATTAACTCGACTGTTAAGCCAACCTCCACCTACAAAACCTTTAAAACTCACTATTCCAGTTGAATCACCTCACCTACAGCAGCGCCTCATCAGATGCCTCAAGGAGAGATAACCAACTGGATTCAAAACTAGTGCTAGCTTAATGCAAGTAAAGATTTGCATCTATTACTCTTTACGGTACAACTTATCAGCTCCATAACATACTGAAACTGAACTTGGCGAGATATCAATTGAGTTGCGATGTTTCACAAACTCAGCAGTTCTTCTACATGAATTTGCGTAGAAATTGTTAATGACGTAAAAAGAAAAAAAACTAATACACACGGAAAAAAATTAAGTTTCTTTTATTGCAAAGGTATTCACAAATTTACACAAGTACCTCCTTACTTTCTCCCCTTTCCACCCCGACTACTTTTGCCCCCTCTGCCAAATTTACTCCCCATCTTGCCAGATGTGGAACTGCGTCCTTTTCCTGCTTGTTCCTTCTTTGAGCCACCGCCACCTCCACCTCTGTCCAGTCCACCTTGCCTCTTCCCAGCACCCCCTCCTCTGCCACCTCCTCTCTTCCCACCTCTCCTCTTCATTCTCTCCAAAGCGGCCTCCTTTTGCTCCTCCCGGATTTGCTTGTTCACGGCCTGATTGAATATGGGTGGCAGAGACAAATGGTCAACATCGAAACAAACCTCTTGATGGTGTTGCCTGCGTTTAGTCACACACAAACACAAATTAGTTGATATCACCATAGCTTTGAAAGGAAAGCAATGTAAGAGGCGAAATTTTGGGAAATGGCCCTTCTTCATAGTAGTTCTAAACTAATCACTTTGTTGCGGTGGTGTCACCAGTGCATAAACCCAAGGAGGAACTACCACTGGCACTATAACACGAACCACATCACCTCGATGCCCCGCTCCCTCAGTGCTGCAATCAGATAAGCATCACCTCAATGCTCAGACATCGCCGTTACTGTTTCTAGATTCAGCGGAGTGATACCGAACATGGTCTTAATGAAACTCCTTGCAGCGCTACGTCACCACAGAACCACTCCACAGCTGGTGCAAAGCGCTCAACATACAATTCAACATTTGGCAGATAAACACATTTTGCCAGACGAGAGCAAAATCAAGGAAACAACCATGAACTGTCGAAGGCAAATCAGATTTTAAGCGTTATTTTTTTTTGCTGACCAAGGCGAGATCGCCAAATCAAAACACTTGGTAAGCAGATTTAGTGCTGGGATGGGTGACCCAAATGTCAAGTCCAAGATTCACATACAGCTGGATCGGTGCTCTGACAAAAGAACGACGTTGACTGTGATGCCTGCTTGCGGTTTTCTTTCCGCTCCAGACTACTCGGTTTCGATTGAGTTAAAATTCAATAAGGTTAAGTTCCGTAGGTGGCGACGGTGATATGGCCAATTGGTAGTGCGTTTGTTTCCTGCTCCTCGCAGAGCTTCACGGCTTGAATCCAGCAGTAATACTAACACTGCCCGTGTATTTAATGTAGAAACGGGCGCTGTCTGCTTGCTTCACAGCGGATGTTAAAAAGATCCCGTGACATTATTCGCAAGAGTGGGCCATCGTGTGTCAGCATATTGCTCCAAATTTGAAAAAAAAAATAGCCAGAAATGATAACTGGAATATAAAGCCATTGTCCCCTACTTTGAAAATGTGACCGAATTCTCCTGAAAGAGAGCCATGAGACTTGGTGAGGTTCTCCTGGGTTAACAATGAATGTAGTTATGATAATAATCCACCCAGCTTCCTCTGGGTATTGGTCGAGCAATAGGGTGGTGCAGTGGTAATGTCTGAGCCTCACAGAAACAAAATCCTGCCCAAGGAGGTTAGATTCTTCTGTGGAGTGTGTTCTCTCCCCCTGTTCTGTGTAGACTTCCTCCAGGTTCTCTGTTTTCCTCCCACAATTAATTCATTGGTCAATAACTTCGCATACATATGGAAAATGTTGCTACCAGCCAGCCACTAGGCTGTCTTTCCCCGTCAGTCTGTGGTTTTCGCGCACCTCTTTTCGAATGAATACATTCAAAATTGGACGAAAAAGCACACGTTCTAAGCAGTATTGAAGTCTTACCCTGGTGATGTCAATCTTGGGCTTCTTGCTGTTCATCGCTTTTAGCAGACTCAGCTGTTGCTCTTTCTCCTTGGACATGTCTCCAACCAACGGCAGGAACTGCACCGCGCGCGCGCACACACACGTCATACGCAAGGTGTGAGATTCCCACTACATTTGAAAAACATACCTGCATTGGGCAGCATTCAGAGCAATATCGGTCCCCACTGTGAAACCAGTGCTAAATGTAAAATTGGGTTTCTAACTTTGCTTTTTTGTGACATCGCTGAAAATATATATTCAAGCCTACGATCCCAGAAAGTCGTTTGATCAGAGCTTTTATCACAGTAAATTATAGCACATTTAAATTAGAATCAGCAGGCGACCCATGGCTTGAAGTTCAGTGATCCGGGTCGTGGGTCAGTGATCCGGGTCGTGGGTCACGACCCGTATTTTACAAAACACTGCTGTTAAACACGACTTGCTTCTTGACAACACTGTGCTATAAGGGAGACGCGAATACCAAACGTATTCAATTACTATTAATAATCAACAAAGCATCCACTGTGAGTTCAACATAGCCGAATTACTTCAGCTAGCATCCACACACGGCTGGTGCAGAGGAGGTTTACGGTCTGTAAGCTTCGTGGAAGATTGAAGCCAGGGTTCTTACGATAGATGCGCTGTGCATAGCAGCAGATCTACATGTGTCCAATAATGAGCAAGGGAATAACTTGCCAGCACATGTCACGAGCAATGTAAATAAACAAAACGCTTGAGACACCAGACTCAGAGCACTGCACGCACCTTTCTCTTCTTCCCCAAATTCCTCGCCTCTTTTTCTTTCGGCTGCAAACAACAAAAATCGTCACTTAAACAAACAAGACTTTTAGTTAACGTCGCCGTCTTTATTTCTTCGGTTTCCTTCCGCAGGTATAAACATACTCAGTTGGGCGACGCAGCGGAAACATCGATGCATCACAGAAAGAAAGTCCTGCCCGAGGCGGTCCGATCACTGCGTCGGGCACTTTTCTGCGTGGAATTTGGGTGTTCTCTCCTCCTGTTCTGCATGAGGTTCCCCCGGACTCTGCAGTTTCCTCTCATAACTAAAAAAAAACACTCATTAATTGGCCGAAATCATTAAATGTAGGAAGCAGTGTCCGGCGGGTTGGCACCGGCTGATTGCATGGCTGACTGCCCTCCCGTTTGGTTTGCTTGTGCCTCCGCGTCCCGTCCATGGCCAGGCGTGGAATTTGCGCGGTGCGTTATAAATTCTATTATTATTTTTATTAAGATGGCCCAACATCCCAATTACAGGATCGTAGTTTGGGCAATTGTTAGCATCGGTTCTTGCCGTCTCCTCCGCCCATCTGTGGCTTCCCTCACTTTCGCGTTTCATCCGTATGCGTGATGCATAAAACACCCATTTATATTTAATTATGCCCACAGTGTGAATCGTTTAAGAATGGCTGCAAAAGTAGAAATGCATTTTCCTTGACTCATAACCTTAGGACCACCCCCCCCAGGCACTCTCATCCCCATGCCTAGACAAATTGGGTTTCTGACATCAGCTGATTAAAACAGGCAAATCCAGGATTTAGTTTCAACTCGCTGAGGATCAGTAGCAGTGTGTGATCTGTTAAACACAAACTGCTGTGTAATGATGTAGGTTTTCACGGCTCGATGCATGATGATTGCTTCGAAAAGCTGCTGTCTCGGGACAGCCGCATCGATGGCTCTCTCTCCTCTCCTCGCGAGGAGCAATCAACAAACTGCTGTCATTAAGATCGGTGCATTCAAATGAATGCACAAGACATAAAGCATTGTTATAGCGGACTGCGAGTTATAAAACAAATGGTCCGTGTGACCATGTGAGAATACCGTAAAACCCCAATGTAACGAACAGAGGGGAAAGGCTACTCAAAAGTCCGTAAAATGCAGTTGCTTCTAAGACGCTCTTATATACAGGGTAATAAACACTGTTAAACAAAGTAATCCATGTATCAAGTCGCAGATTAGAAATACTAAATTAAAACTATTTTCACTATTTCCCATGCAGACTGTTGTCTCTCCAGGGATTGGGTCGTCGAGGC
>JAZEWT010000012.1:7544863-7562395 GCA_036362905.1 Mordacia mordax
GTAGTGGACAGCATCTATTGCTTCATAACTTTTAAATCATGCCCACAGCTCCGCTTACCAGTTTGCTCTGAAACTTTCCGACGGACGCTGTTGCTCTCTTGGCCACGTGGATGGCTTTCCCAAGCTAGTGACGGACACAAACACAGAGCCGTGCGGCTCATTATCGAATCTGGAAAAAACGGGGCAATCATTTTACATGATCACAGAATACCACGACGGTTTGCCACCCCTCATTCCCAACCACCCCTCCCCCATCCTGTTTCACAGCCGGCTCTCAGTCTGAGCGTCTGCTGAACGAGGAGCGTCAGAGATGTTGATAATGTTATCCGTAAAGCCGCTCGTCCCAAACTTGCGCGAGTTCCTAATGATGCTGATTGTAATTATCAGAGAAACATCGTAGTTCATTGCAAATGATTTGGATTGGCTCTCCAATGCACTGGTGTGTTGAGATGGTGAAAAACTGGCACGTTCTGTTCACATGACAAAACGTTACTGATTGGCTGTGTGGAGTGGAGCAGGGTTACGACACGATTCTTTGTGTGACCTAACCCAAAAAATGGATTTTATGGGCAAGTAAAAATCTATAAGACGTCATAATTTTTAAAGTACAATAACTTCTACCAATGTATGGCGCTAGTACGTTATGTCTATAACACTGCTTTTCAAACTTTTAAAACACAGGATCATTTTTAGAGTATTTTCTAGAATTTGGATTGTTTCGATGGTGGGAGTGATTCAGAATCATCTCCCAAATCCATTCCCTCTTTAATTCACCTCTCTACTGCATGGAGCCGCAATTGCACATGCGACTCATTACAATTAAGTCCACACCGGCTCGACAAAGCTGGATTGTTCAAGACACTAGGATCCACAAGTGGGAGCTCACTGGTCTACAGTAAATCACGGTTTTATATCCGGGCAACTGTTGGAAGTAGCGTCCAGATGGATGTCACATCCTGCTGATATCCATCGGCACAAACTACGCGGCTTCATGCATTGGCCGCGGCTGCTGTACACGGACACGATACGTGGCAAGACTGCGGGCCATCGTGTATGCTTATACGTGATCGTACACAATGGTGGCGGGGTCGTACGGCGGGAGACACGAGCGGTGAGTGTCACATGCGATGTCGTCATTGAAACGAGACACAGATTTTCTATTCTTTCATTGTCACTACAAGCAATGATAAATACACTGCTGAACGAAGGTTCTCCTCCAAGTGGTCACCAACTATTACTGGAGCAATGAGGCAATCCACTTATCGCCTGAACATTTAACGGATTTAACTCGGAGTAAAGAAGGTTGGAATAAGGGAGGGTATCTGGCCGTAAAAGCCTACACTCCAATACCCCCACCACTGGGGGGCAACCGGCCAACCCCAGTCAACTCGGACACTGGACGTTTAAACCTTTAAACCAGCAACAACATTCTGCCATTTCCTCCAAAACGTGGTTGCGTTTAGGCGCCGTGAAAAAAAAAAATCACATCGTGTTGTAAAGATGTTTTGAGTGTTGACGGCAAGAACCCATTTCCTTGCAGGTGTGATGTAACGAGCTGCCGCCAGGCAACAGCTACATCGCACAGCGAGTCCGCGCATTAAACGGACCGTGAGAACACGTGCTTTCCCGTTCCAGGCGGAAACGCACGAGCGACTCAGGTTCACGAGCAGCGACTCACTTCATCGCGGCTCGGCTTCTCACTCGGCATTGGGCCCGGAGCAGGTGCTGCACGCACAACGCACACAGCGGTTGTTGTTGTTTACATTTTATGTACTCAGCAATAAATACACTGAGGGAAATGGGAAGGGGACTGGAGAGCAGAATGGAAACTGGAAGAAACCATAACAAACATAACGCCACCGTGTTGATTGCCGGTTTGCAAGGTTTCCACCGCTCGATGACAATTGCTCCTACGAGCCGTTCTTTCAGGTTCACCGTGGCGAGCGGATTTCGCTTTTCCGATATGTTTCACGTCTTTCGAAAAAGGCTGTGATCACAGCATAGAGATGTCTTCAACGCACGAGGTGAATCGTCGTGAAGGAAGATAGAAGCACGCATGCCATGACAAACCTGAAAGAACAGGTATCAAGAGCGATTTTCATTAGGTAAATATTACTTTGGAAAAATGGGAGTTACGTACTTCTTTTTTAACAGTTATCCAACATGGAGGGGTAAGCAAGTTACAACATCTCAGGGCATCAGGGGAAATTTAGCCAGGATACTTTACCTAGGACAGTGGGAGGAAAACAGAGTACCTAACAATAGCCCCCGTGGACATGGGGATAACATGCAAACTCCATACAGAATGGCACCCATGCCGGCAATCGAACCCAGGTTTTTTTGCTGTGAGGCGGCAGCGTGACTTGCTGTGCCATTTTTCCGCACCGGGTTACCAGTTCTCATGTCAGCGGCCGGTTCTCAAATGAGTTTCCGGTTAATAGGGTTTAGTTTAACGACCCTATTCTAAACCACAGCAAGCCTACCTGAATTAAGCCATATGAGGTTGGCCGATTAAAAACAAATTTGTAATCGACGTGCAATAATAATGAAATAATACATACGATAGAGTGATTTACGTGATGTGTCTATAATGCTGTTAAGATTCTGTTCTTCCACAATATTGCGTGGTTGATGGTACCTGAAAGACCTATTATTATTGTGCACGTTGAGGCATGGTCATGGGGCATCCCGTCCAGTTACCTGAATTGTTGATTCACACCAGTGGTCATGATTAATTTCAGCAGGGAATAAATTAATATCGGCATTAATCTTTCACAGCTGAGTAGTTTCATGAGAGAGACGGAATCTCAACATTGGTGGGGAAATGTTCTTCAAATCTCGGTCATGAAAACCCATTCTTCCCAGGCGTTGACGCACAGGCGGGCATACCAGGTGCTGCATGCGATCCATTAATGTCCTTCTTTGATTTATCATTATTTTGCTTGAAATTATCTCCTCTGATGTTGTTGCTGACATGCCGTTCTCGCCACAGTTCTGCGCAGCGCTTTGTGACCCTCGGGTGAATGGCGCTCGAGGAATGCAAATATGATTATGATGGCTGTGCTGCGCTCATCGGCGTGGGAGCAGCAGGCCCCTTACCGAATCTCTTTTGCTCGCGGGCGATGTTGCGCAGGCGGTTCAGTTCGTTTTTCGCCACGCGTTCCTTCTTGGCGTGGAATCTCTTCGCGAACTGATCCTCGTTGGGGTCTGGGAGAGATGGACGCAAGTACGGGGGAGGGGTGGGAAAGCTCACAGCTAAAACGCGCAACCTTTGCTCGCTCCATCGTCACGCTGACCTACGCGATTACATTAAGGACAGGGTACCTATGAATTTGCATTAACAAAGACATAATGCACCAGATAGTACAGTGTTTAATGACCAAATTAATACAAATCACTTTCAATGTTCACATTTTTTTCTAAAGTTTTAAATTCTCCAGTAGCGGAGCTACAAATGCGCCAGCGTGAGTATTCTGGGCAGCGTGAACAGCGTGTCCCTCCGTCTCGTGGCTTGCAGCCGAAGCAGGATTTCAGAGCATGGCTTTGTGAGGTCGGCAACATTGGTCGGACTTGCCCACGGGCCCACGGTACGTCGTGTCGAGACTCTTACCAAGATGATCCGGAACCTCGATGAGCCAATCCTTCGTGTTGTCGTTGGCACGTTTATAACCGAAACGTGGCAGCCATGCCTGCAAACATACATAGAGCCGCCACCTCGCTGTATTAGATTAGAATACGTCCTTGAAGCAAGTGCTGATCACGAGCACCTATTGAGGTCAGCGTCACCAGGTCTGTCTGCCGTTGTCTCGAGAGTGTCGATGTTAAGCCACACTATCACTGCACATGCCAAGTCAACCATAATGCTGATCCTTTCTGGGGGTGGACTCTCTGGGATCTATTTGGTCTGCCCTGGCTGTACCCATCAATGTGATTACTGTTTACTCTACGATTATGGTTTCATTTTTGTACAAATTGGTGCGATCAGTTTGTGTAACAGTGCAATTTTGCGCATTACTGTTTATTTCTTGATTACGTTTACTTTCATTTTGGCACCAACTGTTGCTTTGACTAAGTTTATATACACTTTCATTTTATATTTTGCTGCGCTGGCCAGTTTCAAGTTAGCCGTGTCGCAGGAATCCGCACATGGAGCTTGCAAGCTCACTGGGTAGTTTCTGCTGTAATAATAAACATCAAGATATGAATGTTACCCGTAAAACACTACTTGCTTCAAAAGAATTTCATGGGCTCGCTCTTTAATATCCACTATGAGCCACACTGTGCATATGTTCGCACACCGGCTGTAATAACCAGGGTGGCCTGTTGGACTTCATCTGCAAACCTCTGCAAAAGGCGGTTAACCCGGTGCAACTGAGCAGCGTCACTGACATCAATTTTCTTTAGCCAGTTTATTTGTAGTTAGGCCACGAAGTAGCATCGTAAAAAAAAAGTTCTCACCACTGGTTAAAAACGACAATGTCTTCTACCCCAAAACTATATTTTAACAATCGCATTGGCTATGGATAAAGCTATGTTTGGAGGAATACAAGTACCTTCTTCTGTTCATCCCACACGCGCCGGCTCTTTTTTCTTTTCTTGATTCCCTTCAACCTGGCGAACTCCTCCCAGCGCGTGGCCGGACGGGGCTTGGGGATCTACCGGAACGCATTGCGGCACAGCAGTCGGGTTAAACTGCAGTGGTCGACACCATCTTGTCTGGATTATGAGACGATCCTGGAAAGTACGACGCACCCCAGACCTGTGCTCAGTGTTATTAAAGTTAGAGAAGCAATCGGCATTGAGGAGAATGGAAGAATGGAGGAGCGGTATCGCACTCACCGGCCTCTCTCGGGGCACAGGCGTCTTTGGGGTTGGAAGCTGTAGAGTGGGGAAGGGGTAGGAAGATAACAACGTCGACAACAATCAGGTCTCATAAAGAATGACGCACACTGGTGACTATGCTGCATGTGGCCTGGAACCCAGCAGTTTGGGGGCAGGGAGGGTTGGTGGAGCGCACAAATCCCTTAAACTCCCTCTCCACCCGTGGATGTCCTGGCTTTTCATGGGATGCAGTACAGAAAGTGGTTTGATTTCCATGTGCATAGGGGCTGAGTGTTAACAGCCGTGCACATGAGGGTTTTTTCCAGGTACACAGGTTTCATCTATCATGCATGAACGCTCTTCAGTGAAGTTGGCCGAATATCCCACATTAGCACCACAGAGGTTGGAGCCAATCGTTGGCACTCGCTTTGGTAACCTTGCCCCTTGTCAGTTTCCCGTACCTCCGACTCATTCTCTCGCTCTGAGTGAATGACAACTCTGCATTATCCCATCTATATTTATGACGGTGGGTCACTTGGTAGGAGTGGAGAGACACTGGTCATCAAGAAAAGATGCGTCATTGTGGCTACGTACAGGTCATCACGTGGCCTACCTTTGCAACGATGACGTCATCAACACGCTCTGTTGGCAATTTCCACATCTCATTAATCAGCAGCTGTGTGTTGTCTCTGGTCAGGGCCATCAGGTAAGCAGCGCTGTCTTTCCTGCAAGAACATGCAGGCGCAACACGGTGTAAAGATTAACAAATCAACGTGCAAAGCTTTCCAGATTCATAATAATTCACTTTTCAATTTAATCATGTGAATAGCAAGTGTCATAAGCCCGTCTTGATAACTTCCTGATGAAACTGATTGCAATTGTCAGTGAAACGTTGTACTTCATTGTACATGCTGTGGGTTTGCTTTGCAGCACACTGGCCTGCTGCTCTCTAACACGCCGGTGTAAATAATTAGTGAAGAAATTACACATGCTGTTCAAGTCACAAACATTACTAAATGGCCATCAGGTGGAGGTGGGTTTACGACACTTCTTTTTTACATAACTCAACAAAAGAGTATTTTATTATCAATGTTAGCAACGAAAGCCCTGCCGTTAAAGCTTCCTGGAATTACAGTAATGTTTAAGGTGCGAAAGGCTTACAACGATAAAGATGCACATCTGCATCTTTGTCTGCGGTTAGGGTTGCGGTTGAGAAGTTGAGATTAAGGCTTCATGGTTGAGCTATTGGGATTAAAATGTCAGGCGTGGGTTTTGGGGTTGAGGTCAGAGATTATAAGTTATGGCTGATTTGCCGTTCTTGTCTCGTTGATGTGCCGTTCTCTCCGCAGCGCTTTGTGACCCTCGGGTGAAGGCACTATAAAATGCAATTTTTGTTATTATTTTTAGGGCTAGTAATAATTCAGACTATTTTTACTCTGTATCTAAGGGGACAACTGTCTATACCAGTGCAAGAATCTACACTGCAGTCATATCCAACTGCCCATGTACCTGCCTCGGCACTCGGGACATTCAGCCAGTGGTAGAAATTTCACATTCCTTTAACAGGATTGGGTCCATCCAGAGCCCGAATATTCCCCATGTCCCCTCCACCAGGTGGCGCTCATTTAATGGCTTCCAGTGATGACAAACGTGAAGGAAACGGCAGTGTTGATCGAGATGGTCGAGACGATATCGGGCTTTAAACTAAACAGGAGCTGTCTCCACCCGGCACACCACATCCAGTATATGTGTCCACTCCAGGATTCCAGCAACACCAAAACTATCCATTAAGATTTTATTAATACTGATAACGAAATGCATGTAATAATATTTTGCATATATAAAGCGCCTTACACAGCGCTCCCCAGGGTAATGGAATGACATGCTGTTTGCGTTGGCAGTGATGCAGATGCACAAATACTAAAACAAATGTTTCACAATTGTCAACAACACTGTGACCTAATAAATTAAATGTAGAGTCGACAACATTTTGGACAATGGCACGAATAAAAAAATCCCTTTAGCTGTGAAGATGTTTTATTAAGACAACCCTGCCCTACACTGAAGGCCCACAGACGAGATTCGCCCTGAATGTGCCGGACCCCGCAAGCTAAGCAAGCCTGGGCAGCGTTAGTCTTGCATGGCGCGGAGAGGTTCTCATCCAGCAGTGGAATGACTAAATGATCTGTACGTGCCGTTACAAATCTAATAATAATAATTGCATTTCTCGAGCGCTTTTAGCCCGGAGGTCACAGAGGGCTGCAGAGCTGCGGAGAGAACGGCGTGTCGACATCAGAGTAGACGAATTAAAGTAAAATAATTGCTATAAATCAATTAAGGACATCGCATAAACTAATTAATTTAAAAAGAAATGCTCCCGAGCAGGCGCAGTGAGAGCCGAGCGAGCAGGGGGAACACGTGGGGAGCCGGACCCACGTGGAAACTCCCAGCGATGCCCCGCGGCGCGCGCCTCGCTCACCGCAACTCGGCCAAGTCGAGGGGGTTCTTGTCCACCGCCATCAGGTTGCCGAGGTCGAACTCCACCTCGATGTCCTTGTGCACCGTGACGAGTCGCGTCCGCTCCGCCTCGTCCCGGTCGGCCTGGGCCAGAACGGCCTCTGCTGTGAGCGCGGCCGCCATCGCTCCCTCTCGGCGTGGGTGAGGGAGGGGGCGGCGGCGCGGGGCACCACGGGTAAAGGAAGACGCCTCGGCGCCCGGTGCCACAACAGAGGTAGAAATCCCTCCATGCGAGGATGTTCACATTTCGTGTGGCCACCATCAGAGGTAAATACCTTCTTATGACATAATAATAACAATAATAATAATATTAACATTGAGGCGGCACGGTGGCCCAGTGGTTAGCGCTGTCGCCTCACAGCAAGAAGGTCCCGGGTTCAAATCTCTCGGCTCGGGTGCCTTTCTCTGTGGAGTTTGCATGCTCTCCCCGTGTCCGCGTGGGTTTTCGCCGGGTACTCCGGTTTCCTCCCACAGTCCAAAAGCATGCTCCTGGATAGGTTAATTGCCTCGCAGACTAAAATTGTCCCGCAATGCCCGGCGATGGACTGGCGTCCCATCGTGGGTATATCCTTGCCTTACGCCCTGTGTCTGCCGGGATAGGCTCCGGCTCACCGTGACCCTGTATAGGACTAAGCGGTTTCAGATAATGAGATGAGATGAGATGTTAACATTGTTTTGCATTTCTTTGAGCGCTTTTTACTCGGGGGTTACAAAGCGCTGCACGGAGCTGTGGCGAGAACGGCATGTAAGGCAACAACAACGACATATGAACGATGCATAGGCAACAAAATAGTTGTCTTCTGTAATATAACAGCGATTATAAATAACGCTGCGATTTATAACGGAGCCGCGTTAATTTACGCGACTCCGTTATAGCCGTCAGCCGGCGCCAACATTTGCGAGACACTGCGTTCTCTGCATTATGATGCTATTGGACGATTAATTACTGAGAGTTCTCAGTTTTGGGAGGAATCCTAAACAAAAATAAACAAACCGTAAAAAACCCGGAGAAACCCAAGCAGAGCAGGGAGAGAACATGCAAGCTGCACATCCACATGTGCCAGAAGCGGGACTCGAACATCATCATCATCATCAATCATGGACATCGATGCCAGCTTCATCGTGTACGTGGTTGCGGAGGGCCCGGAGCCTATACCGACAGACACTGGGAGCAAGGCAAAGCTATACCCAGCATGTGACGCTAGAACATCGCAGGGCACTGGAGGCAATTTTCTCAGCAGGCCAATTAAGCGAGGCAGCAGCGTGTCTTTGGACGGTGAGAAGAAACTGGAGTACTCGGAGAGACCACGGAAAGAACACGCACAATTATTAAACCGTAAATAACAGATTGTTAAACCTCATCTCATCTCATTGTCTGAAACCGCTTAGTCCTATACAGGGTCACGGTGAAGCCGGAGCCTATCCCGGTAGACATTGTTAAACCGATTAACATAAAAAAAACGATATTGTAAAATCACACTGTAGGGTATGGCCTGAAGTAAATCAGCGTCGGAGCTGACTAATAATAAGTTTACCATTTCTAAATCGCTGCACAGAGCTGTGGTGAGAGCGGCATGTCAACAACATCAGAATAGATCAATTGAATAACATTATAACTATAAATTAATGAAGGACGGCGGCGCGGTGGCCCAGTGGGTAGCGCTGTCGCCTCACAGCAAGAAGGTTTGCGAGTTCTCTCGCCGCGTCCGCGTGGGTTTTCGTCTGGTACTCCGGTTTCCTCCCCCAGTCCAAAAAACATGCTGCTGTATAGGTTAATTGGCTTGCAGATTAAATTGCCCGCAGTGCCCGGTGATGGACTGGCGTCCCATCGTGGTATATCCCTGCCTTGCGCTCTGTGTCTGCCGGGATAGGCTCCGGCTCACCGCGACCCTGTACAAGATTAAGCGGTTTCTGACAATGAGATGGGATGAGGTAAACGAAGGACATCGAGTAACAAATACAATCATTGTTAAACAAATAAAGGAATGAATAAGTGTTCCTGAGCAGGCACAGGTCAACAGCGAGCCATCATCCAAGCCACAGCAGTGAGCAGCATCAACAGTCCCAGCCAGAAGACTTCAAGGCCTTACGGAACCATTGAGTCTTGAGATGGGATTTGAAGATTCCCAGGGACACTCAGCTGACCGAATTTCCAATGGGAGTTCCGGGGTGTGGGGAGTAGCGCGAGAGCAGGCTCTGTCACCCATGGAACGGAGGTGCGATCTGGACACACGCAGCAAACTGTGCTGTCGCGCTGCTCCTGTCTGCTTCGTGATGCTGCCGCAGGTCGGGGCGCAGAGGTCACGCCGAGGGGCCTTGCGGATGACCAGGTCACGTGACGGAGCGTGGCGAGATGCACATCAATCGCGTAATCGCGGTGTTGAAAATCAGTCAGGATACCGTGCGCTTCCAGGCTGCGTTGAAAGAAAGGAAGTCCTTTGCAGTTGCCCGAGATGTTCGTGATAATCTCGATGTTAACCCTCGTCCAGTTTAATTTAGGGACCATATAATGAGCCCCTGTAGGAATAGGGAAACTACAAACTCTCTCTCCGTTGAAGCCTTCTCGCGTGAATAAGAGTCCTCGACATTAGTATTTAGCTCGTGAGCATTTTGCCAGACACGAGAATATAAATTTTCTTCTCGGTTAAAGAGCATTGTCGGTAAAAAATATCTGCCTTTGTTGGCGTGTGAACTCTTGTGTGTAATATTGTATTTGAATGCATACGGCAAATTGCTTATAGAGAATATGTTTCAGTTGAAAGCCTGAACATCCGTATAAATGAGGGATTTTCTACGTGAAAAAAAAAAGAACACTACCCCTAGTTTTAGGAAGATTTTCTTATAACCGAAGTCCAGAAGCATTTGACTGATTGTGAAATATTCACTGTCACTTAATGGGCATGAGTGGGAATCGAACTGAGGCAACCGGATTTTTGTTAGTGCTGTACGCTAATCATCGCGTCACCGCTCCCCGTCAGTGTGCACACCCACACACAATCACCTGCCTTGACCTCCAGCGACCTGCCTACAGGAAATTGGTTTAGCGAGAAGCTCTGGTCCCTTGCGCTGTCATTTGTTTTAAAGTACCGTATATCTCAATATGACCTTGATGAATTGATTTACTTTTTAATATAAAACAATACACAGCACTGTGTATCAACATCGGTGTACGATATTGCAATATGAGGGTTTAATACCATAGTTATATTTGTCCCATGACTGATGTACAATATTGTACATTAAGTATGATATACATTTATGACAACAGCAACAACAGCAGGAAAGGGATATCCTGGCTTTTCAGTGCAGGTGCATGCAGTGGATGTGATGAACGACACGTTTCGACAATGGGAACGACTTGGAAGTTTAGATGAGAACGTTCCTGAAGCTCGTTTCTCGACGGATGCAGCAAGCGGAGACGGTTGTGATGAGTCGATGTGGAAAGAGGTAATCTGCTTGGAGGGAGTGATGGGAGGGACACGTGTGCAGGGTGGGGGAGGAAGGCAGGTGAACAAGGCGGGCGGTGGTGCGGGACCCCAGAGGCCGTCAAGCAAGGGGAAGGGAAGCCATACAACGGCGGAGTGGCGGTGATAATGATGAGACTGTCAGAGTGGGGTGTGTGATTTATTTATTTCAGTATTTGACTCGGATAACCTCGTGAGACGAAACACATCGTTTTCGAGGGCGTGCAGCAGCGGACGAGGGCATCGGCAGAGGGAAGCGACGTTGATGAGATGCAATGGAGTCAACGGCAGTGACCCTCGAGACCTCTTGATCCTGATTGACCGCGCTATTCGTTCGAGCTCAGCATGTGTGGTTTGCTGTTTGGGAAATGCGTGCAGCAGCCTTTCTGCGAGTGCACGATTTGTAGAGAAATGTGTTGCAAGTGCTGCAGTGGTAGTCATCGCATTGGCTCATGAGCTGTACAGGAAAAAATGTTCCAGAGGCTTTAAAAAAATAACGTCAAATCCGATTGATAACCAGCCTTTTTGGTGGTCTGCGGCCACCTAGGCCATATTTGTGGTAACCGCGAGATGTGGTATCTCTATGCATCTCGTATAAGTCTCTGTGGCTCTCTAGACCACGTTGTTTTCTCACAACAACCGCCAGATGCCAATGATGCGATCTGCTCCAAGCTGAGCAAACAGCCTAGAGCTGAATGGCGATATCCCCTGTAGAGTTGTTACGTGACACGACCAGCCAATAGGAACACTGAAATAATCTGAAATCAGTCAGCCAGTCAGTTTGTATTTAATCTGGAAGGAACCTTTGACCTGTGTAACTCTTTGTAACAGTTGTCCAGCGGGAATGGGTGAGCCAGTTGCAACATCTTCGAGCACCCGGAGCAATTTAGTCAGGAAAAATTGACCTAGGCCGCACGTATTTGTACTGTGGTAGGAAACCGGAGTACTCGGCAAAAACCCACACGGACACGGGGAAAACAGACAATCTCCAGACAGAATGACACCTGCACCGGGACTCGAGCCCAGGTTCCTCTTGCTGTGAAGCGGCAGCATGACTCACCGCACCACCGTACCTCCCATGGGGTTTTTATAGAGCTGTAACACAGCACAGGAATAAATGCAGGTCAAAGCAGTCAAGTCAACAGTAAACGCCATCAAGGACAGATAGAAGAACGTGTTACACGCTTGGCACAGGAATCGCCCATAGGGCGGGTACTCTGCTAGTTGTTTCAACCGTCGCGCCGTCAACCCGAATTCAATAGGACGTTATCGGATTGGAGACAAAACGTGTCATCAAACCACATCACGGCGGTATCCCATGAATAAACTCAAATGGATAAAAAAATATATCTATCCATTAAAAATGCATTTTTGTATAAAACGTAGTCTTAAAAGGAGGAGCGTTCATCATGTGGGCCATGGAGATTGATTTCAAGAAAAATAAACTAATCAATAATGCTGCTGCGCAGGGATCTGTGTCCCAGATGAGATGAACAGCGAAAAAACTGTATTGTTTAGCTGGGCGACAGCTCTGAACGTATCATACATACACTCGTGTGCAGATAATAAATGGTCGTAGGGAGTGGAGAAAATTAAAGTCAGTTTATGATGGATACATTGCTGCGTGTAAGTGGGACTGATTCATGCCTTGTCAGACTGTTGTTGGCCACAATCCAACTCCTACCCCCCCCCCAGAGATCCCAGGGAGTAAAACATAAAAAAAAACTTGGGAGTCTATTGAGCAACCTCTGCGTTGACAGTGTCAGGACGCTTGGAATTTACTCAGAGGCCGGATTATTGTAGGCGCCACGCTTAGGCCCTGTGCGCGGCAGGGCCCATTTGGCTGTATCCATCTGTGTGGTGCTCACTGGGTTTGAATGCTCGAGTCGCAACGGCAGGGCAGCGAGTTCAAATTCTTCACATAAACGTCGAATGATGGTGCCTCCAGCTGTGGGAGGCACCATCATTCGACATTCGAGTGAAATAACATCTTTGGAGAGCAAGTCTCTTGCACCGAGCCGTAACAGACCTACTTTAGTACAACTCCACCAATGTACACACGAACTCGATAGCAATTACTTGAATATTGCTATTGGCTCTCAGAAGTTTCAGAAGAGTAATCAATAAGTGGGAACAAATAAATTCCTTGGTGATGTGGTGTGCAGATCCAATGTGAGCTTAGCCGGCCCGAACAATCTGCTCCAATACCCCAACAATTTGGGGAAAGGGGGGCGCAGCCGTTAGACCCGGGTCAACCTGGGTAGCGGTCGTCTCAACCGGAATCACTGTGGCAAGAAAGAGTGGTCTGCTATTCCATGGATAGACTTACTCTAGCCATGGCAATGTGGAATTTCTACTGCTAGTCCGCATCCACCAGTGCAAGTCAGAATACAAATAATACAATTCATAATGCGAGCAAATACCACACATGGTCGGCACCGGCTCATTTATTAACGCAGCATATGCCAATCTCCTGCTGAATGAAGGCCTCTTTCCACTGTGTCGATCGTAAGGATTGTTCGGCGATACATCACCGCGCTGGTCATTGCGGACTGGTAAAGCGGCTAGCAGACCCGAGAGGTAGGGACCATGGTCGACACATGTCACTAATAATTATAATAAATGCATCGAGCCGTGAAAACCTACATCATCACATAAAAAATGCAGTTTATAACGAGCACACATATTTGTCGCTGTCTCTTCGAAAGCGCAAATACGGGGGTGGGTGCCAACCCGCCAGGACTCTGCACCCAATGTTGTAATGTTTTCCGTCAAACAATGAGCGATTTATTTCTTTTATTTGCGGGAGGAAAGCGGAGAATCCGGAGGAAACCCACGCATAAAATTGGGGAGAATATACAAACGCCACATAAACCGAGAACTCCTGCCCAAAGTGGCTCGATTACCACCTCGGGCAGGGGCTTCTTTCTCTGAGTCGCAAATGTTACCGCTGCATGGCCGCCCTTGCGCCCGTATCTCAATCATTGCGTCCCAACATTTAATTGTATGCAACACGCCGCATGAAACGAACACACGAAGAAGAAGTGATGTTAGCCATGGGAAGGGATCAAACCCAAGAACGGCGTATCCGCGGCGCGCTCCAAACCCGTCCGCCGCTCGCTACCTGGCGCCGAAGCCTTTGCGCTCGGCAAAGATTGTTCTTTTTGTTCCCTGCTCTCGTCCCGCTTTTGGTCATACAGAGGCGGCCGGCGGCATGAATGGGGCCCTCAGGGCGCTGCGGGGAGCGTGAATCGGTTGAATAAACACTTAACCACAATCCCACGGTTCTCCGTGGCGCCCGCTCCCAATAAAATTGTGATCTAGTGCAGAAGCTGTAAGAAAAATGATTGGCTGTTCTTAGGGCTCTCGCATTGTATGGCTGCGCAATGGAGGAGCCACGTCGCGTCACCGGTCTTAATAAAAATAAATGTATTTTTCTTAACCCATCAATCTTTTCCGGTGAATCGCACGTTATCTAAAAATGTGCTCACCTCACAGTGACCTCAAATTTCTCATCAAAGCCACCCGCGGCTACACAAACGCTCGTCCCTGCGTGGTGTATGCTGCCGGCCGCTGGCGGAGAAATCGCGACTGCTTTGTAAGCTGCATAAAGACACCCTGTGTGGCCCTGTTGTTAATCAACGTCAAGGCCAATCATTAACGGCACACAAAGATGCCCTTTCAAAATCACGCCACTAAAATTTACACTTACAAGAGTCTAGATAAAAATTCCTTTGATGAGCAAAATTGCTTGACACTGGTTGATTTTAAAAGGCCTACGTTTATCCTGCCTGGGTGTTTTTCTTTAAAATTTTATTTGAAAATTGTAAATCCAACGCAGAAACGTATCTAATCGGTGAAACCTGTCATCATGTATGACGCCCAGCAGCTACAAATCGTGCGCTGAGCATTGTTACGAATTAATTATCTTCTTGAAGATCCCATTGAGAGCAACATCTGATCTTCCTAATTATGAAAACCGAACATTTTCTACATGACCCAGAAGTCGGAGGGGATGGGGGGTCTCTACCTTGTAGAGTGCCTTGCACTCATACTTCCTTCACTAAACATTGGCTGCAGTGTAAACATCGAATAGCACATGCGCAGAGTCTATCATTATCATTTCTGGCCTTTACGGCGGTACAAGACCACCTAGGCCAGTTCTGTGCTGACCGCCAGATGGCGATGGTGGGATCGGCTCGAAGCTGGTCAATCAATGAAAGGCCAGAAAATTATCGGTGACCTGACGCATGCCACCAATGACTTCATATGAAATACAAGTGCAGTGCGTGTGTGAGAGAGACGCTGTTTGAACGGCGCCAGCGCGAAAACGGTTTGGCCGATCATCCTCAAATTTTGGCTGTCATTTTTTGGAGAGTGAAATTTGCGTCCACGCTTTTGAGTCCAATCTGCCGTCGGAAACGACCAGCTGCCAAGCAAGCTTTAAAACTTGCTCGCTTCGATTTGAACAGGGGGCGGCGCGGTGGCCCAGTGGTTAGCGCTGTCGCCTCACAGCAAGAAGGTCCCGGGTTCGAATCTCTCGGCTCGGGTGCCTTTCTGTGTGGAGTTTGCATGCTCTCCCCGTGTCCGCGTGGGTTTTCGCCGGGCACTCCGGTTTCTCCCATAGCCCAAAAAGCATGCTGCTACATAGGTTAATTGGCTCGCAGGCTAAATTGCCCCGCAGTGCCCGGCGATGGACTGGCGTCCCATCGTCGGTATATCCTTGCCTTGTGCCCTGTGTCTGCCGGGATGGGCTCCGGCTTCACCGTGACCCTGTATAGGACTAAGCGGTTTCAGACAATGAGATGAGATGAGATAAATGTTTCGTGTAATGAAACGACGGGGAGTTTTACCAACCTAAAGAGGGTGCAGCAATG
Source organism: Mordacia mordax (assembly GCA_036362905.1). Taxonomy (NCBI): domain Eukaryota; kingdom Metazoa; phylum Chordata; class Hyperoartia; order Petromyzontiformes; family Petromyzontidae; genus Mordacia; species Mordacia mordax. The sequence goes on from JAZEWT010000012.1 coordinate 7,560,543, forward strand.
GGATCACCAGTCTCACCTGCAGCAGCCAACCTGTATCTAAGCGGTTTTGAGGAGGAGGCCATAAACTCATCAACACTAAAACCTACCCACTGGTATCGATACATTGATGACACATTCGTCGTATGGCCACACGGAAGACAGAAGCCAGAGGAATTCCTTGGTCACTTAAACTCCAGACACCCGAACATCAAGTCCACCATGGAAATAGAAGAAAACGGCCAAATTCCGTTCCTGGACGTACTGGTGAAGAGAAACGCAGAGGGGACGCTCAGCCACACTGTATACAGGAAGACAACACATACGGACAGGTATTTACACGCAGAGTCTCACCATCTCCCAAAACAGAAACGGGGGATACTGCACACCTTAGCCCACGGTCAAAAACAATTTCAGATAAACAACATCTAAGAGAGGAGCTACAACATCTACAACAAGCACTAGCGAGCAATGGATACACAAAAACAGAAATCTAACGTTGCATAACAAGAGAACGTAGACAGAAACAGCAAGAAAATGAGGAGGAAGATATCAAGACCCGAGCTTTCCTGCCATATGTAAAAGGTACCACAGACAAAATTAGCAAATACCTAGAAAATATAAAGTGAAAACAGCCTTCACATCCCACCAGAAGATACAATACGTACTCAAATCACCTAACGACCGACTACCGTTACAGACAGAAGGCGTATATTGCATTCCTTGCAGCAACCGTGAGGAAGTATACATCGGACAAACAGGAAGGACAATAGCCACAAGAAAAAGAGAACAAGAGGCAGCACTACATTTGCGGCACACGGATTAATCAGCAACAGCAGCACATAGTGTAGATAAACTACATAGAATCGATCTTGATAAGATACGAGTACTAGCAGCCATCTGCCATAAAGGTCCAAGATTAATTCGTGAAGCAATTGAGATTCATAAGACAAAAAAGACAATGAACCGCAAACAAGAAATGAACATAAAGCTCAGCCAAACCTGGAGGCCAGTTATTGAAGTCAGTAATGTACAGATATAGAGCTATGGGGTGTGGACATCAGAGGGGGATCACAAGGTGTGTGGAAGGTTCTTTCATGAGATGCAAATTAGGGGACTAGCCAGAGACAAAGCAGGAGGGTGTTATCGCAGTTTTCGGGGTGTGAATAGGACAAGGAGATTAGTGTTAATGTGATTCATATGTGGACCCCATACAACAAAAGATGACTCGACACATACATAGTACCCACATATATATAGGAGCGACAGGCACTTCACACACACACTGCGCCTGAAGATGCCTCTACTGTGTGAGGTGAAACGTCGCGAGGAGAGGAGAAGGAGCGATGGATGCGGCTGTCCTAAGAGAGCAGCTTTTCGAAGCAATCATCGTAAATGTTTTGTATTATAAAAAAAATCCAGCTTTCTGCATTGTTTACCAACAAAATACAATCCTTGCACTCCGTTATTTTTGACGGACGAATGCCATAGTTATGTATCGATATCACATTGATTCCACCGAGTGCTCCTGCTAGGTCTACCTCAACATCTTTCCACTGTAATTACTCTTACGAGTCATGGAAGAAGCAGAATAGCACTCAAGAGGGATGATGATAGTGTTCATGGTTCAGAATAATAATAATAAAAATAATTGCATTTCTAGAGCGCTTTTCACCCAAGGTTCACAAAGCGCTGCACAGAGCTGTGGAGAGGACGGCCAGAAGAGTCATCAGACAGGGTGCCTATAAAGTAATAACTTCTGCGCCGCGCGTAAAGAAAGTTCTGCTCAAGGCGGTTGGATTCCTACCCCGGGCGCCTTTCTGTGTAGATTATAAAATAGTGTCGTTTAACCCTCCACCACCCGACACGGCCAATCA
>JAZEWT010000012.1:7570726-7581468 GCA_036362905.1 Mordacia mordax
TCAATCCACGCGGTTTGCCGGCGCCAACCCGCCAGACACCACATCCTATATTTTGTGATGCCACCTGGCAATTTATTAATGAATGTGTTTTTCAGTTGTGGGATAAAACCAGAGAACCCAGAGAAAAGCCATATAGAATTGGGAAGAATACATAATCTCATCTCATCTCATTGTCTGAAACCGCTTAGTCCTATACAGGGTCACGGTGAAGCCGGAGCATATCCCGGCAGACACAGGGCGCAAGGCAAGGATATACCGACGATGGGACGCCAGTCCATCGCCGGGCACTGCGGGGCAATTTAGCCTGCGAGCCAATTAACCTATGCAGCAGCATGCTTTTTGGACTGTGGGAGGAAACCGGAGTGCCCGGCGAAAACCCACGCGGACACGGGGAGAGCATGCAAACTCCACACAGAAAGGCACCCGAGCCGAGAGATTCGAACCCGGGACCTTCTTGCTGTGAGGCGACAGCGCCAACCACTGGGCCACCACGCCGCCCTAGAATACATAATCTCCGACGAGAAAGGTGCCTGAGGCGAGATTCGAACCGTTTCAGGGAGAACTTTATCTGTTTGAGGCGCAAATATATGGGCTGTACAGCCACCCTGGGAGCCAGTTTGAAAGCAAACGCTGATATTTTCTGTCGAATAATAGTGCGCCCCATAAACGACGTTTTGAGGAAATGTACAACATCGATCAATGTGGCTTGGAATCGTAGCAATGTGTAATACATATCTTTATTGGGCGGCACGGTGGCCCAGTGGTTAGTACTGTCGCCTCACAGCAAGAAGGTCCCGGGTTCGAATCTCTCGGCTGGGGTGCCTTTCTGTGTGGAGTTTGCATGCTCTCCCCGTGTTCGCGTGGGTTTTCGCCGGGCACGCCGGTTTCCTCCCACAGTCCAAAAGCATGCTGCTGCATAGGTTATTTGGCTCGCAGGCTAAATTGCCCCGCAGTGCCCGGCGATGGACTGGCGTCTCATCGTGGGTGTGTCCCTGTCTTGCGCCCTGTGTTTGCCGGGATAGGCTCCGGCTCACCGTGACCCTGTATAGGAATAAAGCGATTTCAGACAATGAGATGAGATGAGATATCTTTATTGGATGTGAGATATTCTGAAATATCAGAGTAACCATCAAATAATATTTACGTGTTTATTCAGGGATATATATATAAGTCATTATCTGTCAACACCGAGCAAACATAAACGTGGATGCGGGTAAATTGGCCTCAAAATTAATCTGTGAGAGGGCACAGACGATGTAAATTACATTACAAAGGTTCTCGCTCATGCGCAAAACCACTTCAAGCCGTTATTTAACCGAGACTGGATTTGAAAATTGGCACGTAAACACGTCTTTTAAATTATTACACAGAGGCAATTAATATGTACGCAGACAGCTCAGAGCTTACAGTATCCTCTTAAAAATCACTCGCGCACGGCGATGAGCCCAATAGCTCAAGGCGTCTCGGCGAAAGGGCTTTAATAATAGTGCACCACTAGAGTGATTTTCACCCGAGGATCACAAAGCGCTGCACAGAGCTGTGGAGAGAACGGCATGTCAACAACAACATCTGAACGACATATTTACAACAACATTTTTTTTCGGAGCGTGAGAGAGATTAGTGTAGTGCTGCTGTTCCGAGAGACATGGTGATTGTGGAGCGGTAACACCTGCGCCCCGCGGCAACAAGGTGCTACCCGAAGCGGTTCAAATCCCACCTCGGGCGCTTTTCTGTGTGGAGATCGCGTGTTCTCTCCCTATTCTGCGTTGGTATCCTCCGGGTTCTATGGTCGCCTCCCACAACTAAAAATAACACTCATTAATGGATTGACAGGCGACGTTGCAACATATGGAATGCAGCGTCTGGCGGTTTGACGCCGGCTAACTGCATGGCCAACTCACCCCCCCCCAGCTATTTAGTGGTTCCCTCTTCAAACAAATATCTTCGACACTAAACGAATCCTATAAATTGCAATATTATATTATTATTCGTGCAGGGGTTCTACATCTTCTGCACACCAAGGCCCACTTGGCCAGCTCGAGTCTGGCCTCCACGGACCACTAGGTGGCGCTTGAAACTACCGATTGAGAATGACGTTGTTGGTGCATGTCCACGGATTGGCTTTCAGGGGCACAGTCGCTCTCCTGTGGCCCGTATCCAATCACGAAGGAGATGTGTTTTTAGCTGGAAGGAACCTTTAAGCAATGTAACTCTTTTTAAACAGTTGGCCAGCGGGGAGAGGTAAGCAAGTTACCACATCTCAGGACATCGGCGGTAATCTAGTTGCAACAATTAGCCAAGGCAGTATGTCTTGGCTAATTGTCTTGGCTGTGGGAGGAAACCAGAGAACGGGCAAAAAAAACCACGGACACGGGAGAAAACGCGTGAACTCCGCACAGAAAGCCGGCACCCAAGCCGGGAATCGAACCCAGGCTCATCTGTCAGTGAGGCGGCAGGACTACTCACCGCTACACCACTACACCGCCCCATAAGCTGATGGAGTTGATGGCTCCAGCATCGTCTGCGAGAGATGGAAAACTGGGAGGCGCGACATTAGCTCATTAGCAAGTATAAAATATGATGTGGGAAAAAGCCACAAGGCTATTATTTTACAACACGCACGCCGCTGGCGCTTCTGCGGCAGCCGACATAAATTACATCCTGATTGCAACCATCATTGTTGAAATTGGAATGTGTTTGTAAATGTATTGCAAATAGAACGCTTATAATTGTCTCACCCTTCAGGGATACATAAATAATTTACAGGAGAACTCCTCTTCTGAAATCCACCACGTTTCACCTAATTGAACTTTGTCAATTCACCCGCGATTGCTTCGCGTGAATGAGCTGGAGTAACATTTGCATGTAACCCGAGGCGGGAACCGATCATAGTTTGATCGTCGGCTTTCTGCATCGCCGTCATTCTCAAGGGAGCCTTTTGTAACAACCGTTAACCGAGTCAACAATCGATCACAATCTTTGGTAGCTTCCTTAACTTAATCGACTACCCGTGCCACCTCTGGGAGACGAAGACTCACAAATAGTCTTCCAGCCACAATACATTGCCGGGCTTCTCTACGATGCATTTATCTTCGCACAGCCACCAAAAATCATTGGATATCATTGAACGCATAGCTTTCCCTCAGAGTTGTAAACATATGATTTAAAAAAACGACCGATGAATTGCTTTACAAAGATGTTCTTTCGGGACAGCCGCATCGAAAGAACATCTTTGGAAAGAAATTGTCATATATCGAACGAGAAAGCCTATATCCGTGCAAACCGACTGGAGTCTAATTACCGCCCATGGTAAAGCTTTCAATTAGCAAGTGTAAATCGCTGCTACTGTTACACTGAAGCGCTGCCAATGCATTCTTTGCGATGACACCTAACTATTTCTTTATTTCATTTCCTGAGCGTGCCTGACTGCGGCACTCTTCACGTCAACATATGATTGCCTTTATCACACATTTGACACGCGCTACGCTGGGAGGGCACGATTGAAATTGCTGTAATCTGCCTGTGACCCACCTCCGAAATCCCAAAAGCCAGTGATGGGGCTTTTCTCCTTCCCTTTGCTCATTCATTTCTGTCAGTCACGTCTTTTTCCTTTCTACATTTTGAAATCGGAACATTCAATTTGCAATTCAATCCGAGGCTCTTTGAAAAATGCAAAACGTATATCCTGGAGGATGTTAGCAGTGTGGAGTAATAAACTGTGCCATCAAGGCAACACACGTGCGACGTTGCTAAGATTTCTGGAGTGTGGTTTTTTTAGGAGCGTTTCTTGGTGTTGTGCACCCTGGTTGGCAAAGCGTAAATTCGAGGAGTTGTGAGTCCACACTGTGATTCTACCATCGCTGTAAGTGGTTTAGCTAAAGCGTGTCGATCGTGTGGAGAATAGCGGGCGACCAATCTAGATGCCCACCCGAGTATCGAATGGTGCTTAAAGCATGCAATTTGTAAATAACAGGAATGTGCTGCTGTAGATTTTAGCGACAACAATGTATGACAATTGCTCCCCATAGCTGCTCTTTCGGGACAGCCGTGCCACTGAGTGTCCCTTCCCTCTCCTTCGCGACGTTTCGCCGCCCGCGTGGAAGCATCATCAAGCGTTTCATCTAAACTAATTCAGCAACGCCCTGCTGATCAGTCAGTCAGGTTTTAAATTAAGCTCGAAGGAACCCGTGAGATTTGTCGCTCTTTTTAACAGTGTCCAGCGAGGTTCGGAAAGCAAGTTGTCTCCCGATGTAGAAGGCGAAACGTCACGAAGGAGAGAGCAGGAAGAGTCGACACGGCTCCCCTGGTGTAACGTTCAAGGGGAGCGAGTCTAATAATAGAAATGCGCAATTGCGAAGGCACCACTGCGTCGGCAGTCTCGCAGCGGAGCACTTTCAGGGTCCACGCGTCCTCCCGCGACGAGATTTCAATTATCCACGGCACACGTGATCGTTGTAAACACGTCACGGTGTTATTGATCGCGGGTTCGAAGGTGCCAAGCGGAGACCGGACTTTATCCATAGGCGAGGCCAGTTTAAAAAAAAACAGAGCGACGTTTGAGCCAAACAAATTCACTATTGCTGTAGGGGGGATCGTTATGGGTGGAAACGGACAAAATGCTAAAACAGCTTCGGTCAGTGATTATTTAAACTGGATGGAGACGTTGAGCCATGTGGCTCTTTTTAACAGTTATCTAGCGGAGAGTGATGAACATGTTAGAAGATTGTGACCCTCGGGTGAAAAGCGCTCCATAAATGCAATTATTATTATGCATTTTTATTATTACTTGGGCTATGCCCGGGAATTGACGCTTATTCATCATAGGGCACGGGGGGAGGGGGCGGGGGCTATTTAGTCAGCTGGCCCAATTAACCGAGGCTGAATCTCTTTGGATTATGGGAGAAGAGCGGAGTACCTGGCGAAAACCCACGTGGGCACGAGGAGAACATACAATCTCCGCACAGAAAAGCACCCGAACTGGGATTCAAAGAGCCTGGACCTCCTTGTTGTGAGACGGAAGAGCGACTCACTGTCTACCACCTTTACAGCCGGCACGTGGTTAATGCAGATCTCACACTTCCCAGCTTGCAGATGGTGCATGTGATTAGAATCAAACATGTACACGCGAATCGGTTTGGGGTTTTTTTTATTATGAATCTGTTATCCGTAACAATCACACATTGTCCCATGCAAGTGCCTCCGTTAATTTCACGCGAAGGATGAGACTCCCACTCATGGCGATAAATTGTGGCTGCAAATTACAAAAGAGGGAAGAAATGATGTGAATAAAAAAAACACAAGCTCCTCGAACAAATGCGATGTATTTATGCAAATGATCTGGAGAGTTGCGTGAATAACTCGTGGAGCAGTGTCACAAAGCCAGTTCGTGCTGTCACCACGAACTTGTAGAAATCTGACGGGAAGGCAACACAGCGACTTCCGAGGTGTCACAGGGCACACGCAATGTCACTTGAAAACGTGCGGATGGAATGCGACTGAAATCTGCGACAGGGTGTCTGTACAGGGGTAAACATCTGCGTATCATAGAAATAAAGTTGTGCACGAGGTGGTTCGATTTCCGCTTTAGGGGCGCCTTAATGTATGGAGTTTGCATGTTTTCTCCCCCTATTCTGCGTGGGTTTCCCCCTGCTTGTACGGTTTCCTCTCATAACAGCAAGAACACAACAAAAAACCCATTAATGAATTGGCTGACAACAGTGTTCTCTCCACAACTCTGTGTAGCGCTTTGTGACCCACGGGTGAAAAGCGCTTTCAAAGCACAATTATAATAATTATTACATACAGAACACAGTGTAGGACGGCACGGTGGCCCAGTGGTTAGCGCTGTCGCCTCACAGCAAGAAGGTCCCGGGTTCGAATCTCTCGGCTCGGGTGCCTTTCTGTGTGGAGTTTGCATGCTCTCCCCGTGTCCGCGTGGGTTTTCGCCGGGCGCTCCGGTTTCCTCCCACAGTCCAAAAGCATGCTCCTGCATAGGTTAATTGGCTCGCAGGCTAAATTGTCCCGCAGTGCCCGGCGATGGACTGGCGTCCCATCGTGGGTGTATCCCTGCCTTGCGCCCTGTGTCTGCCGGGATAGGCTCCGGCTCACCGTGACCCTATATAGGACTAAGCGGTTTCAGACGATGAGATGAGAGAACACTGTGTCTGGAAAATATTGGCGCCGGCTAACTCTGTGTCTGCCTTTCCCTCGCCTCTCTGCTGTTCCCTCGCTCGGCATCCGTCTCCGTGTCTCGTTCACGACCAGGCGTGGCATTTTTTGCGCTGTAAATTACACCATTATTGCTAACTAGCTGAATGGCCCACCATACAAGGCTAAAATTTAACTTTTTAACGGGTTTATATGTCGGAAATTTATGTTAGTGCATCGTTAAACACATATCCTCGTGAGTTGCATCACAGTTTCCAATGCGTCTTTGCGCAAATCCTGTGTTACACAATGACAGATATAGCAAATAATATATCGTACTAGCCGACTACCCCGTCAAATAACGGGTTACAATTATCTCATCTCACTCATTATCTGAAACCGCTTAATCCTATATAGGGTCACGGTGAAGCCGGAGCCTATCCCGGAAACATAGGGCGTAAGGCAGGAATACACCCGACGACGGGACGCCGGTCCATCGCCGGGCATTGCGGGACAATTTTAGTCTGCGAGCCAATCAACCTATCCAGGAGCATGCTTTTGGACTGTGGGAGGAAACCGGAGTACCCGGCGAAAACCCACGCGGACACGGGGAGAGCATGCAAACTCCACACAGAAAGGCACCGGAGCCGAGAGACTCGAACCCGGGACCTTCTTGCTGTGAGGCGTCAGCGCTAACCACTGCGCCACCGCGCCAATTATGTTAATAGGAAACAGACCGCAAGAGCTGACGCAATCACGTCGATGCATGTGACAGAATTATGTTTTGAGGCGTGAAGCCACGCAACATTTGAATACGGGGGACGGGGGTTTAGTAGGGGATGTGAAATGTACCAAGTATAAAACGGTGTAAACATTTGCATCTTAAAACAAATCTATTTTTGTGCAGCACTTGTGACCCTTGAGTGAAAGTCGTTTTAGAAATGCAAATATAAATGTAAATAGCATTGCACCGGAATTCCTGAGGCATTTTAATGACATACACATGCTAATTGTTTACTTTACTTATGACATAAATAGTGAATTTACTCCTAAATTCCCAATATTAAATTAGTTATAATTATTATTATAACCCCTGTAAGAGAGGGACCCGTGGTGCTTTCCGTGCTACCACGTACGCCCAGATTCTGCGTTACACAGTGACAGACGAATGAGATTATATCGAGTATCGTTAAGATGTGTTGTCCACACTCGGCCCGAGACAGCATAACGGACTTATTTATCCGCTGCTCACGTGTTGGTCTGTATCAGGCTGCGAACTGAGGTCCACTTATCAGGGATAACCGATTATTTTAAGACCAGACGTAAAATACACATCCTTCTCTCTCGTTTAATTTCAGTTAGTGTAACTGTCTTGGTACCGTGCAAACTCGTTTCAGCGTTTGCTGAATGTGGCGCGTTATAAATCTTAGATTGATTCATTGCCTGGGGGAACAATCTCGGTGCCTTGAGCTGTTTGAGGCACCACACTTTTGTTTAGTTTGCTGAAATCAACTGATGGCGCTGCTGAGTTAGAGCACACCACATTATTGAGTGTGGTTGTTGGCGCAAAGCTACATTGCTTGAAGCTATGCCTTAATTCTTTTACAGCTGGATCCCGATTGATTCAAGTTGCACACCAAAAACCGAGTCTTGACCGACTGTATGATCAGATTCTGTTAGTAAGCACCTACAAAAGCCAGCACAGCACATGAATGGGTAGGTGACCAGAACCACGCTCCGCCACCCTTATCATCTTGGGGTTATGCGGGTCGGTCACGCAAATGAGAGAAAGAAAAACCCTTAAAAGTTACGATTCACAACGCGTGGAGTCACAGTGTTTGTTCAATGCCGAAGGTATTTGTAGCGAGAAGGACGAGGGAACCACAGAGAGGTGGGGGAGAGGCAGCCATGCTCTCAGCCCAAGCCAAGCTGCGCAACACCCCCTTTGCAGCTGTGCCGCAGCGAATGCTTCGGCCGATTTCTTACCGGTGGCGGTGCGGCGGGTGGTGCCGCAGTGAGTTGCGCTGCTGCCTCACGGCAAGAAGCACCTGGGTTCGGTTCCCGGCTCGGGTGTCAGTCTGTCTTTTCCCCATATCCTCGTTGTTTTTTTCGGTTACTCCGGTTTCCTCCCACCGTCCAAAGACACGCAATTGCCGAGGTTATTTGGCCTGCTTAGTAGATTGCCCCCAGTGCCCTGCGATGTACTGGCGTCACATCCTGGGTAAAGCCCCGCCTAGCGCCCTGTCTTTACTCGGATAGCCCCCCCCCCCCCCGTGGCGTCTCGGTTTCTTACCGATACGCCGTACCGGACCGCACAGGCTTACTTTAACCTCGGGTTATAAGCAACAATGCGTTCAGCTCTTTGAGCGGGTGGTGGTCTGGGCTAGGCTGGCAGCATTGGCGCAATCGAAGTGATGGTCGGGCACATCGCGTGTCGATGCTCCCCTCTCTCTCTCTCTCTCCCATCTCTTGGTGCCATGCCCGGTGCGGTTTAATTCATTCCGGTCGTTATTCATTGTTTAACATCGTGTGCTGCTCCCGTCGTAAATAAGCGCATCCTCGCTTTTAAATTAATGAATCTCATCTCATTATCTGAAACCGCTTAATCCTATATAGGGTCACGGTGAGCGGGAGCCTATCCCGGAAACACAAGGCGTAAGGCAGGAATACACCCGACGACGGGACGCCAGTCCATCGCCGGGCATTGCGGGACAATTTTAGTCTGTGAGCCAATCAACCTATCCAGGAGCATGCTTTTGGACTGTGGGACGAAACCGGAGTACCCGGCGAAAACCCACGCGGACACGGGGAGAGCATGCAAACTCCACACAGAAAGGCACCCGAGCCGAGAGATTCGAACCCGGGACCTTCTTGCTGTGAGGCGACAGCGCTAACCACTGGGCCACCGCGCCGCCCATTAATGAATAACGAAATGCAATTTAAAACGCGTAAACGTTAGTTCAACTTCCAAGATATTCGTTTGAAACGAGAGCTCGAGAGAAGGGGGAGTCAAGCTCGTGGTTAACCAGCGCCAACACTATAAATACTCCGTTCTAAATCTTGCAATGTAATCGGCCGTCTTTTCAATAATAATAATTGCATTTATAAATTGCTTTTCACCCAGGGTCACAAAGCGCTGCACAGAGCTGCGGAGAGAACGGCACGTCAACAACAACGACATTAGAACGGAAAATCAGCAACAATGGCATTATTGGGTTTTTTTTTTAATATATACATCGTTGCAGAACAACATGTAAAATATGATCCGACTTTCAACTACCGGCGATGGACTGGCGTCCCGTCGTCGGGTGTATTCCTGCCTTACGCCCTGTGTTTCCGAGATAGGCTCCGGCTCACCGTGACCCTATATAGGATTAAGCGGTTTCAGATAATGAGAGGAGATGAGACTTTCAACTATAATTTTAAAATGCAATATTATCAGTATTAATAATACATATATTGGGAAATGATTTGATGTAACATTTATCGTATGATAAAAATTAATTGCATATCTAGAGCGCCTATCACCCGAGGGTCACAAAGCGCTGCACAGAGCTGCGGAGAGAACTGCACGTCAACAACGAGATACGAACGGCAATTCAGTAAAAAACTTTTTTTCGATTTTTTTTTGCGAATCCGAGCCGTGGAGAGAACGGCATGTAAACAACATCGGGACAGCCCAACCGAACGTCAAATAGTGGCAATAAATTATAGAGCAGGGCGGCGCGGTGGCCCAGTGGTTAGCGCTGTCGCCTCACAGCAAGAAGGTCCCGGGTTCGAATCTCTCGGCTCGGGTGCCTTTCTGTGTGGAGTTTGCATGCTCTCCCCGTGTCCGCGTGGGTTTTCGCCGGGCACTCCGGTTTCCGCCCACAGTCCAAAAGCATGTTCCTGGATAGGTTGATTGGCTCGCAGACTAAAATTGTCCCGCAATGCCCGGCGATGGACTGGCGTCCCATCGTGGGTGTATCCCTGCCTTGCGCCCTGTGTCTGCCGGGATAGGCTCCGGCTTCACCGTGACCCTGTATATGACTAAGCGGTTTCAGACAATGACATGAGATGAGATGAAATTAAAGAGCGACAAAGAAAAAGTTTGGTTGTGGGAGAAAACCGGATAATCCGGGGGACCCTCGCGGAAGAGAACACACAAACTGCCACGAAGAAAGGTGCTGCCAAGGTGGGAATCGAACCGCATCAGATGTTATCTCGGCGTTACCGTGCCGGTTTGCGGCAAGTCGCTGCACGCCAATGCATCTGAGCATTGTTCTGCTTCACGAGCTTCAGATATCCAGGGTTATAATCAATTACAAGCATACACCCACCAGACAAGCAGTGAGCGTGTATGCTCGTTTATAATGACTTCATCAGCAATCCCTTACACGACACATGAATTACAATCCCTGAGCTGTGAAGTCATTCTCGCGCGAAACCAAACTCCCACCGTCCCCCGCCGACGCCTGCAAATCACCTCCACGTGTAGGTGTTGCCTGCCACCGTCACCGCTATCTCACCCACTCACACACCCACTCACTCGCTCACCCACCCACTGATCCACTCACACCCACTCAGACAACCCACTAACCCATCCACTGATACAC
>JAZEWT010000012.1:7591528-7606625 GCA_036362905.1 Mordacia mordax
ATATACTGCATGTGTACTGTATGTATATACTGCATGTCCACTGTTTGAATATACTGCATGTGTACTGTGTGTATGCTGCATGTCTACTGTGTGTATATACTGCATGTGCACTGTGTGTATATATACTGCACGTGCACTGTGTGTATATACTGCACGTGCACTGTGTGTATATACTGCAAGTGCACTGTGTGTATATACTGTATGTGTACTGTGTGTATATACTGCACGTGTACTGTGTATATATACTGCATGTGTACTGTGTGTATACTGCCTGTGTACTGTATGTATATACTGCGTGTGTACTGTGTGTAAATAATGCGTGTGTACTGTGTCTATATACTGCATGCATACTGTGTGAATATATTGCATGTGTACTGTGTACATACTGCATGTGTCCTGTGTGTATGCTGCCTGTGTACTATTTGTGTGTACTGCATGTGTTATGTGTGTGTATACTGCATGTGTTCTGTGTGTGCTGCTGCATGTGTACTGTATGTATATACTGCATCTCCACTGTTTGTATATACTGCATGTGTACTTTGTGTATTCTGCATGTGTACTGTGTGTATATACTGCATGTGTATTGTGTGTATATATTGCATGTGTTCTGTTTGTATATACTGCCAGTGTAGAGTGTATACTGCATGTGCACTGTGTATATACTGTATGTGCACTGTGTGTATATACTGCACGTGCACTGTGTGTATATACTGTATGTGTACTGTGTGTATATACTGCACGTGTACTGTATATATACTGCATGTGTACTGTGTGTATACTGCCTGTGTACTGTATGTATATACTGCGTGTGTACTGTGTGTAAATAATGCGTGTGTACTGTGTCTATATACTGCATGCATAGTGTGTGAATATACTGCATGTGTACTGTGTATATACTGCATGTGTACTGTGTGTATGCTGCCTGTGTACTATTTGTGTGTACTGCATGTGTTATGTGTGTGTGTATACCGCATGTGTTCTGTGTGCTGCTGCATGTGTACTGTGTGCATATACTGCATGTGTACTGTATGTATATACTGCATGTCCACTGTTTGAATATACTGCATGTGTACTGTGTGTATATACTGCACGTGCACTGTGTGCATATACTGCACGTGCACTGTGTGTATATACTGCACGTGTACTGTGTATATACTGCACGTGCACTTGTGTATATACTGCACGTGCACTGTGTGTATATACTGTATGTGTACTGTGTGTATATACTGCACGTGTACTGTGTATATACTGCAAGTGCACTGTGTGTATATACTGCATGTGTACTGTGTGTATACTGCCTGTGTACTGTATGTGTATCCTGCTGGTGTACTGTATGTATATACTGCACGTGTACTGTGTATATACTGCATGTTCACTGTGTATATACTGCATGTGTACTGTGTGTACATGCTGCATATGTACTGTATACATACTTCGTGTGTACTGTGTGTACATACTGCATGTGTACTGTGTGTATATACTGCATGTGTGCTGTGTGTACATGCTTCATGTATACTATGTGTAAATAATGCATGTGTACTCTGTGTACATGCTGCATGTGCACTGTGTGTACATACTGCATGTGCACTGTGTGTACATGCAGCATGTGTACTGTGTATATACTGCGTGTGTACTGTGTGTATGCTGCGTGTGTACTGTGTGTATGCTGCCTGTGTACTGTTTATGTGTACTGCATGTGTACTGTGTGTATATACTGCATGTGTACTGTGTACATACTGTATGTGTACTCTGTGTATATACTGCATGTGTACTGTGTACATACTGTATGTGTACTCTGTGTATATACTGCATGTGTACTGTGTATATCCTACATGTGTACTCTGTGTATATACTGCATGTGTACTGTGTGTACATGCTGCATGTGTACTTTGTTTATGCTGCATGTGTACTGTTTGTATATACTGCATGTGTACTGTGTATATACTGCGTGTGTACTGTGTGTATGCTGCGTGTGTACTGTGTGTATGTTGCCTGTGTACTGTTTATGTGTACTGCATGTGTACTCTGTGTATATACTGCATGTGCACTGTGTATATACTGCACGTATACTGTGTGTACATGCTGCATATGTAATGTGTATATCATGCGTGTGTACTGCGTGTGTACTGCGTACATACTGCGTGTGTACTGTGTACATTCTGCATGTGTACCGTGTGTATGCTGCATGTGTACTGTGCGTATATACTGGATGTTTATTTTGTGTTCATGCTGCTTGTGTACTGTACGTATATACTGCATGTGTACTGTGTATATACTGCATGTATATTTTGGGTATTGTGTTGTCATTATCAAAATAAGAAAAGGAGAGCCTTAACCATTCCTGGCAATAATACATTGTGAAGTTCCTAAACAACCACATAAGACACCTGTTGTAAAGTGCCACGTTTGCAAAAACCACACATGTTTGTGGCAAGAAATGCAAACAAAATGTTTTGGCAATGTATGATGAATCGTCCTTGAAGCTGATTGACCCACATTGTTTCAAGGACAATGCAAACATTTGTGTCGACTCTCCAAAGAGCTGTTTTCAAAGTCTAAAATGATTTGGCTTCATTCAGTATATAATGTTTGCCACTCACAATTGTGGCCATACACTGGACCTGATTTGCTGAAGGGGCATACCTGTAACCAACCTGTCCATCACTGTCTGACCACTCCACCGTGTGGTTTGAGCTCTAGGTACCGCCACACATTTCCATCACTAAGCGCCAACTTCAATTCCGAAATATTAACTCCATCACTCCAGACTTATTCTCCGCTGCAATCAACAGTTCATCACTATCTGTACAGCTCTTTGTGACCCTCGGGTGAAAAGCGCTGTATAAAAGCAGTTATTATTATGGTTATTTATTTGCCTCGGCTCACTCTGCCTTTGACGCAACAGTTAAAATAAAAAAAACAGCTCGCTATCGCGCATACTGGATGTTTTGGCCCCAATTAAATCACGCTGTATCTCAGCGGAAAACCATTCCCCTGGTAAAATATTGGACTCCTGGAGCTCAAGGCTATTACAATCAGGGCCTAAGGGACATTGAGAAAATGTGTTCTCACCATCCACACTCGAATATGAAAGGTCCAGTTCAATCGCTACCGGAAGGCACTTGATTGCGCCTATACCAACCACCTTTTCAGCATCCTAGCTGATGCCTGGGATAAGCCCAAGATCCTCTTCTCGACAATCTATCGGCTCCTTCATCCACTCAGCCATTCACGCTCACCTCCATTCATTAATAAAGACCAGGCGGATCAGTTGATTCAGTTTTCCACAGACAAAACTTCAGCCCACTGCATGTCTACCCAGACCAAACCTCCACCCACTACCTCTGCAATTGTTCCCTTTCCTATCCTGATCTCAAAATTACCGGAATGTTATAAGTTAACGGAGTCTGATATTTCTTCATTAGTAACCAGATCTCGGCCGACAAACTGCTCTTGGGATCCCTCGTCAACATCGAAACGCATCCGGGCAAATCCTTGCCACCTTCGTCACCAATCTCAACAACTCACTTCACTCGAGCATCGTTCCTCCACTATTCAAATGTGCTGTAGTTATCCCTGTGCTAAAACAAACAGACTCGACTGCAATAACTTTGATTATTGTCGACCTATTTCCAATGCACCATTCCTTTCAATGTCCTTGATTGTGCTGTAGCCACGCAACTCGGGAAACATGGCCTCAATAATGACATCCTCCATCCCTTCAAATATGATTTCAGATTCGGCCATATTACTGGAACTGCTCCGGTCAAAATAGAGAATGATCTACTTTTCGCTGCTCGTGAAAGCCAGTCAAGTAATCTTTACTTGGCTGATAACATCATAACATAACGCAGTGTCTGGCAAATGTTAGCGCCGGCTGGATGCGTGGCTGCCTTCCCTTCACCGCTCTGTGGTTTCCTCACACCTCTATAATGATGTGAGTCGCCCTGGACAACGGCGTCTGCTGAATAATAATTAATATGAATAATTCTTATCCTCCTAGACCTGAGCACAGTCTTTGATACCTTACAGGAGCGACTGGAGGACATAGGGGTATCTAGCTGTGCCTTGCACTGCCTGATCGCGTACCTCTCCAATTGTAAGCAGTTCGTCAGCCTTGGAGGATGTCATTCAGAGATCAATCCTGTTGTATCTGGTGTTCCTCAGGGTTCAGTCCTCGGCCCATTCCTCTTCATCATTTACATAAAGCCTCATCTCATCTCATTGTCAGAAACCGCCTGGTCCTGTACGGGGTCGCAGTGAGCTGGAGCCTATTCCGGCAGACACAGAGCGCAAGGCAGAGATATACCCATGATCGGACGCCAGTCCATCACCGGGCACTGAGGGCAATTTAGTCTGCAAGCCAATTAACCTGTGCAGTAGCATGTTTTGGACTGTGGGAGGAAATCGGAGTGCCCGGCAAAAACCCACGCGGACACGGGGAGAGAACATGCAAACTCCACACAGAAAGGCACCCGAGCCGAGATTCGAACCCGGGCCCTTCTTGCTGTGAGACGACAGCGCTACCCACTAGGCCACCGTGCCGTCCACTTGGCCATATTCTGCGCAGCCTCCGTGTAAGCTACCATTACTATGCTGATGACATCCAAATCTATATTCACGCAAAGCCGTCCATAAAGGCGTCTCGGTTGCACATGTCGTCCTCGCTGTCAACTGTGAAGGCCTGGCTCAATTCACATTTCTTAAAACTAAATGGCGACAAACAGAAGAAGTTTTGCTCGTTGGAACCATTCACCAATTATCGGAGGCTGAACCCGTCCATTTGATGTTTCACGACCAAACCATCGAAGTTGCAAAGGCAGTCCGGAGTCAAGGAGTGATTTTGATTCCTCACTCACCTTCCAGACACTCATCAATAATTTAACGAAGGAAGCTTATTTTCATCTCAGAAATATAGTCAGGCTGCGCAACATTCTTTCACCCTCCGACGTTGAGAAGTTAATCCACATCTTAATCTTTTGCCCAATCCATTTTTGCAATACACTGCTTCCTGGTATGCCTGCCTACCTTATTATTAATCATCTCAAACGTGTGCAGAATGCGACTGCTAGAGTCCTCACCCGCACTCCCATCCAAGATCACATATCCCCAGTGCTGATGTCTCTCCACTGGCTACCAGTTAAATACAGGATTGAATTCAAGATCGGCGATGGACTGGCGTCCCGTCGTCGGGTGTATTCCTGCCTTGCGCCCTGTGTTTCCGGGATAGGCTCCGGCTCACCGTGACCCTATATAGGATTAAGCGGTTTCAGATAATGAGATGAGAGAATTCAAGACCTTCCTTCCCACCTACAAGGCTCATCATGGCGCTGCTTTGACATGCATGCGTGACCTACTTCAGGCACCCTCCTCAACACGACAACTTCGATTCTCCAATACGGGCTTGCTGCATGTGCCCAGATCGCACCTCCGTTTGATGAATGATCGAGCCTTCTAGCGTGCTGCTCCAAGACTCTGGAAGTCCCTTCCACTGGAAATTCGGTCAGCTGAGTCCCGAGGCATATTCAAATCCCGCCACAAAACTTACTGGTTCTTGCTGACAGACAGATAATATTTTGCGCATTGTTCTGTAGCGATGTGTATATTAAAAAAAAAGTTATTGTTGCAGATTTTCCCTTCTGATGTCGTTGTTGTTGGCGTGCCGTTCTCTCCGCAGCTCTGTGCAGCGCTTTGTGATCTTCGGGTGAAAAGCGCTATAAAATGCAATTATTATTACAAGGCATTGAAGTCCTCTGGCTAGGACTGTTGATGCTGCTCACTCTTGTGTGCTTGGATGATGGTGCTCTGTTGACCTGCGCCTCCTCAGGAACACTTATTCCTTTCTTCATTTGTTTCAACAATTACTGTTTTCTTTATTAATTAATGTCCTTCATTGATTTATAGTGATTATTTTACTCACTTGATGTATTCTGATGTTGTTCTTGACATGCCGTTCTGTAGACCTCTGTGCAGCGCTTTGTGACTCTCGGGTGAAAGACGCTTTAGAAATGTAAATATTATTATTCTACTACGTGTACTGTGTGTACACTGCATATGTACTGTGCATATACTGTACGCATATACTACACGTATACTGTATGCATATACCGCATGTGTACTGTGTGTATATACTGCATGTGTACTGTGTGTATTTACTGCATGTGTACTGTGTATATACTGCATGTGTACTTTGCGTATATACGGCATGTGTACTGTGTATATACTGCAAGTGTACTATGCGTATATACTGCACGTGTACTGTACGTATATACTACACGTATACTGCACGTATACTGCATGGATATTCTACACGTGTACTGTAAGTACATACTGCATGTGTACTGTATATACATACTGAACGTGTACTGTGTATATACTGCATGTATAGTGTATATATACCGCATGTATACTGTTTATACATAGCCCGTGTATACTGTATGTATACTGTTGTACGTGTACTGTATGTTTTTACTGCATGTGCACTGCGTGTCGATACCGCTCACATCCACAGTCAATACCATGGCGCTGCAGTCCAATTCTCAATCCTTCCCCCCCCCCCGCACAATATTTATTTATATATATATTCCTCGCATCCCACGCGCGATATCATTTCTCTGGCCGGGCCACCTTTGTCTCTCTCTCTCTCGCTCTCGCATTCCCGGAGCCGCGCTCTTCTCTTTCACCCTCTCCCCAGAGCTCTCTCTCTCTCCCCGTGTCCTCTGCCCGCACCGGGTTTCAAGTCTCTTCCTCATCATTCCGCTCGCTCTCCCATCGCTCCCGGTTCTGTGGCGTCATGGCTCTCCGTGTGGCGAGCGGTCAAGAGGTCTGGGGACAACCGGGAGTTAAGTGGGGAGTCATTGGGAGACTCGTTGAATAGAGGCGCAGAAGAACAGCCAGAGACTTGTAGGTCTGATGGGTCACAGTCTGGGGCTCTCGGCTCGAGAAGAGACACAGTTTTGCATCTGGAGTCACTGAGCCTGGTCTCTGATGGCTACCGCGTCTTGGTACTTCATTATCAATCCGTAATCCTCAACCACTGACGTCGCGACCCATCAGTGGGCCGCGAGCGCCACCTAGTGATCCGTGAAGGCCATAGCCAAGTGGGTTTTGGGGCGAAAAAGCTTGAGAACCCCTGCTCTTAATGAAGTCACTGTCTGTGACTCACCGGAAGAGTCACGAATCCAACATTCTTCCCGACGCATGACTATATTCAGCAGACTAAACGGAAGACTCAGAGCCTACGGCTCTCAGAGAACAACCCGTCTCTCCAATACACTCAAGATCTACAGACTATGGCTGTCACAGAGAGCAAGTCCCGATACTCTATACCTACCATTCTCAATCCATGAGCGGGCCGTGAGCGCCACGTAGCGCTCCGTGGAGACGAGACCCAAGTGGGCCTTGAGGTGCAAAAGCTTAAGAACCCGTGCTCGACATTGAAGGACTGCAGCCCGTGACTGTTCGCCAAGAACCACACTCTCCAGCGACTAAATGAAGAGTCAAAGTCGAGGATTTTGTGAAGACCCGCTCCCGTGCAACTTCTCCCCGGAGTCTCGCAGAGGGGGATCTCTGTAGCACTCTCGCCGCCGAGTCTACACGACTCGCGGAGTCCCGCGGAGACCTTGTCACTCCGACTTGAGCTCCGCTCTCTCCAAACTCTTCGCAAAACTCCGCGCAGAGTAACGCGCAGACTGGGACGCAAGCGAGCCGAGCGCGGTAAGATGCTCGTCACCGCGGCATCGAGTTTAATGAACAACGTCGTGTGGTGCTGAGCGTGCGGGTGAGTAGCGCTACTGCCCCAGCAGCAAGACACCCGGGTTCGACTCCCCGCTCGGGTGCCGCATTTCTCCGTTAGGTTTGAACGTTCTTTCCGTGTACGCGTGGATTTTTGTAGTTTACTCCGGTTTCCTCCCAATACGCATAGACACGTTGCTGCCGCATAGGCTTGCTGATCAAATTACCCCGAGTGTCCTGTGTTTGCCGGGATAGGTTTCGGCTCACGGCGACCGTGCGTAGAATTAAGCGGGTACTGTAGTGAAAATGAATGAATGCTATCGTCTTTGTTCTCACAAATCCTGCCAGGACTCTCTACTGCCTCCGTATTCTCTTGATTATGAGACGCACTTTAAATGTACTGGCATTGGACGCTTTATGGTTGCTTTCCAAAGCTGTTCTTTCGGGAAAGCCGTGTCGAACGCTTCCTCTCCTTCGCGTACTTAGACTGTCAGTGTGGTAGGCGAAACGTCGGGACGCAGATGGGGAGCGCTCGACACGGCTATCCTGGAAGAACAGCTTTGTAAAGCAATCGTCACTTTAATCGCGTGTATTCAGAAGGTTTTTGTGCGTCTTATAATATATAATAATGAATGGGCCATTGTGTTTGGGGAGCGGTGGCTCAGTGGTTAGCGCTCACGGCCAACAGCCATGACGATTTTCTGAACCGATCCTGGGCTTCCCCGAGGCCGACTCAACCTGAAATGAGTACCTGTGCGGTGTGTACAACATTGCCACCAGGGAGACAAAAGCGGCCGGGTGTGGTGCTGGTCACCCAACCCTTCGTGTGCCGTGTCGACCTTCATGGGTGCTCCATAATGGCACTTGACCCCACCGTCTATCAAGGCTATACGGGGGATCTTTGTCTTTGTGTGGAAGTAGGTAGCATGACATTGACCATTCAATTAAGTTAATGCACCATTATTCCGTCACGTCATTTAATGTCATAATTTACGACGCCGCGTGGCACAGCATTTGCTCAATGTCCAAGGTGCTCGGAGACTCCGAGAAACCGCAGGGAGGCAGGACAAAGGCAGCCACATGGTTAGCTGGCGCCAACATCAGCCAGACACGGCATCCCATTATGTTAGCGGCCAATCAATGAGTGGTGTTGTTTTAATAATGCGAGGAAACGGAAGAACCCGGAGAAAACCGATGAAAATTAGGGAGGGAGACTACACAAACGCCAGACGGAGAGCGCCCCCCCCCCCTGCACGGACGCCCTGCCGCTGGTCCAACCACACGACGCTCGGGTCCTCTGATCGCACGCGCACCGACACCTGCTTTAGCGCTGTGTCAGTGCAGCGCACACGTGCATTATATCAACATACACAGTCTACATGCAGTATATACACACAGTACACATGCAGTGTATACACACAGTCTACATGCAGTATACACACAGTACACATGCAGTGTATACACACAGTACACGTGCATGATATCAACATACACAGTCTACATGCAGTATATACACACAGTACACCTACAGTATATACACACAGTACACATGCAGTATATACACAGTACACGTGCATTATATCAACATACACGGTCTACATGCAGTATATACACAGTACACATGCAGTATATACACACAGTACATATGCAGTATATACACACAGTAGACGTGCATTATATCAACATACAGTTTACATGCAGTATATACACACAGTACACATGCAGTATTTACACACAGTACACGTGCAGTATATACACACAGTACACATGCAGTATATACACACAGTGCACATGCAGTATATACACACAGTACACATGCAGTATATACACACAGTACACGTGCATTATATCAACATACACAGTCTACATGCAGTGTATACACACAGTACACGTACAGTATACACACAGTACACATGCAGTGTATAAACACAGTACACATGCATTATATCAACATACACAGTCTACATGCAGTATATACACACAGTACATATGCAGTATATACACACAGTCTACATGCAGTATATACACACAGTACACATGCATTATATCAACATACACAGTCTACATGCAGTATATACACACAGTACACATGCAGGATATACACACAGTACACGTGCATTATATCAACATACACAGTCTACATGCAGTATATACACACAGTACACATGCACTATATACACACAGTACACATGCAGTTTATACACACAGTACACATGCAGTATATACACACAGTACACGTGCATTATATCAACATACACAGTCTACATGCAGTATATACACACAGTACACATGCAGTATATACACACACACAGTACACATGCAGTATATACACACAGTACACGTGCATTATATCAAGATACACAGTCTACATGCAGTATATACACACAGTACACATGCACTATATACACAGTACACATGCAGTGTATACACACAGTACACATGCAGTGTATACACACAGTACACATGCAGTGTATACACACAGTACACGTGCATTATATCAACATACACAGTCTACATGCAGTATATACACACAGTACACATGCACTATATACACACACAGTACACATGCAGTGTATACACACAGTACACATGCAGTGTATACACACAGTACACATGCAGTGTATACACACAGTACACATGCAGTGTATACACACAGTACACATGCAATGTATACACACAGTACATATACAGTATATACACAGTACACATGCAGTGTATACACACAGTACACGTGCATTATATCAACATACACAGTCTACATGCAGTATATACACACAGCACGCATGCAGTATATACACACAGTACACATGCAATATATACACAGTACACATGCAGTATACACAGTACACATGCAGTATATATACAGTACACATGCAGTATATACACACACGGTACACATGCAGTGTATACACACAGTAAACATGCAGTGTATACACACAGTACACATGCAGCATGTACACACAGTACACATGCAGTATATACACTCAGTACACATGCAGTATATATACAGTACACATGCAGTTTATACACACAGTATACATGCAGTATATACACACAGTACACATGCAGTATACACAGTACACATGCAGTATATATATAGTACACATGCAGTATATATACACACACGGTACACATGCAGTGTATACACACAGTACACATGCAGTATATATACAGTACACATGAAGAATATATACACACAGTACACATGCAGCGTGTACATACAGTACACATGCAGTATATATACACACAGTACACACGCAGCGTATACACATCGAACACACGCAGCGTATGCACACAGTACACATGCAGTATATACACACAGTACACATGCAGTATTTATACACAGTACACACGCAGTATATACACACAGTACACACGCAGTATATACACACAGTACACACGCAGTATATACACACAGTACACAGCAGTATATACACACAGTACACACGCAGTATTTATACACAGTACACACGCAGTATATACACACAGTACACACGCAGTATATACACACAGTACACACGCAGTATATACACAGTACACACGCAGTATATACACACAGTACACACGCAGTATATACACACAGTACACACGCAGTATATACACACAGTACACACGCAGTATATACACACAGTACACACGCAGTATGTACACACAGTACACATGCAGTATATACACACAGTACACATGCAATATATCGGGTCCAGCTGTCGACACTTCTTTGCATCGTTCCTCTGCGCTGAGCGACGTCATGATTCCCTCTATCATCGTCCCTTTCCCAAGCTTTGATATCCATACACCCTTGTTAACAATAACAATATATTACAGTATTATCTAAAACCATAGTGGGCGGCGCGGTGTCGCAGTTCGTTGCGCTTGTGCCTCACAGCAAGAAGGTCCCAGGCTCGAAGCTCGGCTCGGGTGCCTTTCTGCGTGGAGTTTGCGTGTTCTCTCCCCGTGTCCGCGTGGGTTTTCGCCGGGTAATCTGTTTTCCTCCCACCCACCAAAGACACGCTGCTTGCCAGGTTAATTGGCCTGCTGAGTAAATTTCCCCAAACGCCCTGCGACAGACTGGCGTCCAAACTTGGGCATAGCCCTGCCTTGGGCCCTTTGCCGATTGCTGGCCGATTGGCATTTTGTATCATTAAGACCGCGCTGAGCAACCGTGATAAATAAAAGTCAAACATGGAATCTCAAACCGCGCTTAGCTTAGAGCCGACTGACATAGGTCTGTCCCTTCTGTATGGGATTTGGTGTTGCCCCCTTGCATGATGCGGTTGTCTATAGGAGCTCTGGTGTACACTCACCTCTATAAGCACCCATGAATTGGCTCAAACCCTTCTTAATATTTGTGAGACTGCAGAGCTTGGGTAAATATTGGCACGAGTTCACTACATGGCTCCTGCCTTCCAGCCTGAATGTGGCTCTCCAGCGATTGTGCGAAGCAATTTGCATCACAGACGCTGTGCTAAACTAAACTTCACATTACACTATTGAGAACCGACGCATTCCTAATTACCCTGATTATCTTTAACTCTGATGAGCGACCGATAACATGTAAACGTTTCTATAAGGAGACCTTGGGAAATTACTGCTGGAGTGGCGGTGACATGAGGCTTTTCCATCGGTAATACGTCCGTTGCATGTTGCAATGGTTCACGATTCGAATCCAGCGGCCGCCCTGATTAATATCGCGGTGTTTCCCATTATTATTGTTCATTATTATTTGGCGGGCGGCACGGTGGCCCAGTGGTTAGCGCTGTCGCCTCACAGTAAGAAGGTCCCGGGTTCGAATCTCTCGGCTCGGGTGCCTTTCTGTGTGGAGTTTGCATGCTCTCCCCGTGTCCGCGTGGGTTTTCGCCGGGCACTCCGGTTTCCTCCCACAGTACAAAAAGCATGCTGCTGCATAGGTTAATTGGCTCGCAGGCTAAATTGCCCCGCAGTGCCCGGCGATGGACTGGCGTCCCATCGTGGGTGTATCCCTACCTTGCGCCCTGTGTCTGCCGGGATAGGCTCCGGCTCACCGTGACCCTGTATAGGACTAAGCGGTTTCAGACAATGAGATGAGATGAGTGATCTTTACAGTAGCATGCGGTCGCCTAGGCCAGAACTGTGCTAACCGATAGAGGGCGATGTACGCCATCTAGTGGGCCGGTTGTGACGTCATGAAGGCTGTCAACCAGTGAGATGACATGAAACTATCGGTGTCTTGATGTATGTCAAGCGCAATTATATATAGACGTGCCGTTTGCTTCAGAGTGGACGTTATAGATGCCGTAAAGTCATTCGCAAGACGAGGCCATCGTGTGTAGGAGTTAATTAGGTGAACATTTGCCACGTTTGCAAATTACCTGAGAAAGTACTCAGTTGTAATCCGCGCAGCAAAATGATGCTGCGCAAACTTGGCAGCACCGTATGCGTGAGTTTCACGCATACGGTGCTGAGAATCGTTTATTTCCTGCGTATACAATGGCGAGAGGGGCGGCGCGGTGGCCCAGTGGTTAGCGCTGTCGCCTCACAACAAGAAGGTCCCGGGTTCGAATCTCTCGGCTCGGGTGCCTTTCTGTGTGGAGTTTGCATGCTCTCCCCGTGTCTGCGTGGGTTTTCGCCGGGCACTCCGGTTTCCTCCCACAGTCCAAAAAGCATGCTGCTACATAGGTTGATTGACTCGCAGGCTAAATTGCCCCGCAGTGCCCGGCGATGGACTGGCGTCCCATCGTAGGTATATCCTTGCCTTGCGCGCTGTGTCTGCCGGGATAGGCTCCGGCTTCACCGTGACCCTGTAAAGGACTAAGCGGTTTCAGACAATGAGATGAGATGAGACAATGGCAAGAAAAAAATGTGAATGCTTACAAAGCATCAATGAAGTGCCCCGATCTGCCTCTGTATCAGCGTCATTTGTAGAATAGCACCGGTAGGAAACCAACACGGTATCGTGGTGTCATAGTAACGCATCCGTCGCGAGCGGTTGGAGCACCGCTTCTAACACACATCGGGAAAGGATACAAGGTAATGATGGCGTTAATAACTCTGCAAGGCATGAGAGTGAACATCAACGCTAAAGCAAAGAGAACATGAACGTACTCACTGAAACATTGTGTCCAGAAATGAACCGCTAACCGTAATCATGAAAGCAAACAGTAAGGCGCAAGATTGCACACTTAAACTTACAGCATTAAGGTGTACAAAGATGAAACCCCAACCGTAATAGTGCAGGTAACAGTAGATAGCGCAGCACAATAAATTAATAATAGACAACGAACAGCCACAGTACAACAGCGGCAGGAAAATATAGTTTATTAGCACATCAAAGGAAGCATACGAATGTGAAAATGCAGCTTCGTCTCCTTGCATGACACCCACTCAATCTGTTACTTATCGTGTAAAGGTCAACTGCTGAGGCTTTCACTTTAATCAGTTCATATTTACAGGATGCGCAGGTTGCCTCCCTCCGCCTCCTCCCTCCGTCTTAGACCCTTTACTCAGACTGTCTGTTAACCGTAACGTACATTTTCAACTCCGCTGGGCGACCGCTGAATATTTAAACTTGGCGAGGCTACGGCTTGACAGCGAGTGAATAAAAACGGGCGGTATGACTTTGAAAATAACAAACTTTGTACTCAGGCACCTCAGATTAATGTGAATGGCCCTGTATTTGGGGTTATGATCAAAAAGACCCCCCCCTCCCCTACGATAGGTAAATAATAATAGTAATAATTTTACATTTATAACGCGCACATATTAATTCACTGCCGAAGGTATTCATTCGATAGAGAACGACTCAGAGGCGCGAGGAAAGCGCAGAGAGGCGGAGGAGGCAGCCAGTCGGTTTGCCGGCACCGTATTGCCACACACTGCTTCCTATATATTAGGATGTCATCGGTCAATTAATTAATGAGTATTTTTTTTTTAAGTTGTTGGAGGAAACCGGAGAGCCTGGAGGAAACCCACGCAGAACAGGGGGAGAATACACAAACTCCACACAGAAAGGTGCCCAAGGCGGGGATCAAACCTGCTCGGGCAAGACCATTCTTTCTGTGAGGCGCAGATGTTACCACTGCGCCACCCTGCCGTAAATAGATGTACGGATACATTACTCATGATGACACAAAACCGCGCAAGCCTTAGACATAATGGAGCCTAACTTAATTTTTTTAAACGTTGCAGAGGTACTCCAACAGAATGGCTGTAAAACATGCCAAATAAATTAAATTTGGAATGTTAACAATTTTTACGCTCAATAAAATTGGTATGAATGTGTCAAAGTACCAGTGATACATGCCGTTCTCTCCGCAGCTCTGTGCAGCGTTTTGTGACCTTCGGGTGAAAAACGCTATAGAAGTGCAATTATTATTATTAATGGGGG
>JAZEWT010000012.1:7606669-7629269 GCA_036362905.1 Mordacia mordax
TACAAACCTTACAGTGTCTAAAACATCAGCACTGGGAGAGACAAGGATATCCGAAGGTGGTGTTGGCCACGTCATATGCCATGTTGACACTTTATAGATAGATGGTCGTTGACAGAACCGTTAGGTCTATAGGGGCAATCTTTCTCATATTTATCATTGTCTTAGCTTATGGGTATCATCACAGCATGCACGGACTGTATGCAAGTGATGTGTGAACAAGGCGTGTTCCATGTCAACCTTAATTGGAACATCATCATTCTAACCCGAGTTACTTTTGCCAACAGTTTTAATTTTTAATCCAATTTTTTTTAAAGAACGCTATGAGTCAACACTGCACGATCTGCTACCATTGCGCGTGGGCGTGACGCGTTGGAGGCGTCCCGAGAGGCCTTGGAATCTGGTCCTCGTGCTCTACACCGTGTCTTATAATATTGGTATTATTATAGGAAGAGTGCGCAGACGCTGACCACCGAGCGAAATTCTATAATAATAATGTGTTATATTTACATAGAGATTTGCACTCGGTGGCTCCAAAGTCTCATCTCATCTCATTATCTGAAACCGCTTAATCCTATATAGGGTCACGGTGAGCCGGAGCCTATCCCGGAAACACAGGGCGTAAGGCAGGAATACACCCGACGACGGGACGCCAGTCCATCGCCGGGCAAGTGGCTCCAAAGTGCTGTAGGAAAAAGAAGTGGGGTAGAAGGGGGGACGCACAGCGATGCTAACAGCCGACGCCAACCCGCCAGACATTGCGTTCCTATATTTTATTAATAGTATCAGCCGATTAATTAAAGGATGTGTTTGTTTTGTCGTGGGGGGGGGGAAGACCAGGAAACGCTACGAAAACAAATTCAGACAAGGCCATAACGTGCAGACTCGACACAGAAAAGCACTCGAGCCGGGAATCTAACACGAGACCGTTTTTCAAACATCCGCGTTATAATTAAAACCGCACGGTGCAGTGTTTTGAGAACGATTGCTGACCGTGACTAAGCGACCCTGCCTCCACCCTCCGCGTTTCTCCATAAACGCGCAGTGCGTATAAATAAAATCAGTGCGTATCTCTCGAAACTCTCAATTTTCACCTAATAAAAAAAAAGATTTTGTCATTAGACGAGCCGTAGCAACACAACGCCGATCAGATATTAGATAGCTTCAAACCAAACGCTCGTAAAGGCTCGACTCTCGACCGCAGGTACAATGATTAAGAGCAGTGACAGCTGATTTGACAATGAAATGAAAATAGAATAATGCCCGCGCTGCAATGTACAACCACACTCGGGTGAATAGCTCCCAGCCGTCAATGGCATGGACTTTGACGATTTTGATAGCTCTATCGATTTTGGTTGTAGCTATATCTCCGAGAGTTCAACACTCATGGTAGGGTCTGCCTTGGTGAACAAATATGAGGAGAGGTTTCAGATAAATAACGATCCGAAGACCCACCAACTAAAGGAGTCTGGCGTCAGGATTTCTTCTCCAGTACAACCGTCTAGCTCATAGGGCAACATCTAACCGTGGTCAACCTGGACAACAGCCGTTTCAACCGGCAACAACAACATTGTTGTTATCAATCCACCACATTGTGAAGCAACTGCAATGGCCAAACCATCCTCAATACATCGCGGCGTAGAGAGGCGTTTATTCAATAGAATATCATCAAGGCTATGGAACATTGTTTTTTTATTTATGAGAATTGCTTTTCAAAGATGTTATTTCGGTATTCCCGTGTCGAGCGCTCCCTCTGTCTCCTTCGGAAGGTTTCGTCTCCCACACTGGGAGGCATTTTCAGGCGTTCTGCCTGCAAAGTGGCACGCGTGACGTCGCGAACGGGAGATGGAGCGCGAGATAGCGCGATCCCGAAAGATCAGCTTTTAAAAGCAATTCTCATACATCGAGCCGTGAGAGCCTACGTCAGTACGTTACTATTTGCGTGTTGTTACCGCGCAACAACCGTTGGGGAGTGAAATATATATATATAAACAAGTGTGGAGCGAAAAAAGGCCACTGTCAGAGCTGCCTCCCACGATTGAGAATTGTCGTTAATATTTCATGCCTGCTGCAAATAACAGAGCCTCACTGCTTAACTGAGTAATGGGTAATGGGTAGCGTTGTTGTGATATCATTTCCTCGCGATACAATGCGATATTCATGGCCATGAAACGACGATTATCGCGATATTATTTGCCCGTAACTTCTGATGGTATTCACAATCATATCGTCTCAGAGATGATGGTATCGTGGTTTTCACTTATGATGTTCACACGTCAGCCGGTCTGTATTTAAGCATGAAAGGAATCCTTGAGCTACGTAGCTATTTTTACAATTGTCCAGAGGGGAGGTGTAAAGCGAAACAATCAACCCAGGAAATAGCATTGTGTCTATGGACTGCGGGCAGAAGCCGGAGTGCCCGGCGACACGGGGACAGCATGCAAACTCAATATACAGAAACACGGCACCTGAGCCGGGAATCGAACGCGGGGTTCTTCCTGCTTTGAGGCGGCAGCGCGACCCACCATCATGCCGCCCTATATCCGACCCAGCTAGTGGCTGCGTATGAGGCTGGGTAGGACATTTAACGACTCCGTCTAAATAAAATCGTCCTTTACAGACATCATGTTTCCGGATGCCCTTCATAACGCCAACCACCTGTAATCGGAGGGTCTTCGGATCGTTATTTGTCTGGAGTTTCCTTTTCACCAAGGGAGACCCTAGCTGGTATGCGATATTTCAGACCTGTTCACCACCCTAGCAGGAGTCCTTAACTCCAGATCTGTTCACCAAGGGAGACCTAGGTAGGAACTTTATAGAGCAGCTGACATAACTCTGGGGTTCATTAGACCCCCAACCCCATCCACCACGACAGGGTTATCATCCAAGGGGTGGCTTTACAGACATCATAGGAAACGTATAACAAACTAAGCTGCGTCTCTGATATTGAGTGAACACGATGCGGCACATTCCATTCGTCTCCGCTGACGGAATGATCCTCTTGATTGGCAAAAGTTTGAGGGCTTGATGAAACTGTGACTTTGCAAATGTTTCGTCCCACCTCAGAGGTGATGGCGCGAGCACTTCGCCAAACTGCAGTGATGAACGCCAGCTTCCGCTTGACACTGGTTTCCAATGTTTATTTAGCTAATGCGTTTAGAGGTCGGTGCAGTCATTAAAAAAATCCGCTGAATGGATTTCAGTCCACCCAGCGACAGAGCTACGTGGCCGCCTCGTCCTTCAGCATGTATCGGGAAACCATTCCAGCTGGTACACTTTGTCACTACCAGACACTCATCACTGGATACTCACCACTTGACACATAGTCAGGAGACGCTCTCCACTAGACACTCACCACTAGATTTTCACCACAGCGGGCTCCTATCACGTAGGCCCCATCGATATCGGGAAGCAGCACGCAACGCGTGGTCGCGGCGAAAATGGTTCAGTTGGACCCACTAACGCCTTGGGAGCACGAAGCCGGGTGATTGTTGAACAAAGGGCTCATGGATACGGTTCTTGACTAGTCATCGATGAACCCCTATTGTGGAGCCCAGTCTGGTCTTCTTACGCCTCGGTCCCCCCCCCCCCGGCCACGTCCACCGCTCAGAATTCCGGCCGAACCTCTGCGCGTAAGTGGCCTCTTTGCCGGCGATGTGCCCGGCAGTTTACCCCGGGAATTCGCCTTAATCGTGTTACCAATCAAACACAGCGCGGAGACTGGAATGAGAGACGCCTCGAAATCAGATTCCCTCCGTGCAATCATCAGG
This sequence comes from Mordacia mordax, assembly GCA_036362905.1. NCBI lineage: Eukaryota > Metazoa > Chordata > Hyperoartia > Petromyzontiformes > Petromyzontidae > Mordacia > Mordacia mordax. The sequence goes on from JAZEWT010000012.1 coordinate 7,610,437, forward strand.
CCGATGAACAAGCCTTGCGCTGAAGTGGCGGCGATGGCGCTGACAGGCGCTCGCAAACAGAGCTGGAGGACACGCTGTGCAGCTGTCTCCGCCGCGAGCGGTGGAACGCGGAGGTAGAAACCTTCACTCAACTTGCCCAGAGGAGGCCGCACGCGACTCCGCCTCGAGCCGAACTGAATGACCTTTCAGTCGCGTCCGCGAGCAGGCCATTCACCTTATTGCAGCGTGCGGCATAAGTCGCTTTACTGAGGATAACTATTTTATTCGACACGAGCTGTAGACGTTGATTAATAACACAGCTGCACGGCCTCCGTGTTTTTTTTAGGGGCCCAACGATGCAAGATTTGTATTGAAGATGATGGGGGATATTTTGAACACGTTCTGTAATAACCGATAAATATTATTCTTCGCAAGGTGATCTCATTGTTCTCGGCAAAGCGAGCCACGCTGCAGACTTTACAGTAACACAGGATGTCCCGTATGAATGTAAACATATGGGATACATAGCGAACTCATTAAAGACTGAAAAGGTTTGGCAATTTGCGTTATTGCACCGATGTGGGCTTGTCACGGCTGGATGCGTGATGACTGGGAGGCATCTACAGGCATGCTCAGTTTAAGTTCGCCTGAAGATGTCTCCAACGTCGCAGACGAAACGTCGCGAGGGAGAGAGGAGGAGCGCTCGACGCGGCTCTTCCGAAAGAACGAATTTGGAAAGCAATCATATATTTACTTTCCAAAGCTGTTCCTTCGGGGTGGACGTGTCGAGCGCTCCTCCTCTCTCTCGCGAAGGATCGAGCCGTACAAACCGCGTCGATTTACTTCATTCGTTCTCATCTGGTCGATTTTTTTTGACCGTTATGACTCCTACGGATGAATGTGAGCCGCCTGCCCACATTCGCGTATTAATGATAATAAATGCATTTATAAAGCGCCTTTCACCCAAGGGTCACAAAGCGCTGCACAGAGCTGCGGAAAGAGTGATACGCCAGCAACAACGACGTTAGGACGAAACATCAGCAACAATCATATTTTTGGGGTTTTTTATTTAATATACACATCGCTGCAGAACAACATGTAAAATATTATCTGACTTTCAACTATAATTTTTCTGACTTTCAACTATAATCAGTGTTAATAATACATATATTGGGAAATGGTTTAATGTAACATTTATCGTATAATAATAATAATTTGCATTTCTGGAGTGCCAATCACCCGAGGGTTACAAAGCGCTGCATAGAACAGAACGGAGAGAACGGTACATCAACAACGAGATAAGAATGGCAAATCAGCAATAACGTTTTTTTAGTTTTAAACGCTGGGCTTAGTGCCGTAGTTCCAACGGCGTTTCCCCGCTGGGGCGAGGGGGCGTCTGGCCAGGCTAAGCCCGAGCCGCTCCGTCTCCCTGCCGCGCCTGCAGAACGAACGTCCGACCGCTCTCACATCGCGTCGTTGGATTCCGAGACCGCGGAGCGATGCCTTCCCTCTCTATATCAGTGGCTTTTGACGGTGAGCGCACGTGTAAGTCCAGATTGCAAGCAGCTGGTCGTTAGTCGTCGCTGGCTTGTGCTGTAGGCTGAGTAAACGGTACCTGTGCCGTGAGCGTGATTGGTTTTCATCAACTTTCCGGTGAATGTGAAGAATCTGATCCATTATCTGCTCTGAAGCACGTGATGCCCATCCTCATAAGTGTGACACATCCTCCTAAGTGTGACACATCCTCCTAAGTGTGACACATCCTCCTAAGTGTGACACATCCCCCCAAGTGTGACACATCCTCCTAAGTGTGACACATCCTCCTAAGTGTGACACATCCTCCTAAGCGTGACACATCCTCCTAAGCGTGACACATCCTCCCAAGTGTGACACATCCTCCTAAGTGTGACACATCCTCCTAAGTGTGACACATCCTCCTAAGTGTGACACATTCTCCTAAGTGTGACACATCCTCCTAAGTGTGACACATCCTCCTAAGTGTGACACATCCTCCTCATGCTCACATATCCTCATGCTCACATAGTCTCATGCCTCTGACATATGTTCTTAACACTGACACATCCTCATAATTTTGACACATCTTCCTAATTCTGACACATCCTCATAACTATGACACATCCACCTAACTATAATACATCAGCCTAACGGTGATGACACATCCTCCTGACTCTAATATATCTTCTTAGCACTGACACATGCTCTTAGCTCTGACACATCCTCCTAACCGTGAAACATCCTCCTGACTGACACGTTCTCCCAACTATGACACATCCTCCTAACGCTGACACATTGCTTTCGTCTCTGTCTCCCACTCACGAAATCTGATCAGGGAAGTTATTGCTCGTGACCTGCTGGTGTAAAACACAATCACCGTTGGCCGGTGCGAGAGAAGGTTACGTTAACACAGCGACGGTTTCAATGTTTCATACCTTGCGTTATATAACAATACAAAGCTCACCCCGTGTACCTGTGGGCAGACTGCTGTGCCTGTCATAGCCGGCAATGCGTACCTACCCAGGAGGTGAGTGGCAAATACCACGCCACGCTGGCTTTTTGTTTTCCCACTGCTGATGTTTACACCACCACTGCAGGCACTCATTTAAGGTCGAGGCGACCTATATGAGGCTCAGGCAGCGGTTGAAATATTCGCATCTATTATTGGTTACGAGCGGGAATTAAACTGGAGTTGTGTATTTCATAGTGCAGCGCGCTAATCAGTACACACACACACACACGGACTTACACGGAGCACGTGTACACACAGTAAACAAAGATCCCCCATATAACCTTAACAGACTGTAGGGTCAAGTGCCGTTAGCGAGCATCTATGAACGTCGAAACGGCACACGGGGGGTTGGGGGGTGGGTGACCAGCACCACGCCCAGCCGCCTTTGTCTCCCTAGTGGCAATGTATGCACATGGCACGAGGCACTCATTTGAGGCTGAGACATTAAAAACACCCACGATTACATACATATATTGGTCAGGGGCCGCGGAACTCAATTCTTATCCACGCGTCAATAGGGGTGTGTCTATGCAGTGATAACATCCGCGCCTCTTCCACAAGATAAAGTCCAACCCGAGGAAATACGATTCCCACCTTGGGCGCATTTCCGTGTGGAATTTGTGTGTTCTCTCCCCCTGTTCTGGGTTGGTTTACCACAGGTTCGCCGGCGTTTTTCCATAACTAAAATCACTCATTAATTAATCGGCCGTTAACATCATAATATATGGGAAGCAGAGTCTGGTTGGTTGGCGCCGGCTACACGCCTGGCTGATTCTCTTCACCCCCCCCCCCGGCCCCACCTTCCTTCGTCTGTGGTTTCCTCGCGCCTTCTAATCATTCTCTCTTTAGATGAATAAGCTCGACAGTGAACACATACCGTGGCAGGAGTTGTAAATTGCACTCCATTTATTTAATACAAACACACATTTTTTTTTAAAGCCTTTTTTTTCTGTTAGTTCACGTAGACAACAATTGTTGTAAACCCGCCTCCATCCGACACAGCCAATCATTAAGGTTTGTCACGTGACTAGAGCATGATGTACTATGTTGTTAACGTTGACATGCAGTATATTTAATACCGGCCTACACTAATTCAAGAGTCCGCTGAAATTGAGTGAAACAAAAATAACTTTAACCATTCTGATAGCTATAGGCTAAGTGAAGCTTGGAAACGCGTTATTAAGCAATAACCTTAATAGAGTTAATGTAATATATTCTAATTAGCAGCAATCCACTTTAACAACACATATTGAATTAGTGTAATTGACAATCTCAGATTAGTCTCTAAATATGACTCACCTAACTAAACATTAACATAACGTATACGATTCATTCGAATACATTATTACCTCTGGGTCCTTGCACAGGTCGGCAGATAATGATATTACAACCTCCATTATATATAAAGACACATAATCTGGAAGACATCTCCAGAACCTCTAGTTCCAACTTAGTTCGAGATACCATATGGAGCTGCGCATAATCATTAGCGAAACGTCCTATTTTATTTTAAATGTTGTGGGTTTGCTCTCCAACACACTGGTGTGCTGAGGAAATAAATAATTGGCACGTTCTGTTCAAGTGACAGATCTTACTGGTTGGCGGTGTCGGGTGGAGGCGGGCTTACAACACTTATTTTATATGTGATCTAACCCAAAAGGGCTTTATTATGGACAATATTGGTCACGAAAGCCTTCGGGTTAAAAAACAAACATAAGCCAGCCTCTGTGATGCTCACTGCGAGTGCCAGGCTGCAAATCTGCGCGGCCAGCGATCTGGATTCGGGAGTTGCGAGAGATCAGCATTCCATCAATAAACACAAACTAATTGCTGTGAATTTGCCTTCTGCATTTTTTTTGTTAATCTAATCATCTGGAAAAAAATGACCATCATCTCTTAGGGCTCACAGACATATTGGTGGTGGAATGGAAATGCGTTTCCGATTACCAATTGCAGAATTTTTCCAATTTTATATTCACACAAAATTATCTTTGTAGCAAAGAATGTTATGAATGTCCCTGCGGTTTTCATGGATGTTTTGTAACAACAGTCACTGCTACAAATATCAGACTGATAAGGGTTAGGGACGCATTGGTTTACGTGCCCAGAATTAATACTTTTGAAATGCTTGTGAGAGAGAAAAACAAACAACTATGCTAATGTAGATTTTATGGCCCGATGTCTGAGAATTGCTTTCCAAACTTATTTAGGGATAATAATAATTGCACTTCCAGAGACCTTGTCATCTGAGGATCACAAAGCGCTGTACAGCGCTGTGGAGAGAACGGCATGTCAGTAACAACAACGACATAAGAACGGCAAATCAACAACAATAACTTATTTTTGTTACAAGTTCGAGCTGTGCAGAGAACGGAATGTCAACAATAACTTCTGGTTATAACTGGACATTTAGAAGGAACGAGAAATCGTGGACGACAGATTGACTTATGTCAAGAGTCTTTCGAGCTGGATGATCAGATCAACAATGGGACAATCTTAGAAGCTCAAAGAGCAGAGATTTGTGGAAGCCCATTATCACCAACGTCCTGTAGGTTATGGTACCTAGAAGAAAAGATTCAGAAGACACGTGGTTGGCCGGCGCCAACTCGCCAGACAGTGTCCTGTATGTTATGATGCCATCGGCCAATTATACTTCACGGGAAGCCTTAGTCCCGGCGATGGACTGGCGTCCCATCGTCGGTATATCCTTGCCTTGCGCCCTGTGTCTGCCGGGATAGGCTCCGGCTTCACCATGACCCTGTATAGGACTAAGCGGTTTCAGACAATGAGATGAGATGAGAGATGAGAGAAGTCTTAGTCCGGTAGCAGCATTGACAAAAGAGCTGTGAGCCACTTGCTCTTAAGAAGTGGTCTTCAAACTTCTGGAGACATTTTCAGGCTTCAGAAGCCTGGCGATGCCTCCAACGTGGGAGGCGAAACATTGCGAAGGAAAGAGGAGGACATAGGCATCTCTAAAGAGCATCTCTTCGGTGTAATTCCCACAAATTGAGCTGTGAACAACTACTTATTATCCTTCATGATAATAAAAGTAATATTTGCTGATAAAGGCGCCTCTCATATCGAATTAACGCAAAATGGTGGATGTGAAAAAAACTGTGCTCACTCCTAGAGACACCATCCAGTGGGCGGCACGGCGTCTGCAGCGGTAACATCCGCGCCTCCTCCACAAGAAGCTTCTGCCCGAGGCGGTTGGACTCCCGTCTCGGGCGCCTTTGTGTGCGTAATCTGTGTTCTCACCCCTGTTCTGCGTGAGTTTCCTCCGGGTTCTATAGTTTTATGCCGCAACTAAAAAAAACCCACACTCAATAAATATTTGCCTGATAACATCGCGACATGTACAGGGCACAGTAACTGGCAGTTTGACGCCGGATAACCGCGTGGCTTTACTCTCCCCTCTCCCCCACGGCAGTTCACCTCGTGCCTTGCAATCGTTCTCTCTGTGAATGAGTGCTTTAAACATTGAAGGAATCATGTGCGCTTTATACATTGTGATCATATATTATATTTATTTTACGTTGGAGGAGCTCAGACTACAGTGGGTCAGTGAATCGATGCCACCTGCAGTGTCATTGTGCGCCAAACAAATCAAGCGTGCGGCATAAGTCGCTTTACCCAGAATAATGATTCGCTTTGCCAAGAGTTCTGAACGTTGAATAACAACGGAACTGTGCCGACTAATAAATATTATTCTCACAAAGTGATCCCATTATTCTCGGTAAAGCGACTAATGCCATGTAGATTGAACGACAGGGAATACATTGCGAGCAAATAAGGAATTAAAAGGTTTGACAATTTCCGCTATGCATGTGATTTGTTCTATACGTTGGCCATTTTAATTTCTGAACATTCGTTATTTTGTGCCGATGTAGGTTTTCACGGCTCGATGTGTGACGAGGATTGCTTTCCAAAGCTGTTCTTTCGGGTTAGCCGTGTCGAGCGCCCCCCCCCCCCCCTTCTCCTTCGCGACTTCTCGACACGACTGTACGAAGGAACAACTTTGAAAAGCAATTGTAACTTGTTATATTTTTACGTTAAGACGTTCGCAGCGATGCGTGTTCGTGCAAGTAGGAGGAAACGGGCGAGCCCGAAGAAAACCCATACGTGGAAGGGGGAGACGTTAAACAAATATGGTCACAAAAGGCAAAGCTAAGCTCCCCCCGCCCCCATATCCTTAACAGGCTGATGGGGCAACTGCTGTTAGCGAGCACCTATGAATGCTGGCACGGCAAATGAGGGGGCGGTTGACCAGCACCACGCCTGGCCGTCTTTGTCTCTCCACTAAAGACTCAGTCAATCTCGCGGAAACCCAGGATCGGTTCAGATAATTGTCGCTGGCATTCGCCCTGAGCGGAAATCAAAATCGGGGGTTGTGATCTGTCCCGCAGCGCGCTCACCACTGCGCCACCGCTCACTATCAATATGGCCTCACACGACTACCGAATTATTAGACGCACTCTCAAGGTTGGGGGGAAGGGGGGGAGTGGAAATGCGTATTATAATCTGGAGAATACGGTAACCCTTGAGAGAGAGAGAGAGATTTGCTGTCGTGCTAGGCTCTCACCTGGCGCAATAAAATCTATTAGCGGTTGACAACAGAATGACTCTCCGGGCAGAAGAGATGCGATTCAGATATCGCTCATACAGCGCGGTTACTAGCGCTGGCTCGTATAAGTGGAGCCCACATGATCTAGAGATGCGCTCAATCTACGGCTAGTAGGTGCAGTCATGTGCAGGCTCCCACACGCGCAGTGGGCTATGCAGTAGCTCTGCAAATGAAGCCGTCTATCGTCTTTGTCCGGTGTTGCCGTGGGTAACGCCGCCGCCACACAGGAAAACCCGCCTTGGTTCGACACCCAGCTCGGGCGCCGCCTTCCTGTGTGGCGTTTGCATGCTGTCTCCTCGTGGGTTTTCGCTGGGTAATCCGGCTTCCTCCTACAGTCTAAAGACATGTGTTCCAGGAATCCTGCACCTGTAGCTTGCATGCTAACTGGGTACTTTCTGCTGTGATAAAAACATCTATCTAACAATGCTGTCTGGGTTAATTGTCCTGACTAAATTGCTCCCGATGCCCTGAGATATTGTAATTTGCTTACCTCTCCCGGCTGAACAACTGTTTAAATGAGCTACACAGCTCAACGGTTCCTGCCAACTTAAATAAAAACTGATTGACTAGGTTAATTGGTCAGCTGAATTTCCGACAATGTATTGAGTCCCATACTAGCGAAAACCCCGCCTTGGGCCCTGTGCCTGCTAGGGCAGGCTCTGGATCTCCGCGACTCTGTACCGGATAAAGCATGTTTGTAATTGCCCCAAAAAGTGTGCCCTGCGATGTACCGGCGTTATATCCTGGGTATTCCCCCGCCTTGCGCCCTCTGTCTGTCGGGATAGGCTCCGGCCACCCCGCGACCCTGTGCAGGATTAAGCGGGTATTGATAACGAATGAACGTAGTCAGGGTCTAGGGGGCAGTGAACACGAGGGCCCTTGGCGACGGAGCGCCACTCGAGCAAGTGTTTGTCCGCACGTGCACTACACGTGCGGACAAACACTCGACAAACAATGCCCCCTTTCATGTCGCCGCAGTAAGAAGACAGAGACCCGCAGAATATCCCACCGTGACCACAGCACGGCTTGAAGACGGGGAATGCTTTACGTTCAGGCATCGCTCAATTCAGTCGAAATGTTTCATCCCTGCTGCCACGCTCTGTTTAACCAACACACCGAGGGTCATAATCACAAAGTCAGCTACTTCACGCTCACTCATCTGCCCATCGACTCACCCACTCACTCCTCCACTCACTCACCCACTCACTCATCCACTCAGCCGCTTACCGCACTGCGGATCACGATGTCTCTATCTCATACTTTCCTCGTACTTAACGTTAGCTCGTCCCCTCTTCACGCGTTTACAATGGATGTTCTGTCACACTCCTATTACAATGGCTAATGGTGCTGTTTCTTGCTGGCTACTTGACAGGTTGGGTCTTTGGGCCTGCGCTCATGAACTCAATAACCAACTAAAGCGAGGGCCTTCATTCAGCTGTTAGTTTGTATTTAAGCTCTAAGGACCCATTGGGCTATGTAGCTGTTTTTCACAGTGGTCCAACGGGGAGGGATAAGCAAGTCACAACATCCGAAGGCACCGGGTGAACTTTTGGTTACGACAATAAACCTTAACAGGGAGGACATACAAACTCCACACGGTATAGGCACTCGAGCCGCGCCACAACGACAACGACAAAGCGATGGAAGCCAGTTTAATTTGGGTCGATATCGGCGAGGGTCTGGATTATAATGTCCGGGGCTCTGCATGCGATCATCGTACAGCAGCACGGACACGGGCGATTCTTGCACGCCCTTGAGCGAGGGTTGACAACTCTCACAGGTCGGAAAGAAAGGGCTTTACCCCGGATAGTGCGCGAGTCCATCGTAGGCCACCGGGGGATGATTTAGTCAGCAGGGCTGTTGGAGGAAACTGGAGTACCCTGTGAAACGGGGAGAACCCCGCAAATGTACAAGCGGCATCCGAGCCGGGAATCAAAGCGGGAATGGAAGATCTGTTCTTGTCTCCTCTCTCCGTCGCGACGTTTCGCCTCCCACGGTAGGAGGCATCGTCAAGAAGAAGATATTGAGCAGCTCTTAGGCACGATTCTCGTTTCCACTCTACTGTTGGAGGTGTTCACTGCTCGATGTATGAGCGCTGCTCTTCATAGCTGTTCTTTCCGAAGAGCTGTGTCGACCGCTCCCCATCTCTCCTTCGCGTCGTTTCTCGTGCAACGTTTTGCGGGCTAGGCCTGACGATTCCCACAGCGTGCTAGGCGAGACGCCGCGAAGCGCAGAGGAGGAACGCTCGGCACGGCCGACCCGAAAGAGCAGCTGTGAAGAGTTCTCCCCGATTATCAACGTCGTTCCTCGTCGCCTCCTCCCCCCTCCCCTTGCGATGCCAGCGCTGGCTGGGCCACGTGCCGTGTGGCGAGGGGTGGCGCAGCGGTTCGCATGCTACGCTACCAACAAGCACGGACATCCGAGTTCGCATCCCGCTGATGACAAAAATAACAATGTCTGTTTTCTGAACCTGTCCTGAGCCACCCCTAGGTCGACTAGGGAGACACAGCCGGCCGGGCGTCGTGCTGCCACCCCACTCTCTCGATGCTGTGCTGGCCTTCATAGGTGCCACTTGCTATCAGCACTTGACCCTACAGTCTGTTAAGGCTATACGGCGGGTCAACACTCGGATTAGGATTCATTTAGCGCCTTTCACCCGAGGGTCACACAGCACTGCACAAAGCTGTGGAAAGAGCGACATGTCAACAATAACATGAGAATGGATAAATAGCGCAGATAATGCATATAAATCAATGAAGGACGTCAAATAACAAATAAAATGATTGGTAAAACAAATAAACGAAGGAATAAGCGTTCATCAGTAGGCACAGGTCAACATAGCACCATCGCCCAAGTGCGCAGCAGTGAATAGAATCATGTCAGCAACAATAACGACATAAGAACGGCAAATCAACCACAATTACGGGTTTTTTTTGTTACAAATCTGAGCTGTAGACAGAACAGCATGTCATGACAACAACATCAGAGCAGTTTAACTGAAAATCAAATGAAGGCTATAATGAAAAGAAGGCCATAAAATAAGCGATGAAACTAATTTTCAACAAACGAAGGAAGGAACAAGTGTTCTTAAGCAGGCGCAGGTCGGCAGCGAGCCATCATCCCAGCACGACAACAGTGAGCCGAATCAACAGTTCTCGCCAAAGGACTTGAAAGCATTACGGAACAAGTGAGTCTTGAGACGAGATTTGAAGATGCCCAGGGGACTCGGCTGATTGAATCTCCAATAGAAGGGAGTTTCAGAGTCTGGGAGCAGCGCGCGAGAAGACTCTGTCACCCATCTAACGGAGGTGCGATCTGGGCACATGCAGCAAGCAGCCCGTGTTGGAGGATCGCAATGGTCGTGTTGAGGAGGGTGGCTGAAGTAGGTCACGGATGTGTGTTGGAGCAACGCCAGTGAGAGCCTTGTAGGTGAGAAGGAGGATCTTGAATTCAAACCTGTATTAACCGGTAGCCAGTGGAGAGACATCAGTACTGCGGATTTGAAGATAATGCCCAGGGACTCAGCTGAGCGAATATCTAATGGAAGGGAGTTCCAGAGACTGGAAGCAGCGCGCGAGAAGGCTCTATCACTCATCTAACGGAGGTGCGATCTGGGAACAATGCAGCAAGCTGCCCGTCATGTTGGAGGATCGAAGTAGTCGTGTTGAGAAGGGTTCGTGGAGTACACCACGGATGTATGTCGGAGCAGCGCCAGTGAGAGCCTTGTAGGCGAGGAAGGTCATTTTGTGCATTATGTAGGTAACTGGCTACGAATCCTTCACAAGTGCAAATACAATTTGCACATTGCTGAGCGGCTTCCCGCAATGGGATTTAAATATATATTTATTTTATTTAAAATATTTTTTTGAATCTGAACATAGGGCGGCACGGTGGCGCAGTGAGTAACGCTGTCGCCTCGCAGCAAAAAGGTTTCAGGTTCAGTTCCGGGCTCGGGTGCCTTTCTGCATGGAGTTTGCGCGTTTTCTCCCTCTGTCCGTGCGGGTTTTCGCCGGGTACTCCGGTTTCCTTTTTACCGTCCAAAGCCACACTGCTGCCTAAGTCAATTGGCTTTCTGAGTAAATTTGTACTGGCGTCACATCTTGGGCATAGCCGCTGGTATTTCTAGCCTGCGCTGTGAGAGCGCTTGAAACGCGGAATATCAATGTGTGAATGAATTGGCAACCGCGTTGGATTAAGTGTGGGGGGAGGAGAGAGGTTTCCATCCGTAAGTCACCTAAGCTTAAGCCGCGTCGCGACTTGGAGGGTTTTCGAGTCGCCAGTCTCAGCCCCGTTACCGATGGCCGCACTGAAATAATCGCGTTAACCTCGGTGTTGAAAACCCCATCGTGTGGCAGAAAATGCCTGACGGAGTCTCTCAAACGCGGGCGGCTCGGTGGCGCAGCGAGTAGCGCAGCCGCCTCACAGTAAGGAGACCCGGGTTCGATTCCCGGCTCGGGTGCTGCCTTTTTGCGTTGGGAGTTTGCGTGTTCTTTCCCAGTGTTATGCCCGAAAGAGGGACCACTCGACACAGCTACCCAGATAAAACAACATCATCTATGAAATGCAATTATCATAGCTTACCGTGTCAACATCAACACTCGGTGTAATCGATACAGTGCCAATCTTTTCCATAGCTCATCAATGTTACAAATATTACTTCGGATCGGCCAGCCATTCATCTGACAACTGGGTGTGCACGGGACTCCGTTGCTGAAGGAATATTGTCTGGGCTTCCCAACCACTGTCCCCCCTCCTTCTCTGCGTGGGCTTACTCTGGGATTTCTGTTTTCCTCCCACAACTAAAAGAACCACTTATTAATTAGTTGGCAGCGTCTCGGTATCTCTGCATGAGAAGCCCTCTACATGTAATAATTTATAATTTTAAATTATGAATCAACCTCACCCTCCCACCCCCACCCCTCCTTCTTATAGTCAGTCAGCATTTAAGCTGGAATGTAGCTCTTTTTAACAGCGGTCCAGCGTGGCGGGGTAAGCAAGTTACAACATCTCAGGATACAGGTGGCAATTTAGTCAGGACAATTAACCTAGACAGCAGCATGTGTTTGGACTGTGGGTGGAAAACGGAGTGCACAGTGAAAACCCACGCGGATCCCGGGAGAATATGCAAATTCCATTCAGAAAGGTTATACCCGAGCAGGAAATCGAACCCAGACTTTCTTGCTATGAGGTGATCGCTCTACTCACTACGTTGTAGGGTCGTTATCAGGGATCTCCGCTCTTCCTCCGAGAGAGAGAGAGAGACCGCGCTGAACTTGGTCTACACGCAACACTAAGTCACCTGCGACATTTTTCGACGGGGAGGTGAAGGCAGGGAACTGGGAAATATTAACTCAGCCTCGGGGCTCCTCCGGCTGAAATTGAGCCTTGGATCTGCAGCTGCAGCTGCTCCCGCCACCGTCTCAATGGACCGGCACCCGGCCTCATTAATGGGCGATAGACGGCGCATCAATTGGTAGACGGTGCAATACAATGCCGTGCTTTGCTCGCCCCAATGGGTTCGTGGGGGAGGGGGAGGGAAATGACGTTTTCTCATCTCATCTCATTGTCTGAAAACGCTTAGTCCTATACAGGGTCACGGTGAAGCCGGAGCCTATCCCGGCAGACACAGGGCGCAAGGCAAGGATATACCGACGATGGGACGCCAGTCCATCGCCGGGCACTGCGGGGCAATTTAGCCTGCGAGCCAGCAGCATGCTTTTTGGACTGTGGGAGGAAACCAGAGTGCCCGGCGAAAACCCACGCGGACACGGGGAGAGCATGCAAACTCCACACAGAAAGGCACCCGAGCCGAGAGATTCGAACCCGGGACCTTCTTGCTGTGAGGCGACAGCGCTAACCACTGGGCCACCGCGCCGCCCGAAATGACGTTTTGTGTTTTATTTTCAATTTAGGAGCCACGAAAATGTTGAGTTGGAGGATACGGATATATCCACCGGCAAGTCCATGGCAATCCAGCACTGCCTAGGCTTGAAACGCCGATTTGCCACGATTTGCGTGACTCCCCGGTAATGTGGCTTCGCTTTACTCCCGCGGAGCTTTGCCGTTTCGTAAAATCAATCACGGTGGAGCGGTGCTGTCTGACAGGCGGCGATGTTGCTTGCGAGCTCCGAGGACAAGCAGACGCGAAACACCTCGGGCAGGAAACGTCTTTCTGTGAGACGCAGGTGCCGCCGCTACGCCACCCACGCAACCCAAACAAACCTGGCGACGGCTCTAACCAATCATAATCATACATTGTATTCATAACACAATTTGTAATGCGCACATGGTCTTATACGAGACATGAAAACAATAAATAGACGAGACACGGAGAGAGAGGCGCTCGGAAACGGCAGAAAGGAGAGACGGGAGGTTTCGGTCAGGCGGTCAGCCGGCGCCAGCCAGCCAGACGCTGCTTCCCATATATTATGATGTCATCAGCAAATTCAATAGTGACTGTTTTTTTAATTCTAAGGGAAAATCGGAGATGACGGCGGAATCCTATGTGGCCATGGGGATACGGGGACCACATGGAAAGGCACCCGAGCAGGGAATCGAATCCGGCCGGCTTCTTGCTGTGAGACGGCGACGCTGTTCATCGCTCCGTCACCATGCCCCCAAACGTTACCGACGGATAAAGGAACGGGGTAAATTCGTCTGTGCGTTTCCTGTTCGCCAGTGCGAGACGCATCATGCGCTCTCTCTGGCCAGCCACAAATTGATAATAAATGTCAGCCACCGCTATCCCCTCGGGGGGATTGATCTCGCGACGATTGCAGAAGAATTCCCCAGCATTGACGCTCATGGGGGTGGGTGGGTGGGTGGGAGCCGCTTCAAAGGCTTAAACACACATAGAGGTAAAGATCACCCGCATAGCTTTAACGGGCTGTTGGGACAAGTACTGTTAGTGAGTAGCGCCCACGAAAGCGGGTACGGCACTCCATGGGATGGGTAGCCAGCACCACGCCTGCTCGTTTTCATCGCTTTTCTTTTGTAATAATAAACATCTGTCTGTGTATATCTATCCGTAGAGGCGAAGTTTGCACCGCACCGGTGACTCATTTGGATGACGTCTTGTGTTGCTTCTGCCGCCTTCGTCCTTACTTTCCTGCACGTCAGTTGGGCTATCGGTATTGTGTACGTTTGTGTTCATTTGTTTTTTTGATATGCATTGGTGCGTGCGATGTAAGTCGCCCTATAACAGGGCGTCTGCTAAATGATGATTTATAATAATACAATAATAATAATTAGAGGCTGAATTGACGTACTTAAGGCCCACGATCGCTTCAGATATCTGGTATTTGTATTGGTCCTGAGCAGGAATCGAACTTGGGTGGATGGGTTTCACAGCACTGGTTTCAAAGCATGACGCGCTAACCACTGCCGTTCTACAGCTCTCCAGCAACAACAAGACTAACAACAACCGTCCTTTACCACTTAGTCGCGGTGACGTCCCCATAGCGCCTGTGCCAGGCCAGGTGCACTTTGAGGCCGAAGGCTCGCTAACAGGATTTTACTGGACAGACCGAAGTGCGACTCACACATTTACACACACACACACCTCGTGTATTGACCACATGGCCCAGACACATGTGTCCATGTGGACGTGCAGTACTAGGTCAAACAGCCCTTAACTATAAACGTCTATAGTCTATACACTACACTATGCACTTCTCGTGTTAGTGACAATGGCCTGTACAGCTGTAGCTAAGAGTGAATGTTCTGTGTACCTTCATATAGCGGAGGGATACGAAGAGGGAGCAGCAGTCGTGACCAGGTCTTGGGCCTTAGTTACTCTCTCCAGAAATGAACCTCATGGCAAGATAAGTTTTGAACCTCTGATGTAGAACAACAGTTGATTTCACGCCGATATAACAAGAAAAGAAATGAATATCATCATCATTACCATGACCGACTAAGTCCTATAGAGGGTCATGGTGAGCTGGAGCCTCTCCCGGCAGACAGCGCACAAGGCAGGGCTGTGCCAAGCATAGGACGCCAGCTTATTGCATGGCACCAGGGGCAATTTAGTCAGCACGCCAATTAAATCTAGGCAGGGTGTCTTTGGGCTGTGGGAGGAAAACGGAGTACCCAGCCACGCGGAAATCGGGAGGACGTGAAACCCCCACACACATTGGCAGCACCCGAGCCGGGAATCGCACCTGGCGACTTCTTGCTGTCAAGCGGCAGACCTGCTCCCACCACTGTGCCGTCCAACACAGTAAGCGAGACGAAGGGAATCGTCAGCACTTTGTGTGATACCTGGCAAATTCATGAGTTTCAGGACCACATTTAAATCTTTACATATTTATATTTCAACAGAACATTCAATGGAATTTCCCTTCAAAGGTATATCTCAATTGTGCTTAACATCGTCGCGAAGGTGACAAAATGAACGATCGATGCAGCAATCCCGAAAGAACAGCTATGGAAAGCAATGCTCACACATCGCCGTGACAAACCTACATCAATGTGCTTAATGTCATCGTGAGACGGAACCAGGAAACGCCGGTATGGTGCTGTCACGAGACCCAGCGCATGACCGGCGTGCGGACGGTAACATCACTGAGGATTGCTCTCCAAAGCTGTTGTTTCTGGGTAGCAGTGTCGAGCGCTGCGCCTCTCCCCTTCGTGATGTTTTGGCCTCCCTCGTCGGAGGCATCCTCGGGTGTTCTGAGACTGTGTCCTTTAACCGCCTCTTATCCGGCACCACGCGGTGCAATCTCTCAACACGCCCGGCGGTAGAAGAGGCGTTTCGCTCCGGTTAATCGATATGATTTGAACTCCATGAGAGCTCGAAAATGATGCCGAATTAAGTGAAATCCAAACGTAATGTCTTGGTGGCTTTGTTGTTGTTGCTGTGTGGAGTCACTGGCGGGCAGACTGAGACTACCAACTCATTATCTACACCCGGGACCCAGGTTTAATCACGGGTGACTGCCCGGGATCTCAGCAGCGCTGGCTAAGTGCTCTGACACGGCATTAGCTGCCTGAGTCACCCACCAATCTCCCAACGAAAAACTAAAGGAGCGATGATTATATTAGCTTAGCGCAGACTCCACCCGCTGCTGCTGCTGTGCGCCATCTAATGGATCGCAGATTAAGCTTGGAATCCCCCTCTGCGGCCGTTGAACCACTCTATAGGTTCGTAACTAACGTCGGCTCGGTGTATGAGAATTGCTCCTCCGTAGCTGTTCTTTGTGGATGGCCGTGCCACTGAGTGTTCCTCCTCCCTCCTCTGCGGCGTCGCTGCCTCCCACGCTGGAGACGTCATCAGGCGCCAGATGTTTCGAAACGTCGCGAGAGAGCGAGAGAGAGGGAACACTCCGTGAAGATCATCACCCGTCGCGATAAATGGGTGCGCGACAATTAGTGAATCAACCGGTCGGGTTTGGTGGGGTAAAGTGTGGGTTCTCCCACCACTTGCGAGACGTCTGCCCAGCGTGGAAGAGTAGGTCAAGAGCTCTCTGGAACTCGCCATTGTGAAGGCACCTTTACCTTCGTTATCGTCGTTATTCGTACCAGCTTAATCCTGTATAGGGTCGGCAGGGGGTGGGAGGGGGGCGAGGGCGTGGGGCCGGGGGGGTCGGAGCCTATCGCGGCAAACACAGGGCTCAATGCAGGATATAGCCAGGACGGGACGCCAGTTCAAGGAGGGAAATGTGGTAAGCGGGAAAATTAAACTTGACTGAGGAGTGGAGTGTCTTTGGACTGTGGGAAGAAACCGGAGTACCCCGCGAAATCCCACGCGGACACGGCGAGAGAACACGTAAACTACACACAGAAAGGCGGTACCCGAGTCGGGAAGCGAACCCGGGACTTCTTGCTGTTGCAGCGCTCTTCACTGCGCCATCGCGCCGTCTCCCACACAATTTCTTAATATTCTTCCAAACTAAACAAGGATTGCATTTTAAAGAGGGGGGGGGGAAACCCTCGCGTGAAAAAGAGCCGACTTGTACAAAAAAAACCTGACAAATTAGTTGTCTGGCGGGTTGTCGTCAGTTAACTGCTTCCCTGCCTCCCCCTCACCCCGCACTTTAATATCCGTGTCTCGTCCGTGACCCGGCGTGAAATGAATTTTCGTGCGCTCAAAAACGTATATTTATTATTGCTATATATTAAACGCATCATTAAAGAAACCATGGTCAATTAACACCGAGTTCCTGCCGTGAAGATACTCGGTATAATTTCATCGCTAGCCACTCTCCCCTCGGGTAACCCTGGCGGCACTCCGCCGATGGGCGTGCGGCGCTCATCGGAGCGTGGCTGTTTACATCACAGGTCTAATTAGGATCCCAGACCCTGTCTTGTGCACGCGCCTTTGTTTAAAAAAATAAAATAAAGGAACATCCAAGATGCTTCCTGTCTCGAAGGAGCGCGCGTTAGGCTCTTATTATCCGCACCACCCCGCGGCTCACCTGGGCAACTGGGGAGCGCGACTCTACGGGTAACGAGCCGTGATAGTGAACTTCCAGCAGCTCCTCAATTACATAGCGAGACATGAGAGTACCTTGCATTCGAAGATAAAGATCCGCCGTAAAGACGTAATAGCCTGTAGAGTCAAGTGCTGTTGGAGAGCACCTATGAAGGTTGACACGGCACACGAGGAGGCGGGTGATCAGCACCACGCTCGGCAGCCTTTGTCTCCATAGTGCACGTGTTTATACGCCCCACCAGGTACTCATTTAAGGCTGAGTCGATCTAGGCCCAGGACCGGTTCAGAAAATCGTCACTGGTCTTGGCCGTGAGCGGGATTCGAAATCGGGTCGACAGTTTTGCAGGCCAGCGCGCTAACCGCTGAGCCACTACACACACGTACTGACACGCACGTGTATCGACACCACACACGTGTCCGCGTGCTCGTGTGTGGTTACCTAGGGTCCCCACCTGTTCCACGGAGCAAACCCGCACTCGCCTGCGAGGTCACACGCACGCTCCACTCGGAACGCACGCGGCAGTGGGGGCAGCAGCACGGTTCAAAGGTCAGTGATGAGCCGGCGAAACTGAAGTTCCTGGGTTTGAACTTGGGTTTCAGCCGCCCGCGATTAAAATATCGGGACCTCGGGTGCAGCGAATAGGTGATCTCTACCAGGTCACTGACGACAAATAAAGTTGACTTTGTTTACGCAAGCGACGCCTTTTGTAAGCGGCTACTCCTCTGTGCACAGCTGGGCCACGCTGTTGGATCTTGTTGTTAAAGTGAGCGAGTCGGTCCATTGCGTCTTAGCAGTCCTCGTGGTGCGCGCCAAGGCGCCAAACACCCGCGTGGGACCGAGTGGCGTCGTTGGACGAAGGTCCGGCGCGATGTGGTTGCGATTTGTCGGAGTTAACCGTGATGAAGCAAGCGTACCTTATAGATAGATAGATGGGGATTGTAATAGCGGCCCCGCTTTTCCGAACTGGGGATTGTAATAGCAGCGGCCCTTATCCTAACTAGGTATTGCAATTGTAATGGCGGCGCCGCTTATCGTACCATGAGGGTACGGGCGTAAGCACAGAAAGCGGTCCCGGTGGCCAGGGAAGGCCCTGTCGGCGCGCACTATGGCGCCAAAGACCCGTCTGGGACCGAGTGCCGTCGTTCTGCGAAGGCCCCGTGCGATTTGGTTGCGATTTGGCACAGTTTACCCTGATTAAGCAAGCAAGCAAACACAACTTCCATCCATCCATCCATCTTCATCCGCTTTATCCGATGCCGGGTCGCGG